>JAGIQG010000005.1:25925876-26320196 GCA_024679065.1 Sphyrna mokarran
CTGAAACATCTGAACCCTGGAACCTGCAACAACCATTCCTGCCCCTGCTCTATCCACGTCTCTGAAATGGGCACAACATCGAAGTCCCAAGCACCAATCCAGGCTGCAAGTTCATCCACTTTATTGCGTATGCTCCTCGCATTAAAGTATACACACTTCAAACCACCCTCCCCTTTGCCACTATACTGCTGCGACCTAGAAACCTTATCCGTGACCTCCCTATTCACATCCTCCTGTATACTGGCACAACAATTCAGGTTCCCATTCCCCCCCCGAATCAGTTTAAACCCCCCCGAATAGCACTGGCAAATTTACCCCCCAAGATATTGGTACCTCTCCAGTTCAGGTGCAGACCATCCCTCTTGTAGAGGTCCCACCTTCCCCAGAATGAGCCCCAATTGTCCAAATACCTGAACCCTCCCCTCCTGCACCATCCCTTTAGCCATGAGTTCAAATGTTCTCTCTCCCTATTCTTTTCTGTGCCATCCCGCGGCACAGGTAACAAACCAGAGATAACCACTCCGTTAGTTTTAGCCCTAAGTTTCCACCCTAACACTCTGAATTTCTGCTTTATATCCCCATCCCTTTTCCTACCTACGTCATGGGTACCTACATGCACCACAACTTGGGGCTGGTTCCCCTCCCCTTTAAGGATCCCAAACACTCGGTCAGAGATATCACTGACCCCAGCGCCCAGGAGGCAACATACCAACCGCGAGTCCCGCTCCTTCCCACAGACCCTCCTATCTATCCCCTTAACTAGGGAGTCCCCAATCACTTATCCAGATCTTTTCTTCCCCCTTCCCACCTGAGCATCAAGGACAGGCTCAACTCCCGAGACCTGTACTCCATGGCTTACCCCGGTTGTATCTACATCCCCAACAGCACCCAAAGCAGAGTACTTATTGCTTAGAGGAACAGCCTCAGGGGAACTCTGCACTGACTGCTTCTTACCCCTTCTAACAGTCACCCATGTATCACATTTAGGAGTAACTATCTCCCTGTAGCTTTTATCAATAGCCATCTCTGTTTCCCTAATAATTCTTAGTTCCTCCAGTTCCAGCTCCAGGTCCCTAACACGGTCCTCAAGGAGGTGGAACTGGATGCACCTCTGGCAGGTGTAATCAGCTGGGACATTACCAGTGTCCCTCACCTCAAACATCCCACAGGAGGTACATCGCACTGCCTGCACTGCCATCACTATTACTTCCTTTACCCAGAAACAAATATAAACTTAAACTTACCTGCTCACACTCCTGGTCTCCTTTTTTTATTAGGTTAGAGGAGAGGGGAGGGTTGGGATACTCTACACGTGTAGAGTATCGGGATTCTTCACCTTCCCAATTTATGGAGGTCCAGGTGGAAAAAAAACTCCTGCACAAGCCTCCCTGTGACTACTTCCTGTTTCCGGTTTTAAGAGTTAAAAAAAAACCAGACACGATTTTGGAAAAAAAAGACACAGAAATTTACTCACCAGCTCTCCTCACACCAGCCGCTCCCAAGGATCCTTAGAGAAGGATTATAGATAGTATGAGAGGGAGGTTAGGTGATGGAGAAGGGAAGCGTCTGGACTGAGGGTCTGAGGTGTGTCTATTTTAATGCCAGGGGTGCAGTGAATAAAGTGGATGAGGTCAGAGCCTGGATTGCTGCTTGGAAATGTGATGTGGTGGCCATTACAGAGACTTGGATGTCTCAGGGACAGGACTGGGTACTTCAGGTGCCAGGATTCAGATGTTTCAGGAAGGACAGGGAGGGAGGTAGAAGAGGTGGGGGAGTGGCACTGTTGATCAGGGACAGTGTCACAGCTGTAGAGAAGGAGGATGCCATGGAGGGACTGTCTACAGAGTCCCTGTGGGTGGAAGTTAGGAACAGCAAAGGGTTGAAAACTTTGCTGGGTGTTTTTTATAGGCTGCCCAATAGTGACAGGGATGTTGAAGTGCAGATAGGGAAACAGATCTTAGAGAGATGTAATAATAACAGAATTGTCGTGATGGGACACTTCAATTTCCCAAACATTGACTGGAATGTCCCCAGGGTAAGGGGTTCGGATGGTGAGGAATTTGTGTTCAGGAGGGTTTCCTGGCACAGCACATGGATAAGCCTGTGAGAGGAGAGGCTGTACTTGACCTGGAGCTGGCTAATGAATCAGGACAGGTGTCGGATCTCTCGGTAGGAGAGCATCTTGGGAATAGTGATCATAATTCTACCTCCTTCACGATAGCATTGGAAAGAAATAGGATCAGGCAGGATAGGAAAGTGTTTATCTGGAGTAGGGGAAAATATGAAATCATTAGGCAGGAAATTGGAAGAGTAAACTGGAAGAAGATGTTCTTGGGGAAAAGTACTGAAGGAAGGTGGCGGATTTTCAAGGAATGTTTGTCTGGAGCTCTGTACGACAATGTTCCGGTGAGACAAGGAGGTTTTGCTAAGTCGAGAGAACCGTGGTGCACAAAGGTTGTGATGAACCTAGTTGGGAAGAAAAGAAAGTTGTACAAAAGATTCAGGGAGCTAGGGGATGTTAAGGATCTAGAGGCATATAAGACTTGTAGAAGGGAGCTTAAAAAGAAAATTAGAAGAGCCAGAAGGGGTCACGAGAAGGCTTTGGTGGGTTGGATTAAGGAGAATCCCAAGGCATTCTACAAATATATGAAGAGTAAAAGGATGAGAAGAGAAGGGATCGGACCTATAAAAAGTGAAGGGGGAAAAGTCTGTGTGGAATCAGAAGAAATGCAGAGGTGCTTAATAAGTACATTGCCTCAGTATTCACAGTGGAGAGTGATCTGGGGGGTTGTACTATAGGAATGCGGCAAACTGAAAAGATTGAGTATGTGGACATTAAGAAAGAGGATATGTTGGAACTGTTAAATTCCATCAAGGTAGATAAGTCGCCGCGTCTGGATGGGATGTACCCCAGGTTACTGTGGGAGATGAGGGAAGAGATTACAGAGCCCCTGGTGGTGATCTTTGCGTCGTCGATGGAGACTGGAGAGGTTCCGGAAGATTGAAGGATTGCAGATGTGGTGCCTATTTTCAAGAAAGGGAACAGGGATAGCCTGGGAAATTACCCACCAGTGAGTCTGACCTCAGTGGTCAGTAAGTTGATGGAGAGGATCCTGAGGGACAGGATTTATGAGCATTTAGAGAAGTTCAATATGATCAGAAATAATCAATATGGCTTTGTTAAGGGCAATTGTGCCTTACAAGCCTAGTTGAGTTCTTTGAAAATGTGACTGAACACATTGATGAAGGAAGAGTAGTGGACGTGGTTTACATGGATTTCAGCAAGGTGTTTGATAAGGTCCCCCATGCAAGACTTCTTGAGAAGGTGAGAGGGCATGGGATCCAAGGGGCTTTGCCCTTGTGGATCCAGAACTGGCTTGCCTGCAGAAGGCAGAGGGTAGTTGTGGATGGATCTTCTTCTGCATGGAGGTCGGTCACCAGTGGAGGGATCTGTTCTAGGACCCTTGCTGTTTGTCATTTTCATAAATGACCTGGATGAGGAAGTGGAAGGAAGGGTTAGTACATTTGCCGACAATACGAAGGTTGGTGGTATTGTGGATAGTCTGGAGGGATGTCTGAAGTTGCAGCGAGACATAGATAGGATGCAAGTTTGGGCGGAGAAGTGACAGATGGACTTCAATGCAGATAAATGTGTGGTGGTCCATTTTGGCAGGACCAATAGGATGAAGGAGTATAATATCAGGGGTAGGAGTCTTGGCAGTGTTGAGGTGCAGAAGGATCTTGGGGTCCGGGTCCATAGGACTCTTAAATCAGCCCCACAAGTGGAGGATGTGGTCAAGAAGGCATATGGTGTGCTGGCCTTCATTAATAGAGAGATTGAGTTTAGGAGTCGGGAGGTAATGCTGCAACTTTATAAGACCCTTGTCAGACCCCACTTGGAGTATTGTGTGCAGTTCTGATTGCCTCACTATAGGAAGGATGTGGAAGCTATTGAGAGGGTGCAGAGGAGATTTACAAGGATGTTGCCTGAATTGGGGGGCATGCCTTATGAAGATAGGTTGAGAGAGCTAGGTCTCTTCTCCCTGGAGAGATGAAGATTGAGAGGTGACCTGATAGAGGTTTATAAGATGTTGAGAGGAATAGATAGAATGGATTCTCAGAGGCTATTTCCCAGGGCTGAAATGGTCGCTACAAGAGGACACAGATTTAAGGTGCTGGAGGGCAAATACAGAGGTGATGTTAGAGGTAAGTTTTTCACTCAGAGGGTGGTGAATGAATGGAGTCAGTTGCCGTCGGTGGTGGTAGAGGCGAACTCGCTGGGGTCTTTTAAGAGACTTCTGGATGAGTACATGGGATTTAATGGGATTGGGAGTTACAGATAGTTCTATGGTCTGGTAGGTATAGATATGATCGGCACAACTTGTGGGCCGAAGGGCCTGTTTGTGCTGTAGTCTTCTATGTTCTATGTAAAATGCAGCCCTATGTTTTAAAACAGATATAATGAAAATATTAAACATCAAATTTGTATAAGAATAACAACATACGCTGCAAGATTTTAAATTCTCTCCCAAGTCCAGCCAGCCATCTCACTGTTTTACCAAAATGTTCTTCTCCAATAAATTCAGTTTAAATGCTTAAACTTTATTCCTAATCTTACATTTATTTCCTGCAGCACTTAAAACACAATTCAGCTGTTTGCTGCAGTTTTGTTCTTCCTGTTGGACCTGCCTAATTTTGATCCTTCTGTCTCCATTTAGTCTTCTGAGCACTTTGAGGTTTGTTTGTATTCCAGGCTGCACATGCTTTCTTTCTTCAGTTATTTTCAGAGCACTGTTGCCTGTCCTGATCAGCTAGTCTCTGCAGTCCCCTTTCCCAGACCCTCTGTTACTGCTGCTTCACTCTAAACCTTCAGCCATTAGCATCGACTTGCCCTGTTATGTCCCATTGGGTCTAACACAACCAATCTTCCCAATCCTCCAATGTCACTGCCTTCAATCTGCCTGCAAAGCCTCTTTCTCAGCTTTCCTGCTGGTCCCCACCCTGCTGGTACCCATCCTGCTGCTTTAATGTTAAGATAGTAAGTACCCATATAACTGGTTCACATATGACAAATATAAAGCATGAACATATGTATAAGAATCTAAATATCAATAAATATGTTTGCATTGTTTCAATTCTGGAGTTTGCCTTCAGCCTTTCAACTTAGTTTAAAAATCTAACCTGAAATCTTCCTTTATAATTTCAAATGATTTACACAGCTACAGAGAAAGTCAAGTTAAAAATAGTCCCAGGCTGCTCTCCCTGCGGCTGCATCATTAATTTATTAATGCTCACTGCTTTTATTTCATAATAAATTTTGCAGTAGCTATGTTTTTTCCATTAATTAAAGCATATGGATAAAATGCTTACTGCTTCCATTTAATTTCTAAATTCTGCTTTTGCAATGGGGGGTGGGAAAGCTATATCTTTTATTCAAATAATGAAACTTCCAAGGATGTAGGTCCAGTTCCATTCAGACTAAAATCCTTTAGATTCTGCTGCACAAGAGAATGGTGAGCCAGCTGATCAACAAAGAAATCAGCCATTGCATTGCAACTGATGCCCTAAAGAATTCATTCTGCTGCTTGGAAAATTCACTTATAATCTGCCAGCTAACACTTTCAACTCAGCCTTTTACAGACATTTCACTACAAAACACCTTATCATTGAAAAAATAATTTGTAGCCAAAATAATGAGATAATTCCTCCACTTAATAAAGCGTTAGTGTGACTGCATGGGTACAGATCCTGTTGCCATAGCACGAAAAGAATACTGCAGCTACAGACAGGATACAGGAGAGAGCAGCCACAATGGCTGAAGGACTGCAGGACTGTGTTATATGGAGTGAGCACATAAACATGGCACATTCTCACTAGAAACTAGAAGGCTGAGAGGTGATATAATTGTTTTTCTGGATTTCCAAAAGATCTCAGTAATTCTGACCATGATAAGCTCTTTCACCTTGTCCAAGACTGCAGAAGGAGAGAGCAAAATCAGTGCTTTCAGTGAACAAGTCTTTAGTCAGTGCAGAGGTTGCCTGACAAAACAGTCAAAGCAGCTGGTTTCGATTCATTCCAATGGAAATTTGATGGATTTCTTTCAGAAGAATATTTTAGGTTACAATAAATATTAATTTCAGACAAGGCATGGGGCAGGTACAGTGTGCTTAAGAAGAACAGGAGACATTGTCCTGACAGTTTTCAAAACTCTCCACACCACTGATATTGTTCTTTTTCCATGACTGGGTCTGCTGTAGGCTGATTATTGTGAAGGAAGGCTGTCATTCACAATGCTTGCAATGAAGGGGGAAAACATCTTCATTGGATATTTGTGGAGCCCAGAGAACGAAGATTGAACATAGGGAATAGGAGTGGTAATGACCATTCAGCCCATCAACTTGATTCCACTATTGAGTAAGATCATGGTCGAACTGATTGTGCCTTTAATGCCACTTTTTTTCCTCCCCCCCAATAACCCACCCCCCCACCCAGTCAATCAAAAATAAAAAAAACAAGGGTCTTTCAAGCGTCCTCCCAATCACAGTGACTCTTGCTCTTCCACCGGCACAGAATTAGCACCAATGGAAAGTCCAGCAGTTTTAGAGGCACATTGACATTCATCAGCGCAATTCTACAGGTTTCCATTTAGTTGCTTTCATAATTCTTATAGAACCCATCCCTCGCGAGAAGCTGATCAGGCCGGCATTGCAGGCCAGGAACATTGTGCTTGGTGTGAAACTTGCTTTTCTGCTGATGCCCAATTCTCCAGACCAACACAATTCCTGTCGAGCCCAGAGAATCTTTCCAATGTCTTTTAATTTCAGGGAATAGGGTAACCCAGCTGAATTGTGGCCTTCCAGGCTTGCTCCTGCTTCTCAGAATTGATTTTCAGTTCAGTGACATTGTGAGTAGGTATCAGGAATAAAACTTCATTTCCAATCACAGTTATTTGAGTGGGTTTGAATCAATAAGTAGGTTATGCCATGGGGCACAGCTGTGTCACATGCTTCATCCAAAAGTCATTTGTAGTGATGCAATAGGCTTCTTGGCCTCCGTACATATATTCATTTTTACCCCCATCCTTCCAATTTTGCAAATCTAGTTGGTCACTGATGATCAAACTCTTGTTTGCCGGTTTCCTCACATTGCAGTGAGACATGAAAATTTCATCTGTGGTCTAAACATAATTGTCACAATGTGCATTCATGTAACAATAATTGCTCTGATGCTGAGTAAAATTGCTAAAATTGCTCTGGTTACATTGTCTCTTGGGAGGTGTCATTAGTTCTAAGTCTTCTTGTTTGTAAGATGTTGATTCTTCAGAAAAGTTCAGGCAAGCTGTGGAGATCAAAATGTATATCTGCAACAATACAAAGTGTAGTGCTTACTCTGTCACAGTTTTTAATTGACTAATGTGATACTGTTTATTTTCTCTATCTCTGGCCTTTCACGATGGTAACCTGTTTGCCCATTGAATGGGGTAATTTGCATACAACTGTACAGTTTTCCCTTTCTCCATCAATGGAGAAGATTAGTGATTAGTATCACCTACAGATTACCTCAATCAATAACATTCCTTACAAATATATTACTAATTTGAAGTTACTTACATATCAATATTCATGTATTAACTACAAATCAAATGAAATTAACTTACCTCTAGCTCTCTTTTTCTTTGAAGGTAGATCCAATTTGTGGATTTTTTTTAGACTGTGTCACTGGGTGCCATGGTGGCCCAATGGTTAACATAGGTGCCGCATAGGGCCAGGGATCTGAGTTCAATCCCAGCCTCTGTCAGTGTGATTTCACATGTTCTCTTCATGTCTGTGTGGGTTTCCTCTGGGTGCTCTAGTTTTCTTCTACACTCCAAAGATGTTCTAAATTGGCTACCCTAAACTGTCCCTTAGTGTCAGGGGTACAAGCAGGGCAAACAGGTGGTTATTGTTGGCTCGATGGGTTCCTCCTATGCTGTTGGGATTTTATGATTACGTGCTGGCCCAATCCAAAATTCTTTTACCTTTGACTGCACTGTGAAGTACCACAGTGTATAATGCCATTTTGGTGGGATTGCTTTCTACTCCTGTGAGACGTGGGGCATCATGGAATGAGACTGGTCAAGTCATCAAAGCTGCATGGGGAAACGTATGGGCAAACAGTGGCCTTGATTCTGTAATATTGGTGGAAAAGAACACGAGTTAAGGGACAAGGACAGAAGGTCCTAGGGTTAAGCTGTTAAACTGGGGAAAGGCTAACTACAACTGGATTAGGCAGAATTTGGAGGCTGTTGGTTAGGAGAGGCTGTTTGAGAGTAAGTCCACGTCTAGCATGTGGGAGTCTTTTAAGGATTGACATGCAGGACGAGCATCTTAAGAAAAGGATGGACAGGAAAGGCAGGATTCAGGAAGTGTAAAAAAAGGAAAAAGAAAAAGAATGCAAACATCAATTCTAGGCAACTAGAAGGGAAAAAAAGATTAAGGAGAATCCCAAAACATTTTATACACATATTAGGAACAAGAAAGTAGTTAGAGAAAAAGTTGGTCCATCCAAGGACAAAGGAGAGAAATTATGCACAGAACCAAAAGAAGTAGATGAGATCCTTAGTGAATACTTTGCAGAGTATTCACAAAGGAGAATGATTGATGGTGTCCTAGAAGAGAATGTAAACCCCTGAGAGCAAGTCATCTTTATGAGAGTGTTAGATGTATTTAAAAGCATTAAAGTAGACAAATCTCCAGGGCCAGATGGCATCTATCCCCGATTGCTGAGAGGGACAAAAGAGGAAATTCTAGACCTCTAACAGAAATCTTTGTTTCCTCATTGGCCACAAGTGAGGTCCCAGAGGGCTGGAGGACAGCCAATGTTGTCCCGTTATTTAAGAAGGGTAGCAAGGACAACCCAGGTAATTATAGGCCAGTAAGCTTGACGCCAGTGATAATGAAATTGTTGGGGAAGATTCTTAGAGATAAGATGTTTAGAACTGAATGGTCCTGTTAGTGACAAACAGCATGGATTTGTACAAGGGAGGTCATGTCTCACTAAATGTTAGTTTTTTGAGGAGGTAACAAAAATGATTGACAAGGGAGGGGCTGTGGATGTTGTCTACATGGATTTGAGTAAAACATTTGATAAGGTCCTTCATGGCAGACTGGTTTAAAAGGTTAAATTACATGAGACCAAGAGTAAACTAGCTAGATAGATTCAGAACTGGCTTGGTCCTAGAAGGCAAAGGGTAGGTGGAAGAGTACTTTTCTAAATGGGGGTCTATAACTAGTGGCGTTCCCCAGGCATTAGTATTGGGACCTCTTTGTTTGGAATTTACCTAAATAAATTGGAAGAAGACGTAGCTGGCCTGATTAGCAAGTTTGTGGATGATAAGCTTTTTCCTAGGATGGACTCGACTAGCACGAGGGGTCACAGGCTTAGGGTGAGGGAGTAAGGTATAATTTGGATCTAGAGGAAGTTTTTTCACACAGAGGGTGGTGGGGGTATGGAATGTGCTGCCAAGTAAAGTGGTGGAGGCAGGTACTCTGGAGTTATTTAAGAAATACTTAAATGGGCACATGAACAGAATGGGAATGGAAGGGTATAGAAAACTGATTTAAAATAGGGATCATGAGCCTTGGGAGTCCCTGGGAAGTGTGTAAATAGATGATGATATTGATGTAATTGTTTTTATCCTACAGGTGCTTTGGTCCACCTTGTTGTCTAACAAGGGGCATACACGCGATGGGTCGTGAGAGGGCTGCTCTTGGATTTTTTTCAGGAATTTCCTACTGCTTCACGTCGTTAGTGTATGCTTGACCTGGACCATTTGATGGGTAACACGACAGCTCAGTGACTATCGCTGTGCTGTGCAGATACATGGATTTGGGCCTGTGTCTGCGGGAGTTTGTGCATTCTCCCCGTGCTTGCGTGGGTTTTCTGCGGGTGCTCCGGTTTCCTCTCACATCCCAAAGATGTGCTCTTAGGCTAATTGGTAAAACAAATTCTCCCTAAATTGTCTCAAATTTGGTTTTTAATCCATAGATGTATAAACATAGACAGGGATCACTGGTAGAGGTGGGAACATCGGGGTGGCGGCGTGGGCTCGTTGGGCCAAAGGGCCTGTTTCCCATGCTGTTTTTGTTCTTTGTTCTTCTTTGTTCTTTGTTTGTTATTTTGATACTTTTAAGGACAGTTTTTCTATGTGTCTGTGCCTCAGTGATTTAAGGATGTTATCTCATTCTATTGACCATTTCATGCTGTTTTTCAAGTAGTTACACATGACTGAGGCCTGTTTCTATTTGACTATGTATCTCCTAACTTTTCAATTGACCCCCATTTGTGAACTGATTTCCTGCATATTCTGTTGATTATGTCACATGTAACATATCTGTACATTTATGCAGCATCTCAATGTTATGCCAACATATTTTTGATTTTCAGATAATCTTATCAAAAGATTTTACAGTCTTTGCTAACTCTCCATTTGTAGTCTCAATGCTTTATAGTGGCAAGATTATCAAATTCAGTTCTTTTAAAAATATTCCTTGGCAAGGAAATAAATATTTCCAGGAGGAGTCTGTTAATTTAACTAACCTTCTGCACACCTTCTTTTCACTAGAATTCACGTTAATACCAAATTGATATATTGAACATAACAATGTGAATTATTCTAGTTCCCTTTTGATGTTGCACCTTTTCTCCTGAACCTTGTTTCCTCAGACTATTTTATAAATGCAATATTTATCACCTTAACTTGTTTGTGAACCCTAGAGAAACATTACAGTTCAATAAAATAGTTTATGATATCTTTAAAACAGAAATTAAATAATTCTATTTGATTCCGGGAGATGTGGGGGTGGGGCAATTCTCCCAGGCCGCTGCACTGTTTTTGTAGCACAGCGGGCTGGGAGATTTAACTGAGACCATTTAGCTGCTCCCTGCTGGGCACCATGACCTCTGCAAGTCTCCAGGCAGCGGATTTCTGGTGTCCTCAACTCCGCACTAGAAACTAGCGAAGAGGATCAGAGGATCTGGGGGAAGGCAGGATCAGGCGATTGAGTTGGATGATCAGCCATAATGAATGGCAGAGCAAGTGCAACGGGCCAAATGACCTACTCCAGCTCCTATTTCCTGTGTTTTTATGTTTTTTTAAAAAAACTTGAATATCTTCTTTTATTCATCAGACTGTATCTATTGATATCTGCTAAAAATAAACTCCCAAAAATCCATTTTGGTTCTGGTTAGGAGCCCAATAAGTCAACTCATAGAAAATCACTGCCGTCAATAACTTTCTGCAACTTAATTTGTAAGAAGTTATATCTAAAAATACAAAAGCTTTGTAGAAATTTAAAAACAAATTACTGTATGCGGTGAGAGTTAACTTTTCTGCAGAATGTAAGGTGGCTGTGTTAAACATTCTTTGAGGTACACCGTTGTGCAGCTCTACGTAACTTTCTTGTAGCAAATTAGAAATGTCACATTGAACTCCACTTTCTTAAAAGTAATACTTTTCTCTCCCATTCTAATTTCTACAAATTTTTCCTCAGAGATGAAACACAAGTAAAACACTTACTTGCATTAACCTAAAAAGAGAACAATAATTTGCTAATTTTAACATTAACTACTTAAAAATCACATTCAAACACAAATAACCTGTAAACATGGTTCATTTGCAGCTTGTCCAGTATTCCTCCAAATCCTTCTTAAAGCAATATCTTCCAATCCAAATTCACTCCACCCTGATATATCTGCATTTTCTATTCAAAGTGGATGCCTTTTAATGTTTCTACCTCCTTTATACAAATCTGCCTATCAAATTAAGAAAGAGGAACACTCTTTTTCACTAATTATTCCTCAGACATCACCAGGTAGTCCTGATTCAGAAACTGGCATATTCTCAGAGGGAAGCGCAAATACATGACTGAAGTGACTGAGGACCAGAGTGACACAGACTCTAAGTCAACTCAGAGCTGGATTCTAATTGCTGGTTTTGGAGGTGCACTGACCTGTACTTTTTCTTATCAATGAGTCTTCAAATCTGAATCACCTTGATTAAAGTCTGCAAAATGCCTTTTCACAAAAAGAGAATCATTTCCATTTCTGGAAATCCTTTCCTTCCGACGCACTTACCAAAGGGACTGAAGGATGGGGATCTGGCACATCCCCTCCCAAGCCCACCTAATTCAATCTGTGACAGTGAATCTGTTTAGACTGAACTGACACAAGTTTTCAAGTCTGATGAAAAACTTGGAACTGGATTTCCATACTGTAAAAGTAGATCTCTAATGAGACTTTTTGTTTCTTTCAAAATCATTTCCTTCCCCACTTGTTTCAATACTGCTGGGGGACTGTCTTGGTTACTTTGTCCCCCTCCCCCATTTTGCAGCAAGTGTTCTATTCATGTATTCTCCAACAAATTGGAAACATTGTGCCCTCCTCAAAAGTGGCAATACTCTTTCTACAGATTGGACTTAATGGACTGTGTTATAAGAAGAGGCTGGATAAACCGGGACTAAGATCAAGTGTAGTATGCTGTGCTTGGTTGAAGTCATTAGGTTACATTTTTGCTTGATTTGAAGCAATTTTTAAAAGCAGCATCTTGGCCTTTTGGCTAAGATGCAAATGAGATCAAGCCTTGGAGGAGAAGCTATGCCTACTCCAATCAGCTTGGATCATGTAGATCAAGCCCAAGACAGAAGGTGAGAATCCTGTCTTGTGAGCTTGGATTGGGAATGTCTCAAGTTGTTGAGACTCTGAATTGGACTTGATTTGATTGAAGTGGAATAAAAACAAAAAAAAGACTGGAATTTTTTTTCCTCAGGATCGTAGAAGGCTGTGTGTTGCTGTTATAAAGATCTATAAAATAATGAGGGACATAGATCAGCCAGTTAGTCAATATCTTCTCCCAAATGTAGGGGAATCTAAAACTAGAGGGCTTAGGTTTAAGGTTAGAGAAGACAGATACAAATGTATCCAGAGGGACAATTTTCACACAGAGGGTGATGAGTGTCTGGAACAAGCTGCCGAAGTAGTAGTAGAGACAGGGACAATTTTGTCTTTTAAAAAGCATTTAGATAGTTACATGGGTAAGACGGGTATAGAAGGATATGGGCCAAATATGGGCAATTTGGATTAGCTTAAGGATTTTAAAAAAGAAAGGGGGGCATGGACAAGTTGGGCCAAAGGGCCTGTTTCCGTGCTGTAAAACTCTATGGTTCTATGAGATGGTAGTGTTTCAGGCTTTCCCTGTCCTAAGGACATTCTCTGACAGATATCCACTGGTTAACTGCATTGCATTCAATCAGACACCAGAGGTCAGTTGCTGGGATAAGATATGCCTTACAACACCAGGTTAAAGTCCAACAGGTTTATTTCATAGCACAAGCTATTAGTATCCAGAATGTTGCTCTTTCATCAGGTGAGTGAGAGTTCTGTTCACAAACAGGGCATATAAAGACACAAAGTCAATTTACAAATTAATGGTTGAAACATGAGTCTTTACAGTAATAAAGTCTTAAAGATACAGACAATGCCTAGTGCTTCACGTCGTCAGTGTATGCTTAAACTGGACCATCTGATGGGCAACATGACAGCTCAGAGACTATCGCTGTTGCTGTGCAGACACATGGATTTGGGCCTGTGTCTGCGGGAGTTTGCGCGTTCTCCCCGTGGTTGTGTGGGTTTCCTCTGGGTGCTCTGGTTTCCTCCCACATCCCAAAAATGTGCTCTTAGGCTGATTGGGTAACAAATTGTCCCTATATTGGTCCCTATATGGAAATCTTCAACAATAGGCATAGCCTAAAGACAAGGATATGTCATTAGGACGTTAGGACGGCGGCGTGGGCTCGTTGGGCTGAAGGGCCTGTTTCCTGTGCTGTGTTGCTCTTTGTTCTTTGTTCTTGTAATATAAGTGGAGAGAGGGTTAAGCACAGGTTAAAGGAATGTGTATTGTCTCCAGCCAGGACAGTTAGTGAGATTTTGCAAGTCGTGGGGGGGTCACACAACATAGGGGGTCTCTTTCTGTGACCTCCACGACTTGCCTGGACTTGCAAAATCTCACTAACTGTCCTATTGTCTCCAGCCAGGACAGTTAGTGAGATTTTGCAAGTCGTGGGGGGGTCACACAACATAGGGGGTCTCTTTCTGTGACCTCCATGACTTGCCTGGACTTGCAAAATCTCACTAACTGTCCTGGCTGGAGACAATATACATCTCTTTAACTTGTGCTTAACCCTCTCTCTACCCACATTGTCTGTATCTTTAAGACTTGATTATCTGTAAAGACTCACATTCCAACCACTATTTTGTAAATTGAGCTTGTGAATTTATGTGCCTTGTTTGTGAACAGAACTCCCACTCACCTGATGAAGGGGCAGCGCTCTGAAAGCCAGTGGTTTGTGCTACCAAATAAACCTGCTGGACTTTAGCCTGATGTTGTGAGATTCAGTCCAATGCTGGCATGTCCTCATCTTGACTAAGATATTCCAGAGGGCTTCTGACTTTGGGGTGTAATTGTCTTAAAACCATGCTTTGGAAATTAGCTTGGTTCTGCCCAGTTGATGCTGATTGAGGAGTAAAATACAGGGAACACTCATATAGAACATAGAGATGGCTAGCAAAATCATTAAAGTGTTTCTTTCATTTTCTCATTTAAGTCTATGTTAGCAATGCCTAGAGATTGTAAAATGACAGTCACAATGTTTGCTGGTGTAGATGGACACTGGGGTCTGCATTTTCCTTTATGTTTATTGAACAGGCAGTTAAAATAATATTTTCTAAATCATCGTCCTCTAATTATGCATGACAATGTCTAAGGTCTAACCATCGCTTATTTCCAATTAAGAGGTCATTCACCTCCGATCAATCTTTCCCAGATATTACACATAAGTTTGCATCTCAGTTTGAGAAAGAAGTGTCTCTCCATCTCTTATAATCTGTCCATCAGGACCTGTAACTTTAGCTTTGCTGATTATTTTACCAAACTCAATCAATGATGTTGGGTCAGACTGAGCATACCGCTCACAAACTACAGTCTGAGACTGGACTGCAATTCCCATGACTAGTTGCAATGATTAAATTATCGGTGATCTTACCATTGAGCTCTGTTGGCCAACGGTGGGCAGGGCGAGCTGGTGAGATCATGAGAGAGCTGAGAAGCCAAGCTTGCACCCGATTTCTCACTTCTCACAATCTTACAGCACCGGATGTCCGGTGCTTTCAGCCTTGCATCCAGAAAGGTATTATAATACTTAATATATTTAAATTTATCTTAGATTTTATTTGAATGGAACTTGTGAGCCCAGGCTCACGAGAATCATCAACTGGAACCAGACATGATGGCTTCGCCAGTAGAACTGAAGGCCATTTGTAGCCCCCTGGGAGATTAGGGTGAGGCACTTCAAGCCTGGCGCCTCACATCAGGCACTTGGGCATTGCAGCCTGACATACTGGCCCTGCCCATTTTGGCACTGCAATCCTGGTACACTGATAATGCCCACTGGGTACCTGACAGTGCCAAGGGGATAGGGCCAGAGGAGGTAGCGGATTGGCTGTTCGGTGTGGTGAGGGCAGCCACTGTGCATTCTACAACAGGGATCATATGAGTGGGGGGGGCAATCTCTGCTATTCTGTAGTAGGGATCAGTCAGGGAGAGGGGGAGTAAAGGCTTGTGGTTTTAGCTGCAATCATTTCAGGTAAGGGGTGGCTATCTTTCCAGGCAGAGGAATCACAATTGACTGTGGAGCCCTATGGTAGCGAGGGTGGGTGGGGGTTGCTGGACTATGAAGGCATGCTACAGCAATAGAGACCGTATCAAGTCTCAGTGTTCTTAGAAGCCTATGCATGTGTAATTGTATTCTCTGCTGCTATCAGCTAGCTTTTGAGTGACATAGGCCCTGCCCCCTTTGCTGGCGAATCTGTCATATATGATTCAATTTTTAAGTCACCCAAAAAAAAGTGCAAATTTCTCATGTTTTTCACTTGTTTGGGACTTAGAATATTTTGGGAAGCTCCCCCCCCTCCCCCACCCCCCTGCATCATTTCTTTCCAATTCTTTGTCTAATTTGCCTCACAATGAGAATGGTCTATCTCTGCTCTCACTTCCTACAAAAGCAGCCTGTGAGTCAGACTATTTTAGTTTCAAGCACGTAGTCTGTTCCTCAACTTGTAACAGTCTCTGTTTATAATCTTCTGCTTTTGAAACTGTCGCATGAACCTGCTGTTCTGACAACACAGATTGCTTTGAATGGATCTCTCTTTCATGATCTGCCTGCTTTAAATGCTCTCCTAGCTGTTTTGAATGGAGTTCTCTTTCATATTCAAACTGCTTTGAGTATATTTCGCTCTCTTGCAGTAGCTGCTCTGATTGGAGTTGTTTCTTCTGTTCCAGTTCTTCCTCGAGCTCAAACAATCTCTGTTCTTTTTCCTGAATAATAACATCGCTTCCTGACAGCACAACAATACATGTCATAGGGTAAAAGGTCCATAGCTTTTGATAACTTCCATATCCTATTGTTAGCTTTAGATTGAATAAAATCACGTCCTTGAAATGAATATCGTCTGATTTGAATAAGCAATCACAACACTCAAACACTTTTCCAAATAAACTTGGTGCTGAGATGAAACAAAAAGGTTGTGCTTCATCTTAAAGTCTATTTTTGTAATTTAAATGTTTCCAAACATGCAGTGTTTTCAAATGTTATCACTAAAGTGCTCATTCATGTCCTATCACCTTGATAACCAATTCTAGTCTAATAGGTATCCATACAGACACTTGTAAGACACCAGCAAAGTGTGATGGTTAAATGGGCTAACTCTGTATTAGGCTAAGGATGTGCAGCTATGTAACAAACATGGGAACTGACTGGACAGTGGCTGTTGCTCTGCCTTGCACAGACAGTGAGTGAACATGGATCCCTGTGTGTTGTGTTCTTGAGAGGATTATGACAGAGACACAACTCTCAGTATTCGTGACCAAAAAGACAGCAACTGATTTGTGCCTGGTGCTGGAGTATGTGGCTGGAAGCACACCAGCAGGAGCTCTATAAGAAGGAGCGACAAAGAGAATCAGCAGCAGAAACCTGGGATCAACCACTGTAAAAGCAAAACTCTGAGTCTCGGACTCAGAGATATCTGAACAAAACCCATTAGCAAGGAATCACATCAGTTCAACTTGCCCTGAGTAGTATTTCAATTCATAAATTTGGATATTTTGTGAAGCTTTGATATCTTTTGAATACTTCTGTGTAGAATGGAGTAGATCAAAGGTTAAATACTTTCTGTGTAACAACGTTTGACATCTGGTGTAATTTTGATAAAGGAGATTTGTTGTATAATTGAGAATTTGCGTGTCTTTGTTCATGGCATCAATTGACCTGAGTGCAAGGGCAACATATTCTTTTATTTATCTACAAGATTCAGTTGTTTGCAATAACTGCTTCTATTGTAAAACACATAAAAGTTTCAGTGATTTAGCCATATGGCAAGAAAAAAAACACTTTAAATGATGAATTCAGAAAGTTTATTAACCATTAAAAAGAGGTAACAAAACAGACAAACAAAATGAAGAGTCAATTAACAGTGATTGGCAGTAATTAACATTAAGAGGAGAAAGCTTAACTTTAACAACTGAAAAGGGACCTCACCAACCTTCACAGGCCATAAAGCTACAATTCCAAAGAACCTCAAAGACAGTTCTCAGCACTTCACTCCCTTGCCTTTCTTAGTCTCTCTGTCTGTCCTTTTCCTTCTCTGCCTGTCCTTACCCAAAGTAGCTTCTTGGGACCCTACTCTAATACCTTAAAATATTGAAAGCCCATCTTAGCCAATTGTTGGAAAATAGTCAACTGGTCTATAATGTATTAATAATGGCTTTTTATTATAGCTAATTACGCATTATTAGCTATAATGCTAATAATTATTACAGCTTACAGATCTTACAGCTTCGCTCGGGTGAGACCAGAAATTCTGTCTTGAGGTCAATGGAGATTTCCGCTTCGGGCCCTTGCCCATGTCAATTCCATAATGGGCAAAGTGGTAGAGTTCCGGCCATTAGTTTTAAGATAATGCTTCTTCTCAAACTATATCTCTTATCTTGAGAAACGTTCGGACCTTGACCAATGGTTGGTCAATATGGCCTGAGAAGGTGGTAGAAGAGGGGGAGGAATGGCATTGTTAAGTCAAGGACTGTATTATGGTGGCAGAAAGAACATTTGATGTGGAGCTGTCTATTGAGGTAGTATGGGCTGAGATTAGAAACAGGAAAGGAGAGATCACTATATTGGAAGTTTTTCATAGGCTTCCAAAAAGTTCCAAAGAGGTAGAGAGGAAAGGACTGCAAAGATGATTCTGGATAGGAGCAAAACTAACAGGGTAGTTGTTATGGGGACTTTACAAATATTGATTGGAAAAGCTATATTCAGGCACGTTAGAGGGGTCAGTTTTTGTCCAATGTGTGTAGGAAGGTTTCCTGACACAGTATATGGATAGGCCAACAAGAAGTGAGGCTACATTGGATTTGGTACTGGGTAATAAACCAGACTAGGTATTATACTTGGAAGTAGGTGAGCACTTTGGTGATAGTGACCACAATTCAGTTACGTTTAGCTTAGTGATGGAAAGGGATAGGCATATACCGAAGGGCAGATGTTATAGCTGTGGGAAAGGTAATTATGAGGCTATTAGGCGAGATTTAGGATACATAGGTTGGAGTAGGAAACTGAAGGGGCTGGGAACATCTGAAATGTGGAGCTTATTCAAGGAGCAGCTACTGTGAGCTCTTGATAAATATGTACCTATCAGGCAGGGAGGAAGTGATCGAGCAAGGGCACCGTGGTGTATTAAGGAAGTTGAATCTCCGGTGAAGAGGAAGAAGGAGGCTTATGTAAAGATGAGATGTGAAGGCTCAGTTAGGGCATTGGAGAGTCATAAATTAGCCAGGAGGGAGCTAAAGAGAGAGTTACGAGCTAGAAGAGGACACGAGAAGACTTTGGTGGATAAGATTAAGGAGAACCCTAAAGCTTTCTATAGGTATGTTAAAAATAAAACATTGGTTAGGGCAAGATTAGGGCCAGTCAGAAACTGCAGTAGGAAGTTGTGCGTGGAAACTAAAGAGATAGGAGAGGCACTGAATGAGTATTTCTCGTCAGTATTCATGCAAGAAAAAGTCAGTGTAATCGAGGAGAAAACTGAGATACAGAGTTGTAGACTAGACAGGATTGAGGTACAAAAGAAGGTGTTAGCAATTCTTGAGAGTATGAAAATAGATAAGTCCCCTGGGCCGGTTGGGATTTACCCTAGGATTCTCTGGGAAGCTACAGAGGAGATTGCAGAGCCTTTGGCTTTGATCTTCATGTCGTCATTGGCTACAGGTGTAGTGCTGGAAAACTGGTGGATACACAATGTTGTCCCCTTGTTCAAGAAGGGGAGTAGAGACCATCCTGGGAATTATAGACTGGTGAGCCTTACTTCTGTTGTGGGCAAAGTTTTAAAAAGAATTATAAGGGATAGGGTTTATAATCATTTAGAACCTGGAGTTCAGTTACTAGTGGTGTACCTCAGGAACCTGTTTTGGGGCCACTGCTGTTTGTCACTTTTATAAATGACCTAGATGAGGATGTAGAAGGATGGGTTAGTAAATTTGCTGACGACACCAAAGTCGGAGGCGTTGTAGATAGTGAGGATGGATGTTACAGTTTGCAGAGGGACATAGATAAGCTGCAGAGCTGGGCCAAGAGGTAGCAAATGGAGTTTAATACAGAAAAGTGTGAGATGATTCGCTTTGATCAGAGTAACAGGAGTACAGAATATAGGGCTAATACAAAAAATGGTAGGACTCTTAATAGTGTCGACGAGCAGAGAGATCTCGGTGTACATGTGCGTAGCTCCCTGAAAGTTGGCACTAAGGTTGTTAAGAAGATGTACGGTGTGTTAGCTTTTATTAGTAGAGGAATTGAATTTCGGAGCCGTGAGGTCATGTTGCAATTGTACAAAACTCTGGTGTGGCTGCACTTGGAGTATTGTGTACAGTTTTGATCGCCGCATTATAAAAAAGATGTGGAGGCATTGGAAAGGGTGCAGAGGAGGTTTACCAGGATGTTGCCTGAAATGGTAGGAAGGTCTTATGAGGAAGGGCTGAGGGACTTGAGGTTATTTTCATTAGAAAGAAGAAGGTTAAGAAGCATACAAGATGATCAGTGGGTTAGATAGGGTGGACAGTGAGAGCCTTTTTCTTCGGTTGATTGTGGCTAACACGAGGGGACATAGCTTTAAATTAAGGGATGGTAGTTACAGGATGAATGTCAGAGGTAGGTTCTTTACTCAGAGGGCAGTAAGGGTGTGGAATGCTCTGCCTGCAGCAGTTGTGGACTCGCCAACTTGAGGGTGTTCAAATGGTCAGTGGATAGGCATATGGATAACGTTGGAATAGTTTAGGTTACAGGGTTATTAGATTGGTCCACTGGTCAGTGCAACATCAAGGGCCGAAGGGCCTGTATTACACTGTAATGTTCCATGTTCTATTATCTGGAGTTGAGATCCCTTAAACAAGAGCTCACTCAGTCTTTCCCCAGTCAAGATTAATATTCATGTTACCTCTTTATTCGGAGGCCTGAGAAACACATATTCAATCCTTTTCTCTCATAGCACTTTAAAAGTCTATTTAATGATCACTGTCAGGAAAAAATTATTATGAAAAATATTAATATAAAATAATCAGGGAATAGGCATAGTGGCACAGTGGTTAGCACTGCTGCCTCACAGTGCCAGGATTCTGAGTTAAATTTCAACATTGGATCCCTGTCTGTGCAGAGTTTTTAATATTTTCCCCGCGTCTGCATGGGTTTCCTCCTCCAATTTCCTCCCACAGTCCAAAGATGTGATTGGCCATGCTAAATTGCCCCTTAGTGTAAGGTTAAATACATGGGGTTGAAGAGATAGGGCCTGGGTGGGACTGTTGTCAGTGCAGACTCGATGGACTGAATGACCTCATTCTGCACTGTAAGGATTCTGTGTTTCTATGAAAGTTATAAACATTTGTGTTCAAAAGTATATTTTTAGCTTTTCTAATAAATCTATTCATTAATTATTTATTCTTTAATTGTCTCACAATTAAGAGCATCTTTTTGACAAAACTTGGTTGACTTTCAATAATATTGGTTGAGTTATTAAAATGGCTTCCAATAGTTCCAGTTAAGAACACGATAATTCAAACTACAAATGAAGACACCAAAACGATAGTCACAATTAAACTCGATTTTGAAACTATCAACGCCATTATTGGCAGCAGCGGGAGGTCCAATTATGACATTGTCACTTCTGGCAATGCTGTGGTTTGAATCTAGTCATTTTCACAATACTCATTTATGTCATTAATCTGCAACATGATTGGAGTATCATTCAATGTATGATGCTGATCTTGTACTGAATCTCAGCTAATAGAACAAATCTCAATCAATGAGCAATCAAAATAAAACTCTTCTCAGTATCAAGAATGGTAGATTCAAATACATGGGGAATAGTAAAATCAGAAGTATAGAAATAAGACACTTTTAGCTAGGAAACTAAGTGACTTGGCTCCCTAGCTTACTCCTGTGTCATTTCTTCAATTGCATCTGCAAGTTTCTGGTACTGCTTCAAATCATTATAGATGTGGATGGAGATCCGAACGTAAAGCTTTCCTCCCAATGCTTTGACTGGCACCTGATCAGAAGCAAGAAAATCAAAACATTGTCAGATAGAAAAATCAAATGAGTTCCAACACAATGTGGGTAGCAAGGATTGTTTTCAATTTACAGCTAAATACAAAATGAACAAAGAACAAACAAAGAACAAAGAACAAAACAGCACAAAATGAACAAAGAACAAACAAAGAACAAAGAACAAAACAGCACGGGAAACAGGCCCTTCGGCCCAACGAGCCCACGCTGCCACTCCGATGTTCCCACCTCTACCCATGATCCCTGTCTATGTTTACAGATCTATGGATTAAAAACCAAATTTGAAACAATTTAGGGAGAATTTGTTTTGCCAATTAGCCTAAGAGCACATCTTTGGGATGTGGGAGGAAACCGGAGCATCCGGAGAAAACCCATGCAAGCAAGGGGAGAATGCGCAAACTCCCACAGACACAGGCCCAAATTCATGTATCTGCACAGCACAGCACACTGAGCTGTCGTGTTGCCCATCAAATGGTCCAGGTCAAGCATACACTAACAACGTGAAGCACTAGAACACTCTTGAAAAAATCCAAGAGGAGCCCTCTCATGACCCATCGCATGTGTTCGCGTGTATGGCCCTTGTTAGACAACAAGGTGGACCAAAGCACCTGTAGGATAAAAACAAGTACATCAATATCATCATCTATTTGCACACTTCCCAGGACTCCCAAGGCTCATGATCCCTATTTTAAATCAGTTTTCTAAACCCCTTCATTCCCATTCTGTTCATGTGCCCATCTAAGTATTTCTTAAATAACTCCAGAGTGCCTGCCTCCACCACTTTACTTGGCAGCGCATTCCATACCTCCACCACCCTCTGTGTGAAAAAACTCCCTCTAGCATCCAAATTATACCTTACCCCCCTCACCCTAAGCCCATGACGCCTCGTGCTATTCGAGTCCATCCTAGGAAAAAGCTTAACCCTGTTTACTCTATCTATACCCCTCATAATCTTGTACACCTCTATTAGATCTCCTCTAAGTCTACGTCTTTCTAAGGAAAACAGCCCCAATTTGCCTAACCTCTCCTTGTAACTCAGGTCTTCCATACCAGGCAGCATCCTAGTAAACCTCCTCTGCACTCTCTCCAGAGTCTCCACGTCCTTCTGGTAGTAAGGCAATCAGAACTGGATGCAGTATTCCAAATGAGGTCTAACCAACGTTTTATACAACTGCAACATTAAAGGCCAGCCAGCTCTTGTACTCTATATCCCTTCCTATAAAGGCTAGCATACCATATGCTTTCTTCACAACCTTCTCCACTTGCTCTGCCATCTTCAGAGACTTGTTTACCTGCACCCCCAGGTCCCTCTGTGTTTCTATACTCTTAATAGGTCTACCCTTTATCATATACCTCCCCCCCCTACATTCTTTCTCCCGAAATGCATCACCTCACATTTATCAGGATTGAATTCCTTCTGCCATCTATCTGCCCAAGCTACCAGCCTATCTATGTCCTGCTGTATCACCTGACAATGCTCCTCACTATCCACAAGTCCAGCCATCTTTGTATTGTCTGCAAACTTGCTGATCATTCCACTTACTCCCTCTTCCAAGTCATTTATATATATTACAAATAGAAGAGGTCCCACTACCGAGTCCTGCGGCACACCACTAGTGACCAAACTCCAGCTTGAAAAACACTCTTCCACTATTACTCTCTGTCTCCTATTACCAAGCCAGTTACTTATCCATCTAGCTACCTGTCCTTGTATCCCATGAGCCTTGACCTTTTCAACTAACCTCCCATGAGGGACTATGTCAAACGCCTTAGTGAAATCCATATAGACGACATCAACGGCTCGCCCTTCGTCGACCGTTTTCGTCACCTCCTCAAAAAATTCTACCAGATTCGTAAGGCACGACCTCCCCTTAACAAAGCCATGCTGCGTATCCCTAATCAGATCACAACGCTCTAAGTGCCCATACATCCTATCTCTATGAATCCCCTCCAACATCTTCCCTACCACTGACGTCAAACTCAACGGCCTATAATTTCCAGGGTTATCTCTAGTAAATGTATAGTATTCTCAAATAAATGTAGACCTAGATAACTACTGGCAAGTTTTAAACCAGCTTCAGGAAATAGCACTTCTTTCCTCACTGCAAGCTAAAATGTAAATGCTTCTCCAAGGCACTGACTTCTGAGAAGTCCGAATCAGACTAATTTACTGATAAATTCACCAGGCTATTGATAAGCACGCACAAATTGTGGGTGAGATTTTCTTCGATATTGACATAGGCAGATTTTGGGCAGGAAAAGCAGCATTGAACCGGCAGACTCTAGTGGCAAATTTTCATGCCACCTATTGTAGCACTTAGTGTCAATAATTTTCAGCCATGGATTCTATGCTGCATCACTGGAGGGTGACCTCTGATCTCCCATCCTGCCAGCAAATTAACGCTTTAATTATCAGGGTGTCATATATAAACACTGCCTCAGCACATAGCAGTGAAAAAGCTTTCCTCATGTCATCTCTGCTACTTTTACAAATCATTTTAATTCTTAGCTCTCTTGTTCTTGATCAGTTTACAAGTGGGTTCAGTTTCTCCCTATCTGCTCTGTCCAGGCTCTTCCTGATTTTGAACATCTCTATCAAATATTCTCTTAGCCTTCTTCTCTCCGAGGAGAATAGCTCCAATCTCTCCAATCTATCCTCACAATTGAAGTTTCTTATCCTGGCTCCTTCCTCTGCAGTTGGATCCTGGACTTCCTAACCTATAAACTGCAATCAATAAGTAGATGCAACAACAGCTCCTCCAAGATCATCCTCAACACCGGTGCCCACAAGGTGTATCCTCAGCCTCTGACTATACTCCTTATACACCCAGGACTGTGTGGCCAAATTCCCCTCCAGCTCCATTTTCAAGTTTGCTGATGCTCAAATAACAATGAGACAAACTACAGAAAAGAGATAGAGAATCTGATGAAATGGTGTGCGATAATACCGACGATAATGTCAGTAAGACAAAAGAGATAGTTAGTCATCGACTTTAGAAAGTATTGTGGAGGACATCTCCCTGTCTACATCAACAGTAATGAAGTGGAAATGATTGGGAGCTTCAGGTTTCTAGGTGTTCAGATCACCAACAACCTGTCCTGGTCCCTCATTGCGATGCTATCATTAAGAAACCCCACCAACATCTCTATTTTCTCAGGAAGCCAAGGAAATTCAACATGTCCGCTACTACCCTCACCAATTTTTACACATGCACTATAGGATGCATCCTTTTTGGATGAATCACAGCTTGGTATGGTTCATGCTCTGACCAAGACTACAAGAAACTACAACAGCTGTGAACATAGCCCAGTCCATCATGCAAATCAGCCTCCCATCCACTCTCTACATCTACATTTCCCACTGCATCGGAAAAGCAGCCAGCATAATCAAGGACCCTACACACCCTAGACATATTCTCTTCTACCTTCTTCTATCAGGAAAAAGATACCAAAGTCTGAGATCATGTGGCAACCGACTCAAGAACAGCTTCATCCCTGCTGCCATCAAACTTTTGAATGGACTTACCATCTATTGAGTTGATCTTTCTCTACACCCAAGCTCTGACTGCATTCTGCACTCATTTCCTTTTCTCCTATGTATTTTATGAACAATATGTTTTTCTGTACAGTGTACAAGAAACAATGCTTTTCACTGTATCTCAATATAGGCAACAGTAATAAATCAAATCAAAACAAATCCTTGTAAACTTCTTCTACACTCTCTCCAATGTGTTCATATCCTTCTGATAGTGCAAGTGACCAAAACTATACATAATATTCTAGCTGAGGTCTAAATTCAACACAGCTCCTTGTCCTTGTACTCTATGTCCCTATTATAGAGTCTATAGTGTTTTACAGCATAGTAAGAAGCCCTTTGGCCAGCCATCAATCATCTATCCACTCTAATCCCATATTATTGAAGCCTAGAATGCAATGTGCTTTATTAACTTTCCTCTTCACTTGTCCCACCACCTTCAATGACTTAGGTGCATATACATCTACATCCCTCTGTTCTTGTATTCCCTTAAGAATTTTACCCCCTATTTATATCGTCTCTCCATGTTCTTTCTAATAAAATACATCATTCACTCTTCTCTGCATTAAGCTTCATCTGTCATCTACACACCCATTCCACCAACCTGTCTATGCCCTTTTGGAGTTCTCTTCACGTTTTACAATATTACCCAAGTTTGTGTTATCTGCAAACTTTGAAATTGTCCCTTGCACACCTTATAGAGAGGCTGTGTGGGAAGTCAAGTCAATCAGGAGCAAGGGCACACATCTGGTACAGGAAAGAACCTCAGCTTGAGCCAGGGAGGAATCGAGATGAGACTTGTATATTAGGTCTGTCAGATCCTTATCTTGTGAAGATACTATATTAATAATAAGTCGTTCATTGTTGAAGCTACAATGATTTTACTACAATTACAAACTGAGACATTCCAAGGTTCAGGACTATGAGCTGAAATGTGTCCTAAAGCTTGGAGTAGCTGCACAAGGTTCAATGGGAGAAGACTGCTGTCCAAGGCTCACTATATACCATGTATAAAAGCCTTTGGCTGTAGACATCAGACAGTGTTGGACATGGAATGCATATTGTAAATATAACTTGTAATTGGAGATGTGGAGAGGTACCTTTGGCATGCCATACTGTATTGAAAGAAATGGAACTGTACTGAACATTTTTATAGAACATAGAACATAGAACACTACAGCACAAACAGGCCCATCGGCCCACAAGTTGTGCTGATCATATCTATACCTACCAGACCATAGCACTATCTGTAACTCCCAATCCCATTAAATCCCACGTACTCATCGAGAAGTCTCTTCAAAGACCCCAGCGAGTTCGCCTCTACCACCACTGACGGCAGCCGATTCCATGCACTCACCACCCTCTGAGTGAAAAACTTACCTCTAACATCTCCTCTGTACTTGCCCCCCAGCACCTTAAACCTGTGTCCTCTTGTAGCGACCATTTCAGCCCGGGGAAATAGCCTCTGAGAATCCACTCTATCTATTCCTCTCAACATGTTATAAACCTCTATCAGGTCGCCTCTCAACCTTTGTCTCTCCAGGGAGAAGAGACCTAGCTCTCTCAACCTATCTTCATAAGGTATGCCCCCCAATCCAGGCAACATCCTTGTAAATCTCCTCTGCACCCTCTCAATAGCTTCCACATCCTTCCTATAGTGAGGCGACCAGAACTGCACACAGTACTCCAAATGGGGTCTGACAAGGGTCTTATAAGACCCTTGATTTTTAATTGATTTTTAATCAATTAAACTGCTGTGAAAAGTACTCTTACAGATTTTATGAATAAAATATATTTTGTTCAAACCCTTATTCAGCAATAAGAAGACGAACAAAAGTTACATTCGTTTTCTAATAATGAGAGTTTTCAAATGACTTACAGTAGGAATGTTGGAGTGAGGGAGGGACGAAGGGACTGCCAACTCTCTAGGATGTGTCCCAATGTGTGTGGGAGTGGGGGAGTTGTCAAGGCTACAATCAATGCCTCAATGAGTATGGAGTTGATGGAAGCCAAGAGAGGAGGGCAGGGAAGGGTAGGATTACATTGTTCTTTTCCTTCCCATTTCACTGCCAGGATCTTGCTTAGTCAAGGCCAGCATGTGGGATGGGTTCTTTGTTTCTAATGCTTTGTTAATAAATTCCTTTCTAACTTTCTCTACATTTTTCAAGTGTTTCTGCTTTCTCATGCAGAGACCATGCTTTCTCAAGGTCTTTACAGACTTCTTTTGGAAACTGTTAACTATTTAGTTGCAAGTCTGAGTTAATATTTTTTTCCTTTAAACTGACGCTCAGTTTGGGTTCCATCACGGACATTCAGCTCCTGACCTCATTACAGCCTTGAACTAAGCACAGACAAAAGTGCTCAATTCCGAAGGCAAGTTGAGTGTGACTGTCCTTGACATTGGCGCAGTACTTGACCAAATGTGGCATTAAGAAGTCTTGGTAATATTGAAATCAGAGGGTGGGTGAGGGGGCGGGGGGGCAGAAACAATTATCTCAGCCCCAAGACATTACTGGCAGAACTCTTCAGGGTTGTATCCTAGGCCCAGCCATCTTCAGATTTTTCATGAATGACGTTTTCTCTCCAGCATAAGGTCTGAAGAAGTCGAGACATTTACTGATGACTGCACGATGTTCTGCACCATTCACAATATTTCAAAACAGTCCAAGCTCACTTGCAGCAAATCCCAGCCAGCATTCAACTCTAGGCCACTAAGTGCAAGTAATATTTTTTGCCACACAAGTGCTTGACAATAGCCATCTCCAACAAGTAAGAGTCTAATCATCTCTTCCTGACATTCATACCATTGTTGAAACTCCCAGCATCAAAATCCTGAGGGACACCACTGATCAGAAGCTTAATTGGACCACCGCATGCAAATATTGTTGCTACAAGAACAGGTCAGTGGTTGTGAAGTCTGTAGTGAGTGACTCATTTTTTAACTACCCAACATCTAGCCACTGCCAACAAGGCACAGATTGGGGGTGTGATGGAATATTCTCCATCTGCCATTGATACTTCATCCACAGATATAGTTACTTGCTCCATCATCTGTGTGTAGTAACAGCATTATTAAACATTTATAAAATGCACTGCAGCAATTCATCAGGCCTCTTTCTGCAACATTTTAAAACTACTATTGAGAAGGACAAGGGCAGAGCGCGTATGGGAACATCACCACTTGCAAGTTTCCCTTCAAGTTGGACAGAATCCTGACTTGAAAAACACTGGTGCTCCCTCATCATCACAGGATAAAGATTTTGGAACTCCCCACCCCCACCACCACCTTCTCAAGGATAAATAGAAATAAGCAATAAATGCTCACCTTGTCAGCACTGACCACATGCTTCCAAAAGGAACAGAAGTATTATGCTTACAGTGCCACATACTGGTGCAGTATTTCTACAATTTGGCAATGACTCTCTATTTATAACGATAGTAGGTGCCACTGAAAAGAGAGACATGTTGTTGAAGCTTATCAACTCGTACTCATCTAAATACAAGCTAATGCGTTTAAGATAAAAAGCTTTGGCAACTTGTCTCACTTTTCAGTTACATTCAATTCCTGTGCTACCAAACAATTCTTGATAACAGCCTTGTACTCTTTCCACTTCATATGATTCAAACTCATTTATTATGTTAAAAGTTTCTAATTTAAATTTCTTTTCTGCAGAACGTGGAGGGGGGCGGTTCTTATAAAAAAGTTCTAAGTGCTGAATTTGCAGGAAAACTGGAATAAGTCACTCTTTTTTTCAGTGCATGTTTACACTAGAATGTCCCACACTCTGAGCACTGCAGAGGCCACTAGTGTAAATATCATTAGATTTCAGGAGCAGGGTCTATTCACACTGAAGAGATTGCAATCAGCAGGCCTTTATGCAAGTGCAGTGGGCCTCAAGTGCCAACCTCTGGTTTTCTGGACAGCTAAATCGCTGGCCAGCCACAAACGCTCATCCTGTCCTGGCCCAACCCGATCTCCACCCACACCCCCTTCAGCAACGACAATCCCCAGACCCCTCTTTCCCCAACATCAACCCACCCCCTCCAAATCGCTGGCATCTATCCACCCCCAACCGGATCACAATGCAGAGTGGTAGTGGGATGCCCTACCCCCACCAATCACCCGAGGCCCTGACACCAGTAGGCCCCACCTCCTAGGCCCCATGCACTTAGCACTGCTCCATGCTTGGTGGACAGTGTCAAGGCTCCCCCCTCGGCATGGGTATTTTGCGCCATCGGCAGTGCCGAGGGCACAGGCTGGCACTGCCAGGGTACTCATGCCCAGGGACACAACACATTTGCTGCCTGAGCCCTGAGGGGAGCCTTCGTTTGCACCCTCCCTTCACTCCAGTGAGGTTGTCCTGCTAGTTCCCCAAAAGTGGGGAGCTATAGTAATTCCTGTTGGAGTGAAACACTCGAGCAGAGTGAGAGAATTCAACCATTGGGCCTGGAGAATTCAGTCCCGGGACCAATAATAGCATTTAATTAGTTTGTAAAATACTATTTAAATGCTAGTCCTGCCTCCCAGCCGATTTGCAGCGTCGCATAGATGCTGCCAGAAATTCAGGCCTGAGAGATGCAAGCACAGCATGAATGCATGCAGGAATCCTGCAAATTGGCCAATGTGTGCAATTCTTTTGTCCCATTGAACTAAAAAACTAGTGCATCGGAATGGGAGAATCGCCCTGTGTGTGTGTATATGTTTGGATGAACGGCTCTTGCAGAGAACTACAGCAGACCTGATGGTTTGAATGGCTTTCTTCTGTGTTGTAAGTATTTTATTACACTACAGATAAAAATTAGAAACTCTTCCCTAGGTATGGGTTGCACAATTACTACATACAAAAATGCTGCTATTGTATTTAAACATGACTGCCATCCATCTTTGAGCTGGTGGAAGCCAATGCTGATTGAATGAAAGAAGCTTTGAATCAACATTTTAAATAATACATTAATCTAAGTTTTGCTATATAGTGTGATGATGCTGTGCCTTTAAGAAATGTATTTGCATCATATTTCTTCTCAAGGGATTGTTTTAATTATGATTATGGTGTTGATTGGCTACAGCTCATAGCTCATGGGCTGATACTGCAGAAGATTAATTCTCCTAATTATTGGAATGTTTGTTTTAATCTGTGCTAATACATTATTGTTCCCTTGGGTTTTCAGAGTAGGGTTTGATTAGGCTGATTGACACAAAGAAAATATTTTATGGGTGGAGTTAGTTTTAGAGAGAAAAAGGCAGACAGTTGCAGTTGAATTTGAAAGGGAGTAGCTACTCTTCTCTCTCTGGAAATTGAAGTCTGGCACCTGTTAAAAAATATACAGCTTCTCCACCGGTCTGTAAAAGGCAAGGGGTGTTTTCTCCCTCCCTCTTTGTCTCACTGGAGTTCTGCTCCTCTGGAGATGGCTGTCTTTGTCATTTGTGGGACATGGGTGTTACTGGCTGGTCAGTATTTTTTGTCCATTCTAGTTGCCCTTGAGAAGGTGGTGGTGAGCTGCCTTCTTGAATTGCAGCAGTCCACGTGCTGTGGATTGACCCACATTGACATTAGGGAGGGAATTCCAGGAATTTGGCCCAGCAATAGTGAAAGAACAGTGCTATATTTCCAAATCAGAACAATGGGTGGTTCGTCGGGAACTTAGAGCCAGTGGTGTTCCCATGTATCTGCTACCTTTGTCATTCTAAATGGAAGTGGTTGTGGATTTGATTTAATAAGGGATTCAAGTATAATGGGGAAAAGGCTGGAAAATGGGGATGAGGAAATTATCTGCCATGATTGAATAGTGGAGCAGAATCGATGGACCGAGTGATCTAATTCTGCTCCTATGTCTTATGGTTTTATGGTTTGGAAGGTGTTATCTAAGGATCTTTGGTGAATTGCTGCAGTATATCTTGTAGACAGTGCATACTTGCATTAGGTTGATCTCTGTCTACACCCTAGCTATGAGTGTAACATACATTCTGTGCTCTCTTGTTTCCTTCTCTATGAATGGTATGTTTTGTTTATGTAGTGCGCAAGAAGCAATACTTTTCACTATGTGTTAATATATGTGATAATAATAAATCAAATCAAACACCGTTGCTACTGGGCATTGATGGTGAAGAGAGTGGATATTTGTAAATATGGTGCCTATCAACTAGGCTGTGTTGTCCTGGATGGTATCAAACTTCTTGAGTATTGTTACCTGAGACTCATAGGACAGGTTTCTCTGCATTTCTATCCAGAGAGGTTAAAAGGCTGAAGGAACAAAGAACAAAGAACAAAACAGCACGGGAAACAGGCTCTTCGGCCCAACGAGCCCACGCCGCCACCCCGGCGATAGATCTACGGATTAAAAACCAAATTTGAGACAATTTAGGAAGAATTTGACTGGTAATTCACTTAAGTGGTCTTGCTAACTGATTTTGAAGAGAAATTTATGTCAATGGGGATATTGCTTAAATTGGAACTAATGAAAATAGCTAGCAATTAATACTTTGTCAAGTTTAAGTATTTCAATTAGTAAAAGTTATGGTCATTCTTTTTGTTACATTTTAACTGAGTTATTAATAAAACACCTCGTGCTCATACTAATGTCAAAATCAAAAGTAACTGGGGTTTAGGTTAACTTCGTAATATACTTTGGAGTTTCTTATCTGGTCCCTCACAAGAGTATGCATCAACATTCACTTTCTGTAGCATCTTTTGTGCAACGCCAACTGAAATACATCTATAAAACTTAATTCCTATTATCTTAGAGTCAGGAAATTTATATTCCATTTTACTGGGCCGCTAAGTGTGGATTTGGTGATGGGAGATTGTAAAATGGGACCAAACCCTGTTTGACCTGAAGTCTGACATTGTGATTTTGCTTTAGATTTTACCAGCATTGGCCTTGGAGGGTAGACTTCTGCTACACAGATGGGCTAGAAGTCATAGTGATAACTGGCATGGGCCATAGCTTGTTTGTGAACTATTTTTATTTTAACATAATTTAGTCTCTATCTTTACTCTGTTATTCAAACTATAAATAAACTTCAGTGATTAATATATAATTTCTTACATTGCAACAATATCCACACTTCAAAAGCAATTTATTGCCTGTAAAGTGCTTTTGGAAATCCTGAGGTCATGTATGCATGAGGCATATCCTGTATGTTTTAGATCTGTTGGTCTGCCAGTCTCAGATCCAGGTTTCATTCCCAAGTGACCAGAATAATGTAGCACTACAGCTACATATGTTCATATTCACTTGCCTTTGTAGTGTGGTGGGACAGTACACATATTAAACAACTGCTCAATTTTTACAAACAACTTTTATGACTACATTCTGCAGTGTCCCTTTCCCATCCTTAAAATCTCTACCCAGTCTTTTCAAAACAAATGCTCAGCATTGATGCATGTTCCTCTATTTCCCGTAATGCTATTTTGGCTGAACCTTAATTCTCAAAAATGAATGGATTAGGGTAATTTCAGAAGTTGAAATGCAACAAATTCTGGATCAAGAAATGAGGCTACCTTGATCCTGCCCACTTCTGATTTGAAAGCAGGCTGGATAAGGGGTGAGTAGCAAGCGCAATGGTTGTTTAAATATTAGAACATTTTCAGTTTAACAATTATTCTGCTTTTAACTACAGGTTGGCGGATTGCCTGGGTTTTGTGAAACTTGGCAGCTGAAAGAAAGCAAGATGGGTTGAATTGGTGAGGTGATTGCTTATATGCTGTTGTTTGGAGGCCAGAGGGAACAACAGGAACAAGGTGTTCTTTCCAGCCATTACTAACTATCTCAATAATGCCAAATCCACCTGCCAGTGAGTGTCGGGCCCCAATCACTTAGATCCCCTAACTAACATCTGGTCCGCTTAAACACTATCAAAATAACTGCAGGCCAGTCCCAACTTCCACCCTATGATCTTTTTCACTCCCTTAAGCCATAGACCTCAGCCCTGTGAAGCAGGTTTTCCCATCCGAGAAGCTTCCAAGTTTGACAGTTAAGTTACGGGCAGGAACTCCATAGAAGAAAAAGAAATGAAGCAGCCTTGCTGTTAAACAACCTCACAACAATTTCTCCCACTCCACACACTCCACCTTTAGGCTAAAATTGAGGTGATTACCTTAGTACATATAGAGCACTTCCAAATTTCGTTATTTTGAATCTACCCACCATATTCAATTTATAAAATTTACTAAAACACTATTAACAAAATTGCAAACATTAAGAATTTATTAATTATATTTACATTTCTCAATAAATTTTAACACTCATTACACACATGAACAATTTTGCAGCAGTCACTTCCATCCTAACAACAATATGCTTTTAATTTCTAGCTCCACTACATTTTTGGTTATAAATCCGCCTATTTTGACAGCATCACAGGAGATCAACTGATAATATATTAAAAATGTTATGCCTCTACACTTTATTGTAGAGGCAAAAAGATAAAATACTGTGTGCTTCTCAGTTACAAATTGAGATTGATGAGCACATTCCAGTCTCTCCTTGTCATGACCTTTTAGTCTGTCTGCACTTAGTCCAGAACAAAATAGTCCCAGCCTGACCTGTAACCAGCCCTGCCATCCTGCACAGCAAATACATTTCATGTAGGAGATGCATCCACATTTCAACAACAGAATGATAAATTGTGCTTCAATGCTTAGAAATCCCCTCGCATATTTTCCATTTATTAAGAAATATACTGCACCAGTGTTAATTCCTCATTTTGTACTCATATTTGTATCATAAATATACAAAACAAATTGAATCCAACGGAAGCAATAAAATGATTGCATTGTGACTTTTAATGCGAACAACAACAAAAAATAACGTGCCCCAATGGATGCTTAAATTGGAACGAGCAGTTCACACTGTTTAAACCGTTCAACTCACAATATCAGTAATACTGCTAAGTATTCCTTTGTCATCTTGGGGAGATGATATTTCATCTGTCAATTTTTACCCACATAAGAGAGAAGAGAGTTTGGATAGCTTGGGGTTGTTTACCTTGGAGCTAAGGAGACTTGGGGGGAAGAGGGGTTGGTGTGGCAGGAGAGTGGGGGGAAGCAAGACTGAGATGCATAAAATTATGAAATGCAGAGATAAACAGGAAGAAACTTTCACTTAGTGGATGAATCAATGACCGAGGGATAGATTTAAGGTAAATGGCAGGAGGTTTAGAGGGAATTTGAGGAAATACTTTTTCACCCAGAGGGTAGTGGGAGTCTAAAAGGATGGTGGAGTCAGAGACCCTCATAACATTTAAGAACTATTTAGATGTGCACTTGCAATGTCAAGGCATACAAGGCTATGGACCAAGTGTTGAAAAATGGGATTAAAATATTTGGGTAGTTTGTCTTTCACCAGAGCAGGTTTGATAAGCCAAAGGGCATTTTCAGTGCTGTATACCTCTATGACTGAGACTTAACCTATCTATATCCCTTTGCAGACTGTGTACCTCATCTTGTCAACTTGTTCTGCCTATGCAAATCATGATTATCAAAATACCCTGCTATAACCTCCATAATAATAAATTCTTGCAATTTCCCTATGACAGATGTTAGACTAAATGGCTTACAGTTTCCTGCTTTGTCTCCCTCTTTCTTGAATAAATATGCTACATGAGTTATTTTCCAATCCTCTAGAATCTTTCTAAAATCTATGGGATTTTTGAAGATTATAGCCAATGCATCTGCTATGTGTGCATGCAAATGCCTAGGATGGAGGCCATCTGGTCCTGGGGACTTGTCAGCCTTTAGATCTAATAGTTTTCCCAGCACCCATTTCCCTAGTAATGGTGATTGTATTAAATTCATCTTTCCTTAGGATGTTTGAGAAGTTGTCTAAATCCTCCAGACATAAAGATAGACGCAAAGGGTGGAATTTTCTATTTTTGTGTGCCATGATGGAGGAGTTTTGTGGTACCTTTCTTAGTGGACAGAATGGCAGGAAATTGCTGGCAATTTCATGCCTGAAGTTCATTAAGTATATGTAGACAAGTACCTCTCTGAAGTACAGGGCAGATTGGGAACTATTAATCTGTTCTGAAGTTACCAAATGAGGCCAAAAGACTGGGTACATTTAAATGCTACCTGAACATATTTACACATCTGCATGCAGTCTGCTGTCATGGCTCTGACATACGAGCACCTTCAGAAAGAGAAAAAACCATCTTGGAGACCTTGGTCCAGCAGATTTTGCCAGATTTGTATTCGGATCTGCACTCTATGGTTATCGGCACTGGTGGGGTCCATAAATGGCGAGGCAAGAGAATGAATGGCTAGCAAGAGAGAGGGCACCTGCACTCAAATGGCCCTTTTCCACAAGGTGACAGGTGGGGCCTGCAGTCACGCACAGTGAGGATAAGCATCAGCCAGTGAGTCCCTGACAGCCTCCACATAATTCACTCCAATGGCGTCCAACTGCTCAAAGTTCCCCTTGTCTGTGACCTCATCAACTTCTGGTCAGGCTGAGGATGGTGCATATTTTTTCTTTCATTCATGGGACACGAGCATCACTAGCTGGCCACCATTTATTGTCCAAATCTAGTTGCCCTTGAACTAAGTGACTTGCTAGGCATTTCAGAAGGCAGCTGAGAGCAAACCATATTGCTATGGCTCTGGAATCATATGTAAGCCAGACCAGATAAGGATGGTAGATTTCCTTCCCTAAAGGACATTACTGAACTAGATGGGTTTTTCTGACAATTGACAATGGGTTTCATGGTCATCAGAAGATTCTTAATCCCAGATATTATTTATTGAATTCAAATTTCACCATCTACTAGGGAACTGGGTCCCCAGAACATTAGCTGAGCTTCAGGATTAATCATGTAGCAATAACACCACTAAGCCATTGCCTCCCCTTAAACAAGTGGCCCTTATCAGGCCTTGGGCCATCAGAGGGAGTCTGCCAAGATCATCACAGACAGCAGAGCATTGCATTCACGAGGTTGCCTCTATCTTTGCTGTAGATGTTGGGGCTGCACCAAAAATAGCATTCGGGTTAGGAAAATAAAAAAAATTAATGTCCCTTCTGAGTGATGGATGTTCAATCACTGTATGAATCTTGCATTTTGTAAATACATTTGATGTTAATGAAAATAGTTTGGTCATTTGATGGTATCATGTCCTTTTTCTTGCAATGGTGAATCATCCTCCCACTCAGTCATTGCCTCTCTTTGTGAACCTCATATTCATGGGATATGAAACCCACTCAAAATGGTTGTGTGCAATGTCAGAGAGCTGTCAAAGTATTTAGCGAAAGAGAGTGCTGAATTAAGTTGCAACTTGTATTGCTTGCGAGACAACATTAGGTGAGGGTTGCTCAGCAGCCTGAAGGGACAACTGCACTTGTGTTTCCTAAGTAATAGTGCAAAGCATGAGACAAGATGATGATATCTCCGACCATGCCCTCATTTCACTGTTAGCTATCACTTCTCATTAAGATGGCCATGACAACATCAATTTCTTTGATAGTAAGTACTCTTGTGTCGACTGTCGCTATCCAAACCCGTTCATACAGGATTCACCCCTTCAGGTTCACAGATCATGACCAGGTGGATCATGTAGGTTTAAGTTACAAGTCCAAATGTGGAATTTGCTACTGATCTGATTGGTTGTAAATCCCTTGTATGCAATGGCATGGTACTATGGGACAGAAGGAATGTGGCCTTCTCTCTTTGCCTGAACCTTACTCCTCCTAGAATCTTTTGGCTATCAATGTGTCTCGTGCACATCTTCCACACTGTGCTTTCTCAATGGCATTATTACATGGAAACTGATACTCATCTCCCTCTTCAGGTTCCTGGCTCTCCTCCTCCTAGTTGTTCAAGGAGCTCTCAGATTCCTCCATTCCTCCCTCTTCCATTGAAGTGCCAGGTTGTGAAGAGCACGAAATATCATTACAATGCAGAGGACTCTCTCTGATGAGTACTGCAGAACCCCATCTAAGTCCAAACATCAGAAGGACATCTTCAGGATTTCAATAGTCTGCTTGATTATGGTTTGTCTGGATCTATACACTTCATGGTACCTCTCACTGAGGCACTCTGAGAACTACTGCGGGCCTTACCTCTCTCCATCTCGAGATTGCTTGCACATTAATGTACAGATGCAGCCATTCCCTGGAAAGTTTCTTATACCTCCCTTTGTATTACATTTTCCCCTCTATAGGCTGCAGATGCTTACCTTCACTCTGATCATCTCATTTGTAGTCCAGCACCAGAGAAGACCACAGTTAATGACATTAAGACCATTACCATGTCCTATACACCAAGATGTATCTTTTCTAAATACATAGCACACAGCCAGTGCTCCTCCCTGGAGAGGGGTTATGATGCCATCCATTGCCTTGTAACATGACTCTCAGAACTTTGGGACTGGCTTCATTCTGGCAAGAACTCAGTAAGAATTTAGCAACACCAATTATTAATCCAACCGATTTATTTGATAGTAAAATAGCGAGCTTTCAACACTCCCGTGTCTTCATCAGGCAAGTGCAGTGTTCTGGTCTGCAATAGCCTGGTCTGCAATAGGCTATTGCAGACCAGAACACTGCACTTGCCTGATGAAGACACGGGAGTGTTGAAAGCTCGCTATTTTACTATCAAATAAATCGGTTGGATTAATAATTGGTGTTGCTAAATTCTTACTGAGTTCTTACCACTCCAATCCAACGCCGGCATCTTTACATCATTCATTCTGGCACACAGACAACTTGGCCTCAGGCCAGGAACTATGACTGTCTTTCTCTTTGCTCTTCCTAACTGCTGACAACATAATATGCCCCTTCCCCCACAAGCTGAACATGAAGTTCTATCATGCTGCAATCAATAGCATTTAGAGGCTCTGTTACCATAAGGTTATTGACTAATGCTGTCTCATTACGAAAAGCAAAACCTTACATTTCCCACTCTATCTTGTTACCCACTCACTTAACCTACTTCCTCACATCTCTTTGGAACTTTTTATGGCGTCCACAAAACTTACATTCCCACCTTGCTATCAAAGCGATTTTTCACACTGCTCATAGGGAATATATAACAGTGATAAGAAAAGACTGTAGATAAAGAGATAGTCAGTCATGGATATCTAAGGAAATAAAGGAGGGTATCAAATTGAAAGAAAATGCATACAAAGTGGCAAAGATTAGTGGGAAATCTTTAAAGGTCAAGAGAAAACTATAAAGAAAAATAAGATAGGTTATAAGAGTAAATTAGCTCAAAATATAAAAAACAGACAGCAAAACTTTCTACAAATATGTAAAAAGAAAAAGAATGGCTAAGATAAACATTAGTTCTTTAGAGGATTAGAAAGGGCTTTTTAATAACAGGAAATAAAGAAATAGCTGAGACATTGAACAGGTATTTTGTGTCAGTCTTCACAGTGGAAGACACAAATAACATGCCAAAAATTGATGACAAGAAGGTGATGGCAAGTGAAGACCTGGAAACAATCATTATCACTAAAAAAAGTGTTACGTAAGCTAATGGGGATAAAGGTAGACTACTCTCTTGGCCCTGATAGAATGCATCCCAGGGTACTAGAAGAGATGGCGGGGGAAATAGCAAATGCAGTTGTGGTAATTTAACAAAATTCACTGGACTTTGGGATAGTTCCAGCAGATTGGAAAACAGCAAATGTGACTCCACTGTTTAAAAAAAGGAGATAGACAAAAGGCGGGTAACTATAGACTGGTTAGCTTAACTTCTGTAGTGGGAAAAGTTTTTGAATTTATCAATAAAAGAAGAAATAGCAAGACATCTGGTTAGAAATTATCCAATTGGGAAGACACAGCATGGGTTTATGAAAGGCAGGTCATGATTAACTAATTTAGATGAATTCTTTAACATAGGAACATGGAAGATAGAAACAGAAGGAGGCCATTTGGCCCTTTGAGCCTGCTCCACTATTCATTGTGATCACGTCTGATCATCCACTCAATAGCCTAATCCTGCTTTTTGTCCATAACCTTTGATCCCATTTGCCCCAAGTGCTATGTCCAGCTGCCTCTTGAATACATTCAATGTTTTGGCATCAACTACTTCCTGTGGTAATGAATTCCACAGGCTTACCACTTTTAGGGTGAAGAAATGTCCCCTCACCTTTGTCCTAAATGATCTACCCTGAATCCTCAGACTGTGACCTCTGGTTCTGGACTCCCCCACCAACTATGGGTACTATGTACCTAATCTCTTGCTGGCCAAATATGTTTTTCTGCTTTTCTTTCACTTTGTGTGATCCACCTGTCTTTCGTAGAAGCAAAGAAATGGACAAAATAAAGTGAGGGTGCTGAGAAAAAAAAACTCTACTGCAAAAAGCTTATTCATTGATTGTTTGGCAGAGTCAATGTGGAGAGTGGGTGATATCAGCAGCCTCTCACTTTGTCTGGTATTCCCAAGCAGTCTCTCATCCAAATACTAACCAGGCCTGACGCTGCCTAGCTTCTGAGATTATTGAAAGTAGGTGCCTTCATTAAAGTTATAAACATTGATAACTTGGCTTTCTCTTAAGGCATGCAGTCAATCATCCATATTTTCCTCCATAACTTATAGCTCTTGCAGCACACAAAGATGTTTTTTCTTTTCCCTCCCTATTCCAATTTATTCTGTTACTTTTGGTAATGTGCCCCCCACAAACAGAAAGTACAAGCCCTCCCTTTGGTTGCCTTGCCTTCAGCTTCAAACCTTGGAAAATTGGGGAGCAGCATTTTTTCTCAACATCTGAAATATTAACTCTATCTCTCTCTTCATGGATGCTAGCAGACATGTTGAGTACTTCCAACATTTTCTGCTTTTATTATATTAAAGTTTTTAATTTTTGGTTTGGCAATACTCTTTCCACATCTGTCCTGTCAAGACCCCTCAGGATTTTATATCTTTCAATCAAGTCACCTCTTACTCTTCTAAACTTCAGCAAAATAAACTTAGCCTTTCCAGCCTTTTCTCATTAGACAAACTTGTCCATTTAAGGTATTAATCTGGCAAACCTTTTCCGGACTGCTTGTAACTCATTTCCATCCTTCGTTAGATAAGAAAACCAATTTGGTGGTCTCACCAATGCCTTGCGCAACTAAAGCATAACCTCAATATTTTTATATTTAATTGCCATTGCAATTAGCTATAACATACCATTAGCATTCCTAATTACTTACTGTACATGCATAGTAACATTTACAATTCATGCAAAGGACATCCGAATCCCTCTGCCTCTGAGTTCTGCAAGTCCTCAACATTCAAATAAGATGCTTCTTTCTCATTCTTCCTAGCAAAATGGATAATTTTAAATTTTCCCACTTTATACTCCCATTTGTCAGATCTTTGCTTGCTTAACCTATTTCTGTCCATTTGCATCTTGGTTATGTCTGCTTCACAATTTACTTTCCTATTTATTTTTGTGTTATTAACAAATTTAGCAACTATATTTTCTGCCTCTTCATCCAAGTCATTTATATAGATTGCAAAAAAGTTGAAGCTCCAGCACTGATATATGCAGGACACCTTGTCAACCAAAAAATGACCCATTTATGCCTACTATTTCCTGTTAATCAATCTTATATTCATGCCAAAATGTTATCCCACAAAATTTGAGCCTTTATTTTCCACAATAACTTTTGATGTGGCACCTCATCACGTGTCTTCTGGAAATTAGAAACCAACAACATAGGTAGGAGATTTTGCTGAGTGAGTATGAGCAGCTAGTTGCTACATTAAAAATTGATTTTGATTCATAGAACGCTGACACTAGGGCTGGGAAAAGAGAAAGCTGTACTATTGAGACACTTAAAATACACTGGGCCAATTGCCCTGGTGAGATTTCACTTGAGAGGAAATTTTAGAATGTTAATGAGAAAGGATGGAGCAATACTGCTGGATGTGATACGAAGAATGATAACCAGAGTATGATAGGAATGGTAAAAACATGCAAACATAGCAAATTATATCAGAGTCAAGAAAAATGATAAAAGTGGCATTAAAGGCTCTTTATCTGTATGCAAACATTATTCAATATAAGATAAATAAATTGATAGCACAATTTGAAATAATTGGGTCTGATATAAGAGCCATTATAGAGGCGTGCCTGCAAGGTACCTGAAGCTGGGAACGGAATTTCCAAGGGAATTTTACTTTTCAGGAGGACAGGAAGCAAGGAAAATGAACAAAGAACAAAGAACAAAACAGCACAGGAAACAGGCCCTTCGGCCCAACGAGCCCGCACCGCCATCCCAATGTTCCCACCTCTATCCGTGACCCCTGTCTATGTTTATAGATCTATGGATTGAAACCAAATTTGAGACAATTTAGGGAAAATTTGTTCTGCCAATTGGCCTGAGAGCACATTTTTGGGATGTGGGAGGAAACCGGAGCCCCTGGAGAAAACCCACGCAAGCACGGGGATGAATGAAGATGGGATAACCCTGTTAGTAAAGGATGAGATTGATATAGTAGTGAGAAATGATCTTGGCTCGGATGAATAAGATATTGAGGAGAATTTTCCTGTACTGCCCATCACAGGAATTGTAGCGGGGGCAAGACGGGGTGAGGGGGTTGCAGACCATGCAAAGATCCACTGATCTCAGACAGAATTTTCCAGTTTTGAGGCGAATGTGACCATATTGTGCAGATAGAGTCAGTTTGGTTGGAGATAAAAAATAGCAATTAAAAACAGTGGAGGAGTTTATAGGTCCCCCTAACTATAGTTACACTGACAGAAAGAGCATAAATCAACAAATAATGGGATTTGCAAGAAGGGTACCATATTAATTATGGACAATTTTTATCTTCATTCAGAACTATAGAATCCCTTTGATGCAGAAAGAGGTCATCAGGTCCAATGAGTTTGCACTAACTTTCTGAAAGAAAGTCCCACCCAAACCTTCCCCTCTACCCTTTCCTCGTAACCCCATGCATTTATCATGACTACTACACCTAACTTGCACATCTTTGGAAACTATGGGGCAATTTAACCATGGCCAATCCACCATAGATTAAACAATTCAAATTGGTAAAGATAGTTTTAGTTCAGGATGACTTCATTGGTGTCTTCGAGATAATTTCATAGAACAATATTTTCTGGAGGCAAACAGGAACTGGCTATTTTGGCCTGGTATTATGTAATGAAACAGGATTAATTGATGATCTCATAAGACCATAAGACCAAGGAGCAGATGTAGGTCATTTGGTCCATCACTACACCACCATTCAATGAAATCATGACTAACAGGAAATGATAATCCTCACCTCCACATTCTCACCTTATCCCCATTACTCTCTGATTAAAAATTTGTACAATTCAGCTTCATCCTCTAGACAAGAATGATGACAGTATAGATTCAAGGGGCAAAATGGCCTCCAGTTCCTTTGTTATATTTCATATCATCAATAATGTCATCCTCCTTACCTGGCAATCAAGTGATGTTTTCAAATAGCAGGGAAATGGTTGGTTCAGGAAATAGAGTTTGGTGGTAAGTCATGATATCCAGGAAACTATGCATGCACAATTCATGCAATCAAGAACTTTTTCTTCCAAGTCACTAGCAGTCAGAAGACCAATTACTAATTCTATTAGAGTCCCATCCAAAGTGGGAAGGTTAACACCTTGGTCCATATCACATCATATTTCTTTATACCTGTTCCGTTATCTTCTGCTTAAATCTACAATGTCACTAATACTCAATCCTTTCAAGGAAGATTGCAGAGGTGCTGCTGTCATCTCAATCATAGTACTGCACATGATCTCATTCACAGGGGATTGAAATAAACACTATCTTAATTACACTCATGTTAGGCATATATTAATTTAAAAAGATTACTGATCAGCAGCTGAACAGATAAAAATCCTGCACTATTACCTGTAAAAATCAAAATGGGAAAGATTCATTTCGGTAGAGCCACTTCAATGTGACGCTAGAAAGACTATGTCATTGCCCCAGAGACCATAGTGCCATGGGACTGCAACCTGTGTAGCCTACGTGGGTCTTTTCGATGGTCCTTAGTTACATGAGAGTGAGACAGCAAAAATATTTTATGTTTCCAATATGAAAAGCAAACAGGAATTATGTAATAAATATCATCTACCATACCTCAATGTTATACCAGCTGTAAAGGACATTCTGGATGATCTCTGCTTGGTCATAATTTGCATATCTATCTTTAAGTAGACATTCTGGGAGTCGAACACATGCCATAGAGCCAAACATTTCTCTTGGGGCCAGCAATCCAGTTTTCCAACGATTCACGAGTAAATCCACTGAGCAAAGGCAAAAAGGTTACTTGAGTATTTTAATATTAATTACAAATTAATTCTATTTCTACACACTCAAAAATAGATGGAAATATGAGTAAGTACTTGGGTACAATAACAGTAACTGTGAATATACGCAGGCTAGAGGAAACATCATCGCAGATTTCTCTTCACCATTTCCATTCTGAACCTTTCATTAGAAAGGTAGGAAAGATGAAATAAATATCATAGAATCCGTACAGTGCAGAAAGAGGCCATATGCCCCATTGACTCTCTGACAGAGCATCTTACCCACCATATCTCCCTACCTTAGGCATCTTGAGACACTAAGGGGCAATTTAGCAAAACCAATCCACCTAACCTGCACTTCTTACGTTGAGTTGCATCCGGAGGAAACCCAGGCAGATACAGGGAGAACATGCAAATTCTACACAACCACCCAAAGCTGGAATTGCACCTGGATGCCTAAATATCTGAGCTGCAAGTCTGAATCAGGCCTCACAGGACACTAAGGCAGCAAGTTGTGCTCTGACCCAATACCCTTCTGTTGCATCCAAACTGTTCCTGGACAGTGCTTGGGAAAGAAGTAACAGCCCTAACAGGCCATCTAAAATGGTGCTTTATAAAGCACTATGAGACAACTGGGCGAGAAACTAAACCAGCAGGCTGCAGTTTAAAGACAAAAACAAACAAGCTGTAACCCTCATGAGTGAATGAACAGGATATGGGCGATCTCCAGGATGAAAGGAACTTCATAGTCACACTGGCTTGTTTCAACTCCAGGATGAAAGAGACTTTCTGGTCACACTGGATTGTGTACCAGACATAAGGGGACCGTGAACCCTTATTTAGGAGGAAGGTATGTGACCTATGTGCTTCCAGCACTTACGGATCTGGCTGTTGGGGACACACCCAGAGACAGTGTGGTAGAACCTGATTGGACTCTTATAGATCAGAGGGAAACAAGTCCTGACCAATTGATTGGCAGTGGCTAAAAGGGGCATGAAACCAAATGGGGTATAAAGGGTGCTACGCAACCAGGAATCTCTCTCTCTCTCTCGCTGACCTCACGAGCGAGCTACAACAATGATGACCATCATGGTGACCATCGCCAGCAACAACCAGCATGAAGAGAGCCACCGCACCTGAGAAAGAAGACCAGAGCCAGAGTGTCAGACCAGACCAAAGGACCAAACTACGCAGACAACTACCGAGACCAGCACACAGATTAAGGCCAATATCTGCTTGGGTACTTGCCAGTCACGCAATGTTAAGTCAAGGTCTTGTACTGGACTTGAATTCTAGCATTTTCCTATACAATAACATGTTGTTAGTTGGGTGGGTGATTATTGGTTGTGTGGGTTTAAATAAATATTGATTGTACTAATAAGACGTCTACATGTAGTTATTTGTTCACCGTATAAGAGTTAAAACAGACTATGCAACAGGCAACAAAAACAAAATCCTGGAGGTGCTGAAAATCTGGAATAAAAGAATAAAATGCTGGAAATATTCAGTAAGTCAAGCAGTATCTGTAGAGCTGAACACAGTTAATATTTCAAGTCAATGACCCATCATTAAGAGGCCTGATGAAGGATCATTGACCTGAAATATTAACTCTGGCTGGAATTTTCCAGCCTCTCCGCCAGTGTGATCCTCTGCTGCCAGCAAAATCAAGAGATGTTTGAATAACTTGCAATATCAAACATGGAGAACCCACTGCAGTGGAACCAGAAAATTCTGATGCCTCTTTCTCTCCACAGATGCTGAATAATAACCCTAATGAGTTTTATCACTTCAAGTTAGAGAATAAAGGGATTTTATATGGCTAATGTGGAAAACACAAACAGGAATGATGTTTTGAAAATGAACATTCATCATAACTCAATATTATAATAGCTCGGTTTATTCCTATCTTAGATAGATGGTTCAATGCTGCAGTATCATCAATTCAGCGATTATCAGAGTCTCAAGCAGTTGAATTGGCAATGGGCCAACTTTTTAACAAAGTTATTCATTAACTGTCAGTCACCGGAACACAGTGATTACATAGAAACATATAAATAGGAACAGGAATAGGCCATTCAGCGCTTCAAGCCTGCTCCACCATTCATTACGATCATGGATGATCACCCAGCTCAATAACCTGATCTTGCCTTCCCCTCCATTTTCTTTGATTCTCTTTGCCCAAGAATTATATCTAACTCCTTCTTGAAAACATGTAAGATTTTGGCCTCAACTGCTTTCTCTGTTAGTAAGCTAAACAGGCTTACTATTCTCTGAGTGAAGGAGTTTCTCCTCATCTCAGTTCATCTCATAGTCCTTAGACTACGACCCCTGATTCTTGACATCCTCACCATTGAGAACGTCCTTCCTGCATTCACCTGTCTAGTTGTGTTGGAATTTTATAGGTTTCTATGAGATCCCCTGCTAATTCTTCTAAACTCCAGCAAATATATTCCTAACCAACTCAATATCTCCTCATATGACAGACCAGCCATTCCAGAAATCAGTTGGGTAAACCTTCTCTGCACTCCCTCTATAGCAAGAATATCATTTTTCAAATAAATGAAAAATGGAGACCAAAACTGCAAAATATTCCAGGTATAGTCTTACCAAGGAATATGAACAGCACAGTGGTTAGCGCTGCCGCCTCTTAGTGCTGGGAACCAGGTTCAATTCCAGCTTTGGGTGACTGTTAATGTAGAGTTTGCACATTCTGCATGGGTTTCCTCCGGATGCTCCAGTTTCCTCTCACAGCCCAAAAATGTGCAGGTTAGGTGGATTGGTTATGCACAAATTGCCCCTTGTATCAGGAATAAGCAGCGTAAATTTATGGGGGTAGGGCCCAGGTGGAATTGTTGTCAATACAGCTCAATGGACAGAATAGCCTCCTTCTTCACTCATAGAATCCTACAGTGCAGAAGGAGGCCATTCGGCCCCTCAACTACAATCCCCATAACCCAGGCATTTATCCTAGTCAGTCCCCTGACACTAAGGAGCAATTTAGCATGGCCAATCCACCTGATCCGCACATCTTTGGACTATAGGAGGAATCTGGAGCACCTAGCGGAAACCCATGTAGACATAGGGAGAATGTGCATACACCACACAGAAAGTGATGTGAAGCCAAGAATCAAACTTGGATCCCTGGTGCTATGAGGCAGTAGTACTAACTATTAAGCTACTATGCCACCCATAGTAAGGATTCACTGTAGGGATTCTATGATTCTAATTGACCATCTCTGTCATTTAAGAAGGTCATAGCTGATCTGACTGTGGCCTCAACTCCACAGTCTTATCTGTCCCATAACCTTGCGAATCAAAAATCTTGTTCAGCCTTGAACATTTTCAATGACTTCGCCTCTACAGTTTTCTGGGGAAGAGAATTTATTTATTTTTATCAGTGTCACAGTTATCAATATCAGCTAACATTAACACCGCAATGAAATTATTGTGAAAATTCCCTAATGATTCACTAAAATAAATTCTTCTTACCTCAGTTTTAAATGGAAGACTCTTAATTTTAAACTGTGTCCCCTATTTCTAATCTTCGTCATAAGGAAAAACATCCTCTCAGCATTTACTCTGTCAAATTTCCTCAGGATCATATATATTTAAATCAGTTCACCTCTCATTCTTTCAAATCCAATGGGTATAAGACTGACTTTTTTTTAAAAGTTTATTTTAAAAGTCACAAGTAGGCTTACATTAACATGGCAAAGAAGTTACCGTGAAATTTCTCTATTCATTACAATCCGGCACCTGTTCGGGTCAATGCACCTAATCAAGATGTCTTTCAAACTGTGGGAGGAAACTGAAGAACTCAGAGGAAATCCACACAGACACAGGGAGAACGTGCAAACTCCACACAGGCAGTGACCCAAGCCAGGAATCAAACCCAGGTCTCTGGCACTGTGAGGCAGTTCCTATCCAGGATCAAACCAGGACCTTTTTGTCTGAGGTGAATGTGATAACCACTACAGCATGAAAAATCCTGTCCAATTTTCCTTATAGGATAACCCCCTCAACCCAGAAATGAGTCAAATAAATCCAGTCATTTTCACTGATGCAAATCCCCATGCCTGTATGGGTTTTCTCTGGGTGCTAAAGTTTCTTCCCATGCTACAAAGATGTGCAGGTTAGTTGGATTGGCCATGATCAATGTGTGGGGTTACAGAGTTATGGTGGGGATTGGGCCTTGGTGGGATACTATTTTGGAGGATTGATGCAAACGCGATGAGCTGAATGGCTTTTTTATCATAGGGATTCTATGATTGCTCATCGTACAACTTCCAACAGTGATGCATGTCACTGAATTCCCACACTGATCTACTACTATTTTGTAACGCATTCACTTCTTACCCATCATCACTGCATTTCTGAAGTGGTGGTTGGTTAGGTACCCTGCATCATTTATGACTAATTCTTATTGGATGTTAACATGTGCTCATAAGCCCTGAATAATGCAAGAGTGTGTGCGCCAAAACAGAAATTATACTTACAGCTGTGCAGATCGTGGCTGCTTCTAGTTCAAAGATAAAAAACAGCATTATCTAGTTTTGAATTTATCTGCCATCTGGACCTCAACAAAAGTTATTTTTCTAAAAAAAGGGCATGCAAGACATTGTCAAGCTAGCCAAACCCATCAGTTTTTGGCTTTTCAGAGTAAAGCAACTGATTATTAACACAACATTTCTCATTCAAATTGTTTCCCAATTTTAAAGATTGGGCTGAATTTAGTGGCTACAGTGGTGGTCCTCTCTACCAGTCAGAAAACCTGGGACAACACTGCCATGGTTATTTTGGAAGCCCCAATTAAATTCAATGTCAATTCCACAGCTAAGCTACCAGGGCCACTCAGAGGGCCAACAACTCTCATTGGGAACAGCAAAGATGGAGGAAGCACCACAGTGCAACTAAGTCAGTCAGGCTCACAGGGGCCAGTCAGACAGTCCCTGATGAAGAATGGAGGGAAGTGGAGGACTTTCTTTGGCTACGGATGTCTGGCTAGGAGATCACTCCCTGTCTGTAAGGAAGGAGGCTGCCAGATATTACTGTCTGGCCTCCCCATAAAGTATATGGCTCTACTCCCCACACCTGCACTGATAGGCTACAATTTTCATAGAATTGTAGAATCCCCAAAGTGCAGGTGGCCACTTGGCTCATAGAGCCTGAACCAATTACAATCTCAATAATTCCCACTAAGGGACAATTCAGCCTGACCAATCCATCTAATGTGCACATCTCTGGAGTGTGGGAGGAAAACGGAGCACCCGGAAGAAACCTACGCAAACACAGGAGAACATACAATCTCCACATAGATAGTTGTCTAAGACTGGACTTAAACCTGGGTCCTGGCATGGTAAGATAGCAGTGATAACCATTGTGTCACAATGCCACCCCATCGATGGGATGATGCCCACAAAAATCAACAGTAGTGTTAGTGCCAGAAATCCAGCTAATGTTCTGGGGACCTGGGTTCGAATCCTGCCATGGCAGATGGGGGAATTTGAATTCAATAATCCACTGATGACCATGGAAACCATTGTTGACTGACAGAAAAACAATCTGGTTCCCTAATGTCCTTTAGGGAAGGAAATCTGCTGTTCTTTCCTGGTTTTGCCTACACAGCTACAGCAAAGTGGTTATCTCTCAACTGCCCTCGGGCAACTATGGATGGGTAATAAATGTTGGCCAGCCAATGATACCCATGTCCCAAAAATGAGTTTAAAAAAGGCTTGCCTATCCTCCTCTTTGACTTAATTAAGAGGAAGTGCGAAGACAAGACGGTCTTGATTCCACTGCCCACCCCATTCCCCCATGTGCAGCTCACAGTGTGATTTCTGATTGCAGTCATATTGCTGGGGAAACAGCCTGAATACAAGCTACCTTCAGCTGCTCTAGCATACAACCTTTAGATGATAGGGACAAAAGTGGCATTGGTTGTTATTTTGAGCCTCAAATCACTTTTGCAGTCAGCTGTTGATGAAATGTGTTTCTGAGTAGGACATGCATCAGGACTGAAAAGGTTAGAAACTATTTATTTCTGAAGCAAAATCACGATTGTGTGCTAGTGTGGTACGTTCTTTTTTTTGTGCTATTACCTGAAAACAATTTTGTCATAATGGCTATTCTTAAAGTGAAAAAAGCATCCTAACAAGTTACATCTTGATTTTTCACCAAGTTTCTGCTTGATTCATGTTTACAGAGGTTGGTGCAATGTAGTTAAGGCCAAATGAAGTACTGTTTTTTTTAACGAATTCTTGGAATATGGGCATTGCATTTATCACTTCTCACTAATTGCCCTTTAGAATTCGGAGGTGAGCCACCTTTTTGAACTGAGAAGTCTATGGGCTTTGTCCTCCTAGAAGTAAATATTGCAGATTTAAAAGTCACGAGTAGGCTTATATTCACACTGCAATGAAGGTACTGTGAAAATCCCCTAATCACCACATTCCAGCACTTGCTTGAATGTACTGGAGAGAGAATTTAGCTTGGCCAATGAAGATAACCTACATCTCTTTGGACTGTGGAAAAAAATCGGAGCCCCTAAAAGAAATCCAGACAGATACGGGGAGAATGTGCAAACTCCACACAGACAGTGACTCAAGCCGAGAAACGAGCCCAAGTCCCTGGCGCTGTGAGGCAGCAGTGCTAGCCACTGTGCCACAATGCCATAGTTGTGGAGAAGTCTTGGTGAGTGGCTGCAGTGCATCTTGTAGATAGTACATATTGCAGCCATGATGCACCAACGGTGGAAGAAGAGGATATTAAGCAAATTAACAGGCTGTGGATCAATTGAAGTGCTTTACAAGATCCATCTCCCTGCTTCTCCTTCCTGTAACTTGTTTGTTGAAACCTATCTCTTTAGACATGTGCCCTCATAATTCCTTTTGTGGCTTGGTATCAAATTTTATTTGTTTTGTGAAGCGTCTTAGGATTGTTTACTACACTGAAAAAATGAGTACCTCCCCACTTTGGGGAGCGAACAGCCTGATCTTGCTGGAATGAAGGGTGATGCAATAGGGGTCCCCATTGGGTCAGGCAGTGAGCCCCCTGGGCATTTGCACACTGGCTCTGCCAGCCTGTGCGCTTGGTACTGCTCAAGGGACAATGCCCAGGCACAGATCATATGGGGTCAGGCCTATGGGGCAGGGCCTTTGTGGACGGGGTCCTGGGGCAATCAGTGGGGGTATGGGATGCTGCTGCCACCCTTCATTGAGATCGATGGGGGTCAGGAGGGAGTCCAGTGTTCAAGGCAGGCTTGGTTTTGGAGGGTTGGAGGTCAGCCTGCTGCTCGGTGGGGGAAATCAGCATTGCTGTGGCAGGCGGGGGTGTGTGATGGTGAGGGGGGAGATCAGGACGGTCCGGGATGGGATGGGGGTATCAGGGCTGGCCTGGGAATGGTTGGGGAGGCCATGATTGGGCCGTGAGGGGTTTGGGGGAGGAACCAGTACTGCTGGGGACCCAGGCTGCCCATCAATTGAACTTGCCAGCAAATGGGAATATGACAATTTGGGCATGTTGGTTTTAGCGTCCTGGCTGGGGATAGGCCTCACCCCCTGAAATTTAATGACATCCATGCTGGTGGCCTCAACATTGCACAGAGTGTGGGAGATTCTAGTCTGAAAAAAAATAATGAATTACTCCAGTCTTCCAGCAAATTCAACATCTTGAATTTTTTTGGGAGAATTCCACCCCATCTCTCCTATGTCACCTGGTATGCAATATTCATCTGGTAGCCTTACTTTCTCTTTAAAAGGGCAAATAGCACACAATAACAAACAAAGATAGATGGCGAGAAGCAGCAAAATTATATTCTAACTCCCCACCACAGAGCTTCTGACATGACAAGATCAGCAGAACTAGAGGAAGAGTTCAGATTGCAATATGGGTTTGACAAAATATCTAAGTGGGCAGAACAATGATCGATGAAATTTGCTGCAGTAAGGGGCAAAGTGCTATATATGAGAAGGAAAAAAGATATGTGCACTTTATGAATGGGATTGAAATAGCTCTATGTAAAATTAAAAGCAGTTTCAGAATCTTGACAGACTCTGATAAACATGTTTAACCACTACAGTGCAGGGTGAATAGAACATTCAATGCTAGTATCATTGTCATCATTACTAAAACTAACTTTACAACTTATTGAATTTAAATTCCACCAGCTGCCATGTTGGGATTTGAACCCATGTTGCGAGACCATTAGCCTGTATCTCTGGATTACAAGTCTAGTAACATTACCACTACACCACTGTCTCTCCATTTCCATCATTGCTGTCCATGGTGCATTATGAGTACAAAATCACAAATACAGCAGTCTTCTGAAAAGCGGAACTCCCAAGTGTGTTTGCACATTCTCCTCGTGTCTGCGTGGATTTCCTCCGAGTGCTCCAGTTTCCTCCCACAGTCTAAAGATGTGCAGGTTAGATTGATTGGCCATGCTAAAATTGACTCTTAGCATAGGTTAGAAGGATTAATGGGTAAATGTGTAGGAATATGGGGGTAGGGCCTGGGCGGGATTGTGGTTGGTGCAGACTCGATAGGCCACATGGCCTCTTTCTGCACAGTAGGGTTTCTATAATTCTAAGATATCACTAATCAAAGAGTGGATACATTTCAAGCATGTATACTGCATAACCTGTCTTTTTTGCTTTATGGATGTTACCCTGCTATGTATTTTTAGCTTTTAATTTTCATTACAGTAATCTATATAGGACATGCTGACACATGCACAAGGCAAAGCAGACAACTATCACATTATCACCCATGAATAATGGTAACTTGGACAATATTGGACACAAGGTATCCTTAGGACAGTAGTAAAGAAAACTGGTGAGAAGAACTATTAAAAGGTAGTCAACAGTCACTTAGCAAGATCCTGCACACTTAATCAGATTAGTGCTGCAGTGTAGAAACCTAAATCTGTATAATTAATGCCAACTGAAAAATAAGCAGAGTTTCAGGTTTTGATGCTGGCAGGTCAAGGTATATTAGGATTGGGCAATAAATGCTGGCCACTGAGCGACACTCACATCATGTAAATAAATAATTAAGCACATGAATAAATCTCACCAGCTTGGGACATAAGGTCTTGGATATATCTTCGAATTCTCTCCAAACCCACAGATTCCCAGAAATCCAACACAGTATGAAGAGCTAAGAAAGCACTGAAGTCTCTTAAACCTGAAATAAGTCAATTTTTTAAGATAATCAGTCTTAAGGATTGAAAAATATTGTACAATCAGTTTACAAATTGCAATTTGAAATGAAATTGTGATTGCTAAAATATTTGTTCTTTAAAGTCAGATGCAATGTAGTAACAATTTGTCATTTATGAACTAAAAGTTGCCGATTAGGCTTTACTGGGTAAAATGCAAAAAAAAATGTGTACATTGCAAACACATCAGTTAGTAAGGCAAAGGTAGACTCACCCATGATCTTGCAATAACACATTCAAACTTGATGTGCTTTTCTATTATTTTGATGGACTACTGAAACATCAATTCTTGTCACACTTCCTGTGATTGGATCTTATGAGAATGCAGCAGTTTCAATTAATAGTGACTATAGTAGGAAGGCAGATCCTCCTGGGTAACACTTAGGGGGAAAGGAATTTGGAGGAACCTAGGGTAAAGAGGGACTTGATGGTATGTGAGTGGATTTGCAAATGTGGGATATAATAAATACCTTTAATATCACTATACCTTTCCTTACTTGGATCCTTTCAATCTCGGTAGGCGACAGGAAGCTGCTTGCATCTTTGGCCAACCCCTTGTTCCTCATAATGACCAGCCTAATTTCCTATTGGCAGTTCCTGCGCTGCATGCATGGTTGGCCATTTGGTTCCTGTTCTTTTGGAATGGCTGAAGCACTGACATTGTGCACACATTTACTTTACAGTTGTGGCAATGCTGCTGTGTCTGACAGTTGGACCTGGTCCAGATTCCATCCTTGTTGTACTGGTCAATATGGCTGCATGCAACACTACACATGGTTCCTGAAGTGCAATTTGTCATGCAGTTCTTTCTTATTGCAAGTGCACTGCAGGCACTCACGCTTGTCACACTCAAGGATTGCATGTTTAGATCTTGGTGTCTTGGAAAATCAGCCCCCTCTATCATCACTGCTGCGCCAGTACTGCAGGCCAAGGAGGAGCATAGGCTCTACAGTGATGAATAGGTAAGTTCTAGCCATTCTGAGGATTCAGGCATTGTGGGGTGGTTCTGTTGTGCATCAAGTGAAGGACCCAGATAGTTCTATCATAATTGCACTCTCTCCTCATAACCCTAAGTCAATGCCATAATAATTCATTACCCCACAATCTCTCCATAGTTTGTTTCAATCATAAAAACTTCAAAACAAGACAAAGCTAAGATCAGATTGAGCAGCTGAACAGGGCGAGAGGCTGGGAGCAGAGCAGCTAAACTTGGCGAGGAGAGGCTGGGAACAGAGCAGCTGACCAGGGAGAGGAGAGGCTGGGAGCAGAGCAGCTGAACATGGAGAGGAAAGGCTGGGAGCAAAACAGCTGAACAGGCAGAGGAGAGGCTGGGAGGACAGCAGGTGAACACGGAGAAGAAAGGCTGAGAGCAGAGCAGATGAACAGAGAGAGGAGGCAGGGAGCAGAGCAGCTGAACAGGGCGAGAGGCTGGGAGCAGAGCAGCTGTGATGTAAAGATGCTGGCACTGGACTGGGGTAAACACAGTAAGTACTCAACAGTAGTCACAGTAAGTAGCAGAGCTGCTGAACAGGGCGAGAACAGACTGGGAGCAGATCGGTTGAACAGAATGAGATGCTGGGAGCAGAGCAGCTGAATAGGGAAACGAAAGGCAGGGAGCACAGCAGCTGAACAGGGTAAGGAGAGACTGGGAGCAGAGCAGCTCCGAAAGCTAGTGGCATTTGCTACCAAATAAACCTGTTGGACTTTAACCTGGTGTTGTGAGACTTCTTTCTGTGTTTACTCCAGTCCAATGCCAGCATCTCCACATCAGCAGAACAGCTGAACAGGGAGAGGAGAGGCTGGGAGTAGAGCAGCTGAACAGGACAAGGAAAGGAGGGAGCAGAGCAGCTGAATAGGGAGAGAAGAGGCTGACAGCAAAATAATTGAAATGGACAAAGGCAGGAAAGGCTAAGGGACATGTGGTTGTAGTGGACATGGAGAGGTAAGGCTGGGGGATGCTTGTAACATGTACATACAGTGAAAACTATTGTTTCTTGCATGCTAAAAGAACAAAGCATACTGTACATAGAGAAGAAAAAGAGCAAGTGCAGAATGTAGAGTAAAAATCATAGCAAAGTTGTAGAAAAAGATCAGTTTAATATGAAGTAGATCCATTCAAAAGTCTGATGGGAAGAAGCAAGAAGCTTGATTGGTATGTGGCCTCAGACTTTTGTACCTTTTTCCTGATGGAAAAAGGTGGAATAGAGAATGCCGGTGGTGCATGGGGTTCTTTATTATGTTGGCTGCTTTTCCGAGGCAGCAGGAAGTGTAGACAGAGTCAAGAGATGGGAAGCTGGTTTGCATGATGGACTGGACTTTGCTCATGACCCTTTGTAGTTTCTTGTTGTCTTGGACAGAGCAGGAGCCATATCAAAACTGTGGTACATCCAAAAAGAATGGTGCATCCATAAAAGTTGGTGAGAATCGTAGCTGACATTCCAATTTCCTTCAGTTCCTGAGAGAGCAGAAGCGTTAGTGGGCTTTCTTCAGTATAACATCGCATGGGGGGACCAAGGCAGGTTACTGGTGATCTAGACATCTAGAAACTTGAAGCTCTCGACTATCTCCACTTAATCCCCATTGATGTAGAAAGGGGCACGTCCTCCACTATACTTCCTGAAGTCAATGACTATCTCTTCATTTTGTTGATATTGAGGGAGAGATTATTGTCACCATACCAATTCACCTGATTCTCCCATCTTATTCCTGTACTCTGTTTCATCATTACTTGAGATCTGACCCTCTATGGTGGTGTCTTCAGCAAACTTGAAAATGGAGTTGAAGGGAATTTGGCCGCACAATCATAAGGTGTATAAGGAGTATAAGTGAAGGGGTAAGGACACACCTTTGTGGGCACCAGTGTTGAAGATAATCTTAGGAGGTGTTGCTGCTTATCCTTACTGATTGCAGGTTTGTGGGTTAGGAAGTTTAGGATCCAGACACAGAAGGAAGAGCCACATGGTTGGAGTGGACACGGCAAGGTGAAGCAGGAAGCTGAACAAGGAGAGCGAAGGCTGAGAATGGAGTGGCTGAAGATGACAAAAAGAATCATGGTTGGAACCAAAGTAGCTAGAGTGATAGGTGAGATGAGGCCAAGAATGAACATTTCCTTTTGCAGGACTGTATCTGTCTATCAGCATTGCAGAGCAGGACACTTAGGAGATCTAACTGAAGTATACAAAATATAATGGGGGTTTGACAGGGTAGATATAGAGCAGATCTTTCCCCTTGTTGGACATTCTGGATTGAGAGGCCATAGTTTTAGGCTAATGGATGGGAGATTTAAAACAGAAAGGAGGAGGAATTACTTCACTCAAATGGTTGTGAATCTGTGGAATTCCCTATCCCAGAGTGCAGTAGACACCAGAACATTAAACTAATTTTAAAGAGGAGATAGGTGGGTTTTTAATTAGTAGCAGGATGAAAGGCTATGGGGAGTGAGCAGGAAGATAGTGATGAGGCTGAAATTAGATCAGCCAATACTGTATTGAATGATAGAGCAGGATTGAGGGCTGAACTGCCTAATTTTGGTTCTTATGCGACACTGAAACTTCACGAGTAAACAACCTCACAAAGTGCCTGGAAATTCAAAAGCATGCAAGTCAAGCTAATTTCTTAAAAAAGGACCAGCTGGTTGCAGTATTTTTAGCCCCACAGAGCAGGAGTTAGGTCAGGACATTACATATACTGAAGTACTTTTTGCCCAAGCCATTGTAGAGTATGGATTATTTATAGCGTCTGTAGATCACTTAGCAACTTACATTTCCTGATTCCTAAATACTGCAAAATAATTTTGTGTGAGAACAAAAACCATTGCAGTCATAAAATTGCCACCTCCATTCTAAATCAGCTGAAGCACATGCTAAAGTGACCTAGTCACATTAATGATGGATGAGAGTAATTGCAGTAACAAGGAGATTTGCATTAGTATATGGTACTTTCACCAAAATCTCAAAGTTTTTAAAGCCGATATTTAGCCATGGAAATATGTAATATAGCAAATACAGAAACCCTGTTTAGCTCTAATAAATTCCTTGTTTGCTAGCCACCATGGGAGAATGTTTATTGGTTTGTCTTCTGAACCTGGCAATTTCAAAAGACGAAGAAAAGTACAGCTCAGGAATAGGTCCTTTGGTGCTCCAAACTTGTGCTGATCATGATGCTCTAATTAAACTAAAAAAATACCTTCTGCCCTTACTCGGTCCATATCCCCCTATTCCCTCCCTCTTCATGTATCCATCCAGATTCCTCTTAAACGTTGCTATGTGCCTGCTTCCCCACCTCCTCTGGCAGTGCATTCCAGGCACCTACCACCCTCTGTGTGAAAAATTTCCCTTGCCAGTCTCTCTTAAACTTTTTCCCTCTTACTTTGAACCTGATAACTGACACTTCCATCCTGGGAAAAAATGTCTGACTATCCCTTTCCCTTGTCTATGCCTTTCATACTTCTGTAGACCTCTATCAGGTCTTCCCTTAGCCTCTGTCTTACCAGTGAAAACAATCCTAGTTTATTCAACCTTACCTCATAGCCAACACCCTCAAGACCAGGCAACATCCTGATGAACATTCTTTGCACTCTCTCCATATCTTCCACGAACTTTTGGTAGTATGGGGACCAGAACTGCAGGCAATACTCCAAATGCGGCCCAACCAAGGTTTTATACAGCTGCAACATGATTTCCCAACTCTTGTACTGAATGCTCTGGCCGATGAAGGCAAGCATACTGAATGATTCCTTAATCACCTTGGTTACCTGTGTTGACAGTTCTAGGGAACTGTGGACTTTTGTGATAGGAAAATTTAACTCCTATTTTATATTGGATAAAACTGCATAAGGCTCCTCTTACAGTCTGCTTTGTGTACTCCCCTTATGCATTTTGAAGCAAAGGATATGTTAAAACAATCTCAAAACCAATGGAAGATGCTGTTGGATTTTTTTTACTGCTTTAATAGTAGTACAAGATGAAAAGAGGAGTACAAAAAAATACAACCAATGGGTAAGTTTCAAATAATAATAAAACATGGAGGAACAAGGTACCTCAGGCAGTATCAAGATGGTCAAAACAGGAGCTTGCCAGATAAACCCATTGGAAGTTTCCCATCTGGGGTGCCTGGCCCAATCTGGTTTTCATCAAGAGCAGGGGAGAATCTAATAACGACTAATTTAAATGCATTAGAATACAAACATTGAGCTGGACTGGAGGAGTTCAGGTTGGATGTCGTTGCTTAGTTTGTTTTTATTGCTCTTCATGGATACTTAAATCTAAATCGTAGTCTTTTTTTAAACAGGCTTTCCTTTTGATCTCAAACACCTACTCAAGTGAGCAGCTGCTAGTTCTAACTGCATTTTTTTTAAAAAACAGGTTTTCTCTTTGTTCTAAGAACTTCCAGAAAAACCAGTCTGATCACTCTTTTTACATAGTGATCTTTTTCTACTTTTTATGCTGGAACAGATTGCCATTCCTGGAGGTTGTTTTCAACCAGAGAAAAAGTTGGCACAACTCAGAAATCATCTTCCAAGGGGTCCTCAATAAGGAATTTCTAGTGACCATAGTTTCTTTCTCCGCAAGGGTCATAAAATTCCTACAGTGCAGTGGAGGCCATTTGGGCCATCAAGCACGTACCGACTCTGACAGGTTACCCAAGTCCTCTCCCCACTCTTATCCCCATAACTCCTCACATTTCCCAGGGCTAGTCCGTCTAACCTACACATCTTGGGACACTAAGGGGCAATTTAGTATGGCTAATCCACCTAATCCTTCTAGTGAGGGATCCTCTTGGGACGAGAGATCACAATATGGTTGAAAATCTAATACAGATGGATGATGAGAAAGTAGGGTCCCAAACTCATGTCCTCTGCTTGAACAGAGGGGAGTATGATAAGATCAGGGCAGAATTGGCTAATATAGACTGGGGGCACAGACTGGTTGGTAGGACAGCTGAGGAACAGTGGAGGATTTGGTATTCAGCAAAAATATATTCCGGTGATAAAGAAGGACTGTAAGAAAAGGGATAACCAGCCATGGATATCAAAGGAAATAAAGGAGAGTATTAAATTAATAACTGATGCATACAGAGTGGCTAAAAATAGTGAGGAATTAGAAAATTGGGAAAGATTTAAAAAAAAACAAAGAATGATTAAGAAAGCAATAAAGAAAGAAAAAACAGAGAATGAAACTATACTAGCTCTAAATATAAAAAGTGATAGTAAAGGTTTTTACATACATATAAAGAAGAAGAGAGTGGCTAAAGGGAAATGTTGGACCCTTGGAGGGGGGGACTTAACGGTGGGAAACGAGGAAATGGCTGACACTTTAAAGAAGTTTTTTGTGTCAGTCTTCGTGGTGGAGGACACAAATAGCTCACCAAAATTAAAGATAAGAGGGTTGGTAGGAGATAAGGTCCTTAATACAATTACTGTCACTAGAGAGATAGTGCTTGGTAGACTAATGGGACTGAAGGTAGACAAGTCCCTGGGACCGGATGGAATGCATCCCAGGGTTCTGAAAGAAATGGTAGAAGGAATAGCAGATGTGTTAGTAGTTATTTCTCAAAATTCGCTGGACTCTGGGGAAGTGCTGGTCAATTGGAAAACAGCTACTGTTATGCCGCTGTTTAAAAAGGTAGCAGACAAAAGGTGAGTAACTACAGGCCGCTTAGCTTAAAGTCTGTAGTTGGGAAAATGCTAGAATCCATCATAAGAAAGAAATAGCAGGACATCTAGAAAAGAACAGTTCGATCAAGCAGATGCAGCAAGGATTCATGAAGGGGAAGTCATGTTTGATGAATTTACTGGATTTTTATGAAGATGTGACTAGTGCAATAGACAGAGGGGAACCAGTGGATGTGGTGTTTTTAGATTTCCAGAAGGCGTTCAGTAAGGTGCCTCACAAAAGGCTGCTGCAGAAGGTTAGGGTACACAGAGTTGGGGGTAAAGTGTTAGCTTGGATTGAGGATTAGCTATCTAACAGGAAGCAGAAAGTTGGAATAAATGGGTGCTTTTCTGGTTGGCAGTCGGTGACTAGTGGTGTGCTACAGGGATCGGTGCTGGGGCTTCAACTGTTTACCATATACATAAATGATCTAGAAAAGGGGACTGAGTGCAGAGTAACAAAGTTTGCTGATGACGCAAAGATGACTAGAAAAGCGAATTGCGTGGAGGACGCGGAAAGTCTGCAGAGAGATTTGGATAGGCTGAGTGAGTGGGTGAGGATTTGGCAGATGGAGTATAATGTTAGCTAATGTGAAGTTATCCACTTTGGAAGAAATAATAGTAGGATGGAATATTATTTAAATGGTGAAAAGTTGCAGCATGCTACTGTGCAGAGGGACCTGGGAGTCCTTGTGCATGAATCGCAAATACCCAATGTGCAGGTGCAGTAGGTGATCATGAAGGCAAATGGAATATTGGCCTTTATCGCGAGGGGGATAGAATATAAAAGTAGGGAGGTCTTGCTGCAACTATACAAGTGACTGGTGAGACCGCAACTGGAGTATTGTGTACAGTTTTGGTTTCCTTATTTGCAAAAGGATAAATTGGCCTTGGAGAAAGTACAGAGAAGGTTCATCAGTCTGATACCAGAAATGAGATGATTAGCTTATGAGGAGAGATTGAATAGGTTGAGCTTGTACTCGTTGGAGTTTAGAAGGCTGAGGGGGGATCTTAGTAGAGGTAGAGACATTTTTTCCGCTTAGAAAGGAAACTAGAACTAAAGGACACAGCCTCAAAATAAGGGGTGAGCGGGGCAGTTTACAGCAGAGTTGAGGAGGAACTTTCTTCCTCAAAGGGTGGTGAATCTCTGGAATTCTCTGCCCATTGAAGTGGTGGAGGCTACCTCGTTGAATTTCCGATCGATAAAGGAACTAAGAGTTATGGGGAGCAGGCAGGTAAGTGGAACTGATCCACTTCAGATCAGCCATGATCTTACTGAATGGCGAGGCAGGCTCGAAGGGCTAGATGGCCTACTCCTGTTCCTATTTCTTATCTTCTTGTGTTCTTAACTTGCACATCTTTGGACCTTGGGAAGAAATCGGAGCAGCTGAAGGAAACACACGCAGAAAAAGACAGAATGTGCAAATTCTACACTGATAGTCACCCAAGGCCAGAATTGAACCTAGGTCCCTGGAGCCTTGAGATAGCAGTGCTAACCACTGTGCCATCTTGGTGAATCTTTAGAACTTTCTTCCCCAGAGACATGGAAATCAAAGATTATTGGGGAATTGATTTTATTAATGGCAGATAAGGTTTGAGGGGCCCAACGTCCTATTCCTGCTCCTAATTTGTATGTTTGCATAGGCTAGATAAGCTAATAGCCCACAATGTATTTTCCCTCCCAAGTCAAAAATTGTCCACCTTTTTAAAAATATTTATTGATAAGATTTGGGTGTTGCTGGCTAAATCAGCATTTATTGCCCATCCATAATTACTTTTGAGAAGGTGGAGGTGGTTTCTTCCTCTGGAACAAAAGTATTAAACTTCTCAAAAAAAAACAATGCTTGATTGATTTGTATTTGAGTATTAAGCAGTGCCAATGATATAACCATGGGATCTCCAAGATCAATACAGGGAAAGTCAAGAAGTCATCTGATGGCTTTAAAACTAAAGTGGATTTGCTGATAATGACAATTCAGAAGTTCCATGCTGTAGCCACAAAGTTTTGTTTTACAGCTGTCCAGAAACTGCTGAAGAATTACCAGTGATAGATAACATTGTTAATGTATTTGTCTTGAAATCTGCAATGAAGTCTGACAAAGAAAAGCAAACAATTGTCAATAATTGGAGTCAGAATCAAGTAGATTCTGAACTATATAATTTCCATATATGGTAACAAGACTGGACGAGTGGTGAATAAAGTGCTGGATCTTAACAAATTTTGGGCACAGAAATAGAAATATGCAGCTTTTTGGCAAGTGTCACACTTCTGATTGTGTCTTATGATGAGGTCACATGGGCATTTTTTTTCTCCTTAATGTAAACAAAACCACTTTCTGGGCAAGAATGTGGAGCCAAGTTTTATCTACCAAATAAAAATAAATAAACTGGCCTGCTGGGATCTGGAACCTTTCCAAAAGCTACTGGAAATAGCTAAATATGTAACACGCCAGCAGGTGTTATCAGAATCAGTGATTGTAACTTTAAACTAAGATTCATGGCAATCTAGTGATCATAAACATAATAGGAGTGATAAGAATTAGAAGCAGGAGGTGGCAATTGAGCCCCTCAAGCCTGCTCTGCCGTTCAATACAATCATGGCTGACCTTATCTTGGCCCCAATTCTACTTACCTGCCCATTCACCATAGCCCTTCAAACCCTTACTAATTAAAAATCTGTCCACCTCTTCCTTAAATTTACTCAAAGTCTCAGCATTCATAACACTGGGATAGTGAACTCCACAGATTCACAACCCTTTGAAAGAAGTAATTTCTTCTGATCTTTGTTTTGAATCTTCCACCCCTTATCCTAAAACTATGACCTCTTGTTCTAGATTGACCTACAAGAGGAAACATCTTCTCCATATCTATTTTGTCAATTCCCCCTTATTATCTTGTGCAATGTAACAGAAAATACACTTTTTAAAAGCTTTTTGTAACGTATTTCAGGCATTGCATCCCAGATGTTGTTCAGAACTCTGACTTACTGGAGATAAAATAAGCCATTAACAATGTTGGGAAATCAGCTACCAATTGTTCATATTTGAAAACAAAGCAACTTATGATTTTAATACCAAATTCCTTGATTTATGAGTTGGAGGGGTTGGCATGTCTGACACAGGAACGTGTTAGCTCTGCACACCCATGAGTTTGCAAAATCCATAACAAATCAGTATTAGTGAGCACAAAGCCAGGAAATGCTGCCTGCCAAACTGAAAAGGTCAAATGCTAAATGGATTCATTTTTTTTTAGAAAAATGTAAAACTATCACATTGTTCCAACCAGTAGTAGATGTTTTCAGAGCTTGGAATTTATACTATTCACAACTTGACCTCAAATTCTGGTTTCCTCATGAACAGTTTATTAGACCTGATCCATCTTAATAAATTTACTATCCCAAATATATAAACACAAGTCTGAATTTTCTGGTTGGGGTCACCCATATACAAATTCCAAACCCAGGGGAGTCTGAGTCCAGCCAGTCGGTGCAATCTTCTTGCAGGCAGCCAATTAAAAGGCCACCTCACAATTTCTGTCCAATTACAAATAATGGATGAGCTGCAGAGCCAAGACGGCCACTTGAAGGCCTGAAGTTATGGCAAATGGCAGCCCCACTAGGAGAAAAGGTCTGCCTGGAGGGGGGTCATGAGGATGCCTCAAAATGGAAGGGCTTTTTGCAGGTTTCTAAATGTTTAAAGAATAAATGAGGCCACAAAATCCACAAAAAAGTAGTTACATGTCAGCCATATTGGTGTGGATCTGGAATCACATGTAGGGTCAAACCTGGTAAGGATGGTAGATTTCCTTCCCTAGCATTTACTGTCTATCCCTATTTGCCCTTGAGAAGGTGGTAATAAGCTGTCTCCAAGATGTAGTTACAGCAACAGTGCTGTTGAAAGGTAGGGAGGTGATATTCCAGGATTTTGACCCAGCAACAGTGAAGGAATGGCAACACGTTTCTAAGTCAGGATGATAAGTGAATTGAAGGCGAATTTCTAAGTGATGGTGTTCCCAGGTATCTGCTGCTCTTGTCCTTCTAGATGATAGGGATCATAGGTTTGGAAGGTACTACTCAAGGAACCTTGATGAGAAATGATAATTAGATCCTCTCTTATTGGGTATGGTCACTACTTGGCACTTCTGTGATGTAATGTACAGGACATACCTGAACAATTTTCCACATTGCTAGATAGATGCCACTGGAACAGCTTGGCTAGAGGAACAATAAGTTTGAGAGCACAAGTCTTTAGAACTATTCCTGAAATATTGGCAGAGTCCACAGCCTTTGGAGTAACCAGTGCCTTCAGCTGTTTCTTGATATCACATGGAATGAATCAACTTGGCTGAAAACTGATGTCGCTGATGCTGGGGATCTCCGGAGGAGACCAAAATGGTTCATCCACTTAGCATTTCTGGCTGAAGATTGTTGCCAATGCTTCAGCCTTATCTTTTGCACTGATTTGCGTCTCCATCATTGAGGATGGGTATATTTGTGGAGCCTTCTCCTCCAATGAGTTGTCTACCATCATTCACATAAAATCATTCGGTGGCACCGTGGTTAGCACTCCTACCTCACAGGAACCCGGGATCGATGAGGTGGGAAGATGCTCTGGCGGAGAACAGACTTGATGGGTGAAATGGCCTCATTCGGCACTATAGGGTTCTATGAGTCTATGATTCATGGTTGGATGTGGCAGGACTGCAGAGTGTAGATCTGATTCATTGCTTATGAGATCACTTAGCTCTGCCTATAACTTGCTGCTTATGCTGTTTGGCACACAAGTCTTGTGCAGTACTTCATCAGGTTGACATCTCACTTATAGATATACCCGGTGTTGCTCCTGGCATGCCCTTCTGCATTCTTTATTGAACCAGGATTAAATTCTGGCTTGGTGATAATGGTAAAGTAGGGGATAAGCCAAGCCATGAGGTTATTGATTGTGTTGAGTACAACTCTATTGCTGCTAATGGTGCACAGCAAAACATGGATGCCCAGTCTTGAGTTGCTAGATCTGTTCAAAGTCTATCCCATTTAGCATGATGGTAATGCTACACAACACAATGAGGCTATCCTCAATGTGAAGACAGCACTTTGTCTTGACAAGTGGTCACTTGTACTGATACGGTCCTGGACAGATATATCTGTGGCAGGTTGATGAAGATAAGGCAAGTATCTTGTTGGTTCCCTTACCACGTGTCACAGTCTCAGTCCAGCAGCTATGTATTTTAGAACCTGGGCAACTTGGTCTGTGGTGGTATACAATGTCATTCTTGGTGCTGGACATTGAAGTCTCCCACCCAGAGTACATTCTCTAATCTTACCATCCTCAGTACTTCCTCCAAGTGGTGTTCAACATAGAGGAGTACTGATCCATCAGTTGAGTGCAGACTACACATGGTATTCAGTAGGAGGTTTTTTTGCCAATGTTTGACCTGGTGCCATGAGACTTCATGGTTTTTGTGTGTCCTTAGCTCGGGCTTGCTGAAACTAACAATAGCAATCGTTCAGTCATTTGAGATGGGCTAATTTAGCATCAACCAATACTCAACAACAGCAACTTCTGTGATAGCATGAATCAGCATGTCATATGTATTGCCTTTATAAAGAAAACAAAAAAAAAATCCAAGATGGCGCCAAAGAGAAATGACTTCCAGCATACCTTCTTCTATCTTGTACTCTCGTTCTATGTTTCTAAAACTTCATTCTAACTCTTTTCATTAAGTTGATCTTTCTCTACACCTTAGCTATGATTGTTACACTACATTCTGCACTCTCTCGTTTCCTTCTCTATGAACAGTATGCTCTTCTGTATAACATGCAAGAAACAATACTTTTCTCTGTAAACTAATAAATGTGACAATAATTGATCAAATCAAATCAAAATAAATATAATGACTTCATCAGCTAGTTGGCTGGGGGACTGTTCATATTTATTTGTAAACAACATTTGCAAAAGCACCATACTGAAAACATCTGTTCACAGTAAACATGTTTTGAACGTCTGCTTTACCTGTCCAGATGTACTCAGAACTGAAGCCAAAGCCGAATCCATGTGAAATTACAAGTGGCTGCAAGCAGCTTTGGAGCTCTTTCTTTACGTACAAGAAGGCACAACCTTTTGGACTACAGAACCACTTATGGCAATTAGATGTATAGTAGTCAGCACCTAAAGATCTGGGATACAGAATTATTATAGTTAAACACAGGAACATAGTAAATAGGAGCAGGAGTAAGCTATTCAGTCCATTGAGCCTGCTCCACTATTCAAATTGATTGTGGCTGATCATCTCACCTCGCCACCACTTTCCTGCTCCAAATCCCTCACTATCAATGGTCTCCAGAAATCTGTCCATTTCTGTTTTGCACAAAATCAGTGACTGAGCTTCAACAGCCCTCTGGGATACAGGATTCCAATGATTCACCACCCTATGACCTCGGTCTAAAATGATCTATCCTTTATTCTGAGACTGTGTCCCCTTGTTTGAGACTCAACTGCCAGGGTAAACATCTTATCCATTAATCCATAAATCCAAGAATTTTTTAAGTTTCAATGAGGTCACCCATCATTCTTCAAAACTTGAGAGAATACAGACCCAGTCTCCTCAATCTCTCCTTGTAAGCAATTTTGCCATTCCATTAATTTGGTGAACCTCCATTGCACTCCTTCCTTAAATGAGGGAATCAAAAATGTGCGTCGTACTTTAGGTGAGGTCTCACAAAAACTCTATATAACTGCAGCAAGACATCCTTCTCGATACTCAAAATCCTTTGCAATGAAGGCCAATATGCCATTTGCTTTCCTAATTGCTGGCTGCATCTGCATGCTAACTTTTAGTGACTCATCCAGAAAACTCTGGACACCTGTACTTCTCCAACTCTCACTATTTAAGAAATACTCTCTTTTTTTTCACTGAAGTGAATAATTTCACATTTATTCACATTATATTCCATCTACCATGATCTTGCCCATTTACTTAGCCTGTCCAAATCCTCTTATGCTTCCTTACATCCTCCTCACAACTTATGCTCCCGCCCAGTTTAGTGTCATCAACAAATTTGATGCTTGCCAATGGTTCATCTGTCTTCTATCTTTGCTTTCTATTTCTTTACTTTCTTTTATCAGTTTTACTTTCTGCAAATCTGGGTTCCCTCTCATCTTCCCATCCTCCTGCCAAACTCTTCCCCAACAGCACTGGCAAACCTCCTTGCGAGGATGCTAGTCCCAATCCTGTCAAGATCCAGCCCATCTATCTTGTACAGGTCCCACTGACCAGAACCAGTCCCAATGTCTCAGAAATCTGATGTCCTCCTCTTCTACACTAGATGCTTGTCACTCAATCAATTCTTCTACTTCTATGCTCATTACCAGGTGGAACTATAAGTTGCACATGCTAATAAACATAGAGGTCCTTTTTATAAATTTCCTTCCTAAATCCCAGAAATAAACTCACATCCTCTTTCCTCCCTGAATCATTGATACCGATGTGATCCATTGTCTCTGGCTGTTCGCCATCATCTTTAAACATACTTCATTCAATGACATTGTAATTTCACTAAGGATAAAGTAGTATATCAGTTGTGCTACTCGATTGACAACCCAAAGGTCACGAATTCAAACAGTTGTTGGACTCAGCCATTCTGAGGAGGTCAAAAAACCAACATGATTAAATCATCTTGAAACACGACAGCTTTCTGATCACCATCAGCTAAAATTAGCAGCACGGATTTACTTGCCTGACCTTCAGATCCATTACACCAAGTGCATGTGCTCCATCGATAAGTACTTTAGTGCCCCTATCAGATATATAACAGATTTCACCAATTTAAAAATGCTGTCCAAGTCATAGATAAATTCACAACAAAGTTAGTTAGAAATATTATTTTAATAAGGAAAGTGAAGAAGAATGGCACAGTAGTATTGACTCAGTAAGAATTTAGCAACACCAATTTATAATCCAACCGATTTATTTGATAGTAAAAAAGCGAGCTTTCGACTCTTGTGTCTTCTTCAGGCAAATGCAGTGTTCTGGTCTGCAATAGCACACATCAGCACAGACAGTCAGAGATTGCTGATTAGAATGCGAATCCTTACATCTAACCTGATATTCAAGTGTTAAAGTGGCTAACAATGTGTGTGAAGGGAATCCTGAGCATTGGTTAGAGAATTGTGTATTTTCTCCAGACAGCACAGTAAGTGAGGTTTTTTTTGCTAACCCAGGCAAGTTACGGGGGTTACAGATAGTGTGTCATGAAGCCAAGATCCTTGTTAAGACCGTCCTCATGTGTGCGGAGCTTGGCTATCAGTCTCTGCTCAGCGACTCTGCGCTGTCGTGTATCACGAAAGCCCCCTTGAAGAACATTTACCCGCAGGTCGGAGGCCGAATGCCCATGACTGCTGAAGTGTTCGACCACAGGAAGGGAACTGTTTTGCCTGGTGATTGTTGAGCGATGCTCATTCATCCGCTGTCGTAGTGTTTGCATGGTCTCCCCAATATACCATGCTTCGGGACATCCTTTCCTGCAACGTATTAGGTAGACAACGTTGGCCGAGTTGCAAGTGTATGTACCGTGTACCGGGTGAATGGTATCCTCACGTTTGATGATGTCGTCCATGTCTATGATCCGGCATGTCTTGCAGAGGTTGCGGTGGCAGGGTTGTGTGGTATTGTGGTCACTGTTCTCCTGAAGGTTGGGTAGTTTGCTGCGAACAATGATCTGTTTGAGGTTGTGCGGTTGTCTGAAAGCAAGAAGTCGGGGGGTGGGGATGGCCCTAGCGAGATGTTCATCGTCATCAATGATATGTTGAAGACTCCGGAGAAGATGTCATAGCTTCTCCGCTCCAGGGAAGTACTGGACAACAAAGGGTATTCTGTCCACCGTGTCCCGTGTTCGTCTTCTGAGGAGGTCAGTGCGGTTTATCGTTGTGGCACGTCGGAACTGTCGATCGATGAGTCCAGCGCCATATCCTGTTCTCACGAGGGCATCCTTCAGCGTCTGGAGGTGTCTGTCATGATCCTCTTCATCTGAGCAAATTCTGTGTACACGGAGGGCTTGTCCATAGGGAATGGCTTCTTTAACGTGTCTAGGGTGGAAGCTGGAGAAGTGGAGCATTGTGAGGTTGTCTGTCGGTTTGCGGTACAGTGAGGTGCTGAGGTGACCGTCCTTGATGGAGACCAGACCAGAACACTGCATTTGCCTGAAGAAGACACAAGAGTCGAAAGCTCGCTTTTTTACTATCAAATAAATTGGTTGGATTATAAATTGGTGTTGCTAAATTCTTACTGAGTTCTTACCACCCCAATCCAACGCCGGCATCTGTACATCATGACAGTAGTATTGCACAGACATATCAGAATTATGGATCTTGGACTGGGAGTGTCACCCTATGATGAGAGGATGGGTAAATCAGGCTATATTCTCTGAAGTTTAAAAATGTGAGAGATGAACACTCTGTTAAATGGAGATGAGATCACAAAATCACAGAATTGTTACAGTGCAAAAGAAGGCCATTTAGCCCATCATGTATGCATAGGTCCTTCAAATTAGCACTTTATCTAGTGCCATTCTCCTGCCATCTTCCCATAATCTTTCATATTCTTTCTTTTCAATTAATAGTCCAATGGATAGAAACAATGCCTATCAAATGTGGTTTCAATTTTGTCTCTGGCTTATCAAACATTAATGGTTGCAAGTGGAGAGGATATCTGAAGATGAGAACCTTGACAAAGGACAAAAAAAATTAGGATAGCAAAACTGGGGATTTGTAAGTAAGTTAAAACTAACAACTCAGTAACCAAATTTCAGTTTCAATATATTATTCAGCCAAAGAAAACAACAACTTATTAATAATAAGTTGGGCGGCACAGTAGCACAGTGGTTAGTACTGCTGCTTTAGCACCAGGGACCCAAGTTCAATTCTGGCTTGGGTCATTTCTGTGTGGAGTTGATACAGTCTCCCGTGTCTGTATGGGTTTTCTCCAGGTGTTCCTGTTTCCTCCCATAGACCAAAGATATAACAGTAAGGTTCATTGGTCATGTTAAATTGTCTCTTCATGTCTGGGAAATTAGCAGTGGGGTTAAGGGAGTAGGGCGTTGGTAGGATTGGTGTCGGTGCAGGTTTGATAGACTGAATGGACTCCTTCTGCACTATTGGGATTCCATGCTTCTAAGTTTAACCTTTATAATTTTAATTTTTACCTTTCATACAATAAAACATTTTTGGACACTTTAAAAACAGAAACTAGAAACAAAATGAAGGAAAACCAAACTTTTAGTTACTGGTGGCTATGATTTAATTTTAGCTTATTTATAAATAGCATAATCTGACACAATGCAAATGAAACGTTAAAATCTTGCCTTTGATACCACTTAATGAAACCACATTGGCAGTTTAGTACATAAAGTGAAAAAAAAGACATTGTTCATGTTGGTTTTTTTTAATTAATATCTCAGTCTGTGAATGCTATAAAGCATTATCTTACTCTTCTTAAGACAAATTGCCTCTTGGAAGAATAAAAAAAGCAATAAATGTTTTTGAACATGCATAATTTTGCTTCATAATTCTTCCTCCGCAATGTTCCCAAGCCTCTAGGGATGCTTGAAGTCACCTGGAATTAAAGATTAATATCCTGGACACTGCTACAAGAAAACCAGAGGCAACATCACAAGGCATTTCAAAAATGTGTTTTTTAATTTCTTTGAGCACAAATGCTTAGAGCATGGACTAATGGAGGCAGTGTGGGACTCAGGTAGTTTGAGGCAGAATGTCATGCATTACAACCTCCAGGCATACACCAAACCACACTTGGCAACCGATTCCTCCTCATAAATGAATTACAAAATTACAGAAATTACTGCATGACACAACTGAATTTTCTTGTACATTACCTTTTGTGACAGATGTCGATGATTTCTGGCAATGGATTGATAAATGCTGCGTTGCTGGGAATGTGATCAAACACAGCCAATTTTGTCCCAGGCTGCAAAGACTCCTTTACTTTTGTAACAATCTAAAGAACAGAAAAGAAAATACTGAGCAAACCTGCTGTATTTACTTTAATTTTGACATAATATATTGTCTAATATTCTATCTACCAATCTCTTAGCTTGTCAAGTTCAATCAAAAAAAGCTTCAGTCATTGTTTACAGATGTCAACACTATAGAATTTGGTGTGTGACCTACCAAGGACTATTTTGGATTACTCCAAAAAAAGTATTGCATTTTTCTGGCTGCGTATGCTTCGTTTACTTTATTGGGTAAGGAAAATGATGAGACATTGTATACTTATCCCTGAAACAGACTGAATCTGCTGCAAATGCAAATAAAGATCCTGACATCTGTTTGAGGTCATCCTTCCCAGCCAGGATTGCCCTGAGGCAGCCCCCAGCTTCATTGTGACCTGCATTCCATGAAACAAGCCCCAGATGTTTCCTGCACCAATGAAGGTTTGTAGCTTACCCTGAGTGTGGAGTCCAGAACCGCAACAGTGCCTCCATGACTTCCTGCCCGCACTGTTAATTCCTATTCCCCAAATTCAAACCCCTCCTATTGCTGCTGATTTTCTCCCTCATTCATGCTGAACTTCTGCAACCAACCAAGGTTCTGACCCACAACTTTATGTTCCATCAACCAGTAGACATACAGAATTCTCAAGCTCTGATGCCAATATCTGGGAAGCCAGCCTCAGATCTCAACATTCTGATGCACCAAAAGTACCTTATCCAGCCAGAAGCTGCCTGAATTTCTGGGATGTTTCAGCACTTACTTAACCTGGACCAATTTAACTTATACACCATTCATTTTAGTTAGATATCAGTACTGTTCCAATAATTACAATGGAGCTTCATTCTGTTGAGAGTCAATATTTAAAATTACTATATTTAGTAGTCATATTTCCACTAAATAATTGTTTCTACAGAATCCAACTGCCTAAAATATATTTTCAAATTGTTGTTAATCTTGTGTCAATTCACAATGAAAGAGTTGGAGAAGGTACAGAGGAGAAAAGTTTGGTAGGATGATATGAGGTGATACATTTGTGTGAAGAGAACTGAGAGGCTGCAATTGTCTTCCTCGAAATAGAGAAGATTAAGGGAAGACGAAATAAAAATATTCAAAATTGTGAAGGATTTTGACATAGCATATTGGGAGAGGCTGTGGAATCTTACCACCTTTGACGATTTTCCGAGTTGGGATCAAGGTGACTACTGGCCCCACCGTTCATTTCAATCTGACTAACTGTGTAATCTTACCATAGGCAAACAATGAAGAATGCTGTCCAATTTACCATGGCAGAGAAAACAGAAACTCAGCTGGCCCAATGGGCGAGTCCACAGCAATGCCCTGCTAAAGGTGACATCCAGAAACATACACAATACTTCAGCTGAGAGCTAATCAATGATTAAGCATACTTTTTTTTATTCCACAAGCTTTCTTAATTACTATAAGAATGAGCCTCACTGTCACCTTCAAAAACATTTGAATATGTACCCCCTTAAACTTCCCTTAAAATAATATTGCGTAGAACATTCTAAGGAATGCCAAAATTGGCAGCCTGCCCACCATATTTAAATAAATAACTAAAGGTTAATTGAGCTTGTATGGGCAGTCGAGGGGAGTGAGTACCCCAATTTTTTTAAAAAATCATTCAATGGTAAGGAAGGAGGAGATCTATCTTTGGCGTCTGTTCTTTGCAGATTGGGGCAGGAGGGAAAGAAAATGGAGTGTCGCCTTCTTACATGCAACGGAGCTACACCTGACCCTGGGTCCTGGGGACATGCTGCATGATTTGGATCTCTCCTGGAGTCAGAAGTTTGGATGAGACAGTATTGAGAAAGCTTTTGGGTCAGAAACTAGGAGTGGAGTGGCAATACAACTCTTAATGCTACTTTGAGCAAATTCAACTCCTAATATGGCTTAGCATTATACTTTGTAGAAAGTGCCTTAGCACATTTCATTATATTGTATAAATATAAATGTTTTTGAATAATTTTTGCCAGGAGACTAAAAACACCAAGCTAATTAAAGGGAAATAGATCCAATCTACTTAAATGTTAATGAAGTATGACATACGTAAATGAAGGTCCTTATATCTGTTTCAGGATCCCTGCGCTGAATTGGTAAGCAGTAATTGGAGCAGGTTCTGGATACAGCTGACCACGAATGAAAAGAAATCATGCACAAATGGAGGAAGATTACACTGCATTGCTCCTTAATTATTCTTTTACAATGCTGTAATACTCCTGAAAAAAGATTTATAAATTACATCCTATTTTGCTCCTCCGAGTGTTCAAATTACAGCACTGTAAATTTTTTTACTTCATGTTTCTTTATTTTTTGGAGGTGATTTTGCAATTAATAAACTGAGCATTGGTGCAGCAAGTGACAGTTTGAAAAAACTAGTGAGTTAATCCATTATCTATGAATCCTGAGAGCGGTTATCAGACAGCAAAACTGAAAGGCTGGTTAAAATTCTCCCAAAAGTGCTGAATCAGAGGGAAACTATTCTAAATCGTGACTATTTAGTCAGTTCAGCTTCTTCATCTGAATCTCCACACTCTGTGCTCTGCAGAGGTCCCAATTGTGAATATCATTAAAAATCCAGTAGGGTGGGGCCTATTCACATCAGAATCTGACAGTTCTGGAACTCTGTATATGCGCAGTGGCTCCAACCTTTCACATTCCCTGTTTGCTGACCATCCCCATCACTGGCCAGCCCAGAGCTCTCGCATACTGCCCCACGGCATGGCCTGATCGCAGCTCCCAGATCAATTCCTGGGCCGGCCCTGACCCCTTCCCATTTTGGAGCACCCCAATTCACAGCTCACCTCCCCCAGTCGTGGCAATCCTCCTCCCCAGCAGACACCCCACCCCGCTGACCCCTTCTGAGGTCAGACCCTCCCCTCTCAAGAAGCAACCCCACTCCTATCCCCCCCTGCCATCCTAATTACTGCCCTCCCTCCAGCCCAGACTAATCCTGTCTGCAGTGTGGCATTGGGACTCTCCTCCAACTAATTGTTTCTAGGCCCTGCCCACAGTAGGACCTGCCCCTTTGTACTGTCTAATGCCAGGTAGGCAGTGCTAAGGTACACTCTGGGCATAGACACTTTGCCCCTTGGGCACTGCCAGAGGGCACAGACTGGCACTGCCAGGGTGCTCATGCCCAGAGGGCATCACTCCCTGGCCCACTGGAATGCCCTGATTGCCATCCCCTTCTTTCCGGCAGGTTCTCTTATTAGTTCCCTGAATGTGGGAAGCTAGTCTGAACCCCGGCGGAATGAAATACCCCTGGCGAGGTGGGAGACTCGAATGGGATCTGAAAGTTCCTGATAATGACTTGCTGAGCATGGTCTGACAAGTGGCTATTCGCTGGCTCTGGGAGATGCGCGTGCACTCCCAGTGCATCTCACACCTCCACCTGCCAGAAATGATGCAGGTTGCGATGGGAGAATCGTGGCCGTTATTTCTGGCAAGCCAACATTTGGGGTGTGATAGAGTGCTTTCAAAGAACTTCTATTCCTTCAATATTGAAGATAGGAATCACACCCAAGGGAATGAGATGTGGGAGGGGGGGGATGAAGAATGTAACTTAGAGCATGAGGGGGTTTCGAGAACACACACGGCATTGTCGTATGAATGAGTTGCATTATCTAAAGTGAGAGTTCAGTATCTGATGAAGCCCTGGAAAAAGATTGTGCTTGGACTCTGTGACAGTGAATACAGGTTGTAAATTTGATTGTTGTTGACTCCAACCACTATATTCTGCTGATGTTGAATCCTGCCACTAATATGCTCGAGGACAGATTGAATGTCTTTGTTCACCTATACAAAACCTCCTCCTATTTCTGTAACATTTCAACTCCATGTGAATTGGAAAGATAAATTTAAACCTAGTTATTGTCAATCAAAGTGGTTTGGAATACTGTTCTTATTTTGCTGTATTCTTAGTCACACGCCAGTGCAGAAATTGTTTCTCAACAACAGCCTACTGATCCTGAATTTTCAGGATGCCAGGAAACACATCCCCATCCAGCAGCTCAGATGTCATATTATACACTTTCACTCACCCCAATCTGATTAGCCAGGATCTCTGCCGTGGTCAGAAGAGGCACTGCACAGAGTTAGAAACATAGAAAATAGGAGCAAGTGGTGGCCATTTGGCCCTTTGAGCCTGCTTCTTCATTCATTATGATCATGGCTGATCATCCAACTCAATAGCTTGATATCCCCACTCCCCCCACATATCCTTTGATTCTGGAATATGCCTGGAACTAAGTGTTGGGGATCGGACAACAGGTGAGTGGAAGGGGTCCCAGAGAAAGCTGGGGAGCGAATTCCTGGGGATTTGTGAGCATAAAATTCTGGCTATGGGTTTTAAGATTGTTCTTAAAAGAAGGGAAAAGTGATGGAGAAACTGATTTTGCATGGGGAAAAAATTTCTAAAGGCAGCTGAGACATGCCACATCAATGTTGCAGTGGTAAATAAGCTGACGTAGTGGTATGGATGAATCAGAGGGAAGCAAGTTAGCTGATGAACAGGATATGACATCAGTCATTCAACCTGGGCTCAATAGGGCAAAGGATGTGGAAAGTCTGCTTCAGCATGAGACAGTTACTGAAGAGAGGGTCATTGATAGTAATGAGGGTGCAAAGTTTGTGATATGGTTCAAGATAATGGCCTTGGTCTTTGCAAGAAGATTCAATATCAAACAATAATATGACAACACAAAGATTGTGAAAGGATCAAAAATAATAGAGCTAAGTGGCATCGATGTATATATGGATGTTTACAAATTTCCACATATGTTGCCATCAACAGTTTTTTTGATGAGGAAGAGGAGGCACCAAAAATAGATCTTTGCAGCATTCCCAAAGTTAAAGTGCACAGGATAGGATGGGAAGACACTTCTAGAGATGCTGGGTAGAACTTTCCCAAAATATGACAAAGGCAGGATTTTCTGGTTACGCTCATCCCAGACTGGAAAATCCCACTGGAGATCAATGGATCATTGCATGGTCCTTCCCTTTACGCTATGATTCCTGTGGGGGATGGGACATGAAAATGCCATCCAAATGTCATTCTGGGTGCAAAAATTTGCACAATTCTTGCAGGTATAGGTTTGTGATCTTCAACCACTTTGTCAAAAGAGAACCCCAGTGAGACATACCGCGAGTGACTCGTCAGGTGGCTTATTCACCTGACCTAGGGTTCTATTGAGTGTCGTGATCAAGGGGGAGCTGAATTTAAACGATTCCTCAACTCTCACTTCCAGTTAAGGGAGGATGGACACATAACCAGGTTGTCGGAGTGTGCCCTTAGTAGACTGCTGTGTGCCATATTAGAGAGGTGGACGACTATTTACCCATGTGTTGAAAGGAGACCTCTGAGTTTCAATAATCTTGCCTGGGTGGCAGCTGTTGTCAGTGCTAGCAGCATGACCAGGAGGATGGGGGCCCAATGCCACAAGAAGATGAATGACCTTCTACTTGCTGCAAAGGTGAGTGACCACCTGCCCCCCCTCCACACCCTCTACCCTCACGCCCCCAGTATCAGTCCTGAATCTCATATCTAGAATGTCACCCTTAACTGACTTGCTGCTACTTTGCAACAACCCATCATGAGCATTTTTCTCAGCCCCCACCCCATACTCCTAATCACAATTCTTTTCTGTCCATGCAAGGCATCCACATGTGCCATTTGCTATAGACCCTCAACAAGTCAGGTATCCACCCCACAATGTCCTCCATGTGTCCCTGCAGATGAAAATAAGAGAGAGGGAAAATTATGGTGGAGGGATGCCTGAATTAGGAATCCTCACTCCTAGAAAGAAAGAGCAATGCAGCTTACAGGGGAGGGATAGGAATGAGTCATACCCAGCAGTGAGATTGACCTTCATCCAAATGAGCAACTCAAGTGAGTTTAAGAGCTTAGATCCTTGTCCTTCCAATTCATTGAAACCATTTATCTTGCCTTGCAGGATCACCATCTGATGAAGCTGGCCATCCAGAGGCACAGACTTCCCTGCAACCCAATAGCATCTTGGAGGCGATCACCAAGGAATACATGGATGAGGCATCACATCTGTCACCCACTCCACCCACCACTGTAGAGACAAGAATCTCTGCAGGTGATCTTAGCAGTCAGGCTTCCGGGTCACTATCTGGTGAGCCCCACACAGGTGCCGATGCACATCAGATGGAGACAAGAACATCCCAAAGATTGGGCACTGGAAGATCTGCTGGATCCCAGGACAAGCAGTCCTCTGGCCAGATGCTGTGCCTTTGCATAAGTTCCACCTGATTTGCTGGAGATGCAAAAGGCAAAGGCAGAAGAGTTGTCAGCAAGGCCAATTGCAGGAGTCCCAAAGCCTTTAGCCACAGGAGGTATTTCTGGCATTGCATGGCACCAGGTCAACATTGCAAGGGCAAAGACCTCAGTAGACAGCTTGGGATAGAACGTTCAAATTATGAGTGGTGGAGTTAAAAGCATAGATCAGTGTCTGAGGATCACGGCTGAAGGCCTCAAGAGCATGTCCCAATCACAGAAGGCCATTGCTGAAGGACTCCAGAGCTTGGTCCACACACAGATTGTCATTGCTAAGGGCTTCGACATCATGGTGCATGGTGCCAGTCTCCTGATTGGCAGTGGCAGATGATGCAGAAGCTTCTGGGGCTCACTCCAGCAGCTCCTCTGTCTTATGGTGTAACCCGGAGGTTCATGAGAAGCGCGAGAGAACAGAGAACATCCCATCCCAGGGCCTTCCATCACATAGACTCTGGCAGTCTCTAGCCCTTCTGAATCTTCCCTTCCTGATACCAGTGCTCAGGGGTAGAACTGGGAGATGTGGCAATATCAGTGATACCCAAAAGCCAGTCAGGTCCCTCCAGTTCCAGTCCTGCCAGGGGACAGCCACAGGCATCAGAAAGCAGCAGGCTGCCTCCACTTCTGGTGTGCATCCTGGCAAACACTACTTAGTGGTAAACCATGCAAGATTATGGAATTGTAGATGCATAAAATGGGCACGGGTGAAGTTAGACACTGTTAGCAATGGTGTTGTTAACATATCACTGTCATGAATCACCAAGCTGAATAATATTGCCCCTCAAAACTACAACATCTCTGAATTTGACTTTGTCCACAGGGAAGATTCATTTCCTCATTTAAACTAAGAAATTTCTGCAGTCTTCCAAGCAATCCCAACATATAGACCCTCAGTGTCAGATAGCCTCAAAAGATGGCCTGATCGCTCACTGAATTCTTAACCTTGGTCCTTACCTGCTTCTTGGAGCAGTGAGACAAAGGCCGCGCCCGCCATGTTCACTCAGGTATGAGCCTCAAAGTCACTCTGCAGTCATCAGACAGACACAAGCAGAAACTGAAGAGCATCACAGAAAATGCTGGAAAATCTCAGCAAGTCTTACAGCATCCTTGGAGAGAGAATAGAGCCAATGTTTTGAGTCAGGATGGTGCAGGGTGAATCCAGATCTTCTTGTGAATGTTAGCAGAAATAGGCCCTTTTAGATTACTGCATATGTGCAGGCACACAAAAAATGTAAAGGGACAATCCACTTCACCAAATCGGCCATGCACTTCAATAAAAATATTAGACTGCATGTTGGAAAAAACATTCTTTTTGACTGTGATACAGCTTGATTATGGCTCGCACTAATCAAGACAGCAAGAAACTATAAAAGGTTGTTAAAATAGTCCAGTCCATCATAAAAACCAGCTTCCCATCCATTGACTTTGTCTATACTTCCTACTGCATTGGAAAGTAGGCAGCATATTCAAGGACCCCACATGCCCCAGCCATCCCAGAACATAGAACATTACAGCACACTACAGGCCTTTCGGCCCTTGATGTTGTGCTGATCACTGGAACCAATCTAATGACCCTCTAACCTAAGCTATTCCAATATTATCCATATGTCTATCCAATGACCAGTTGATGCTCTTTAACCTTGTTCTGTCAGGAAGATGATACAAAAGTCTGAGATCATGTACCAACTGATTAAGAACAACTTCTTCCCTGCTTTGAGTGGATTTATCTTTCATAAGTTCATTTTTCTCTACACCTTGGTTATGACTGCATCACTACATTCTGCACTTTCTCCTCTCTTATCCCCCTATGCATTCGATGAACGGTATGCTTTGTTGGTATAGTGCACAAGAAACAATACTTTTCATTGTATACCAATATATGTAACAATAATAATAAATCATACAATTTAAACCGAAGCATATCAAAACCAGAAAACAATAGAACAGGACCAAACTTGGTATCTGATAAATCAACCCAAAAGATTAAGACCTTAAATTGAGGCCCTTGTCTGCCCATTTAAGTGATGAAAAAAATTAGGGGAGTTATCCTGGGTCAATATTAATTCTTCAATCAACATAATCAAAAGAAATTATGTGAATATTATCATATTACTGCTTGTGGAAGTTTGCTGTGCACAAATTGCTTTCCCTGTTTCTTAAATCCAACCATGACGACACTTCAGAAATACTTAATTGGCTATAAAGCACATTGGGACAATTTGTTTTAATGAAAAGCACTATATAAATGTGAATCTTTTTTTCCAACTTTTGCCTCTTGAGTTCAGCACATCTTGGAAATGCAGAAAGAAAAGGACTTGAAATATTGCCTGTCTAACGCTGCCCCGAAATCAACACCTGATTCGGTCCAAGTAGTGGAAATTCCAATCTTTCTTCCTGCAGTGTTGCTCCTCGGTTTTCACAAACATGTTTAAGAAGCTTTTTCACAGCACCTAAGGAGCCCAAAAAAATTGACAAAGAACTTAGAAGAATGAAAATGAATCATAATCTGCAGTAACAGGGCAACAAATGACATTCATTGTTAGTTAAGACTTCAGCCGGTCTGTTTAATCACAGTGATACTTTGTACTGCAAGTTTCTGAAATCAGGGCTGATAATTTTGTAGCAGAGAAACTGGGCATCTGGGACCTGTGTGAACTGGGCAAAACAATCAAATTGAAGGATTGTGAAATTAAAGCACCAGGACTGAGAAGAAAATATTGATTTGAGTGGTAAATTCAATATCAAACTAAGTATGGAAGGCCTCTGGATTAAAAGAGAGAGAAAAAGTAACATTTTTATTTAGAGTTTTAAAATCTCTGTTAATTAAAATATAAAGAAATGAGAGTCCACACTTGTAATAGCTAATTTTCATTACCATAAAGTATATATCACACAAATTAAAACTTATTAGATTGTTAAATAAGTTGTTAGACTGAATTTGGAAAACAAATACGAATAAAATCTACAGTTAATTGGAGCTTCTGTTTTCCATTCAGAATACAACTAAGGAATTTATGATTCAGTCCTCAAGATTTTGATCTTAATCCTGGAGTCTCTTGCATCATCTGTGATACTTCAAGAGTGTGATATCCCAACTGAGAAATGTCAAACCTGGATATGAGAGTCATAGAGGTTTAAAGCATGGAAACAGGTCCTACAGCCCAATTTATCTAAGCCTTTTTTTAAAATCCCTAAAGAAGTCCCAATTGCCTGCATTTGGCCCATATCCCTCGATACCCACTTTACCCATGTAATCGTCTAAACGCTTTTTGAAAGACAAAATTATATCTGCCTCTACTACTATCTCTGGCAGCTTGTTCCAGACACTCACCACACTCTGAATGAAAAAATTGTCCCTCTGGACACTTCTGTATCTCTCACCTTAAACCTCTGCCCTCTAGTTTTAGACTTCCTTACTTTTGGAAAAAGATGTTGACTATCTAGCTGATCTGTGTCCCTCATTATTGTACAGACCTCTCTATAAGATCACCCCTCAGCCTCCTAAGCTCCAGAGAAAAAAGACCCAGTCTATTCAGCCTTTTCTTATAACTCAAACCATCAAGTCCCATTAGCATCCCTGTCAAACTCTTCTGCACTCTTTCTAGTTTAATAATATCCTTTCTATAAGAGGGTAAAGAAAATTCTTGGAAAGAAAATAGCTCTGGCTTGCACAGGTTCATGATCATATCCCTTGATACCCATCTTAACCATATAACTGTTTAAACGCTTTTTGAAAGATGAAATTGTATCTGCCTCTACTACTACATATGGAAGCTTGTTCCAGACGCTCACGACCATCTGAGTGAAAAAATTGCCCCTCTAGCTGAGGGTTGATCTTACAGAGGTTTATAAAATAATGAGGGGCACAGATCAGCTAGATAGTCAACATCTTTTCCCAAAGGTGGGGGAGTCTAAAACTAGAGGGCATAGGTTTAAGGTGAGAGGGGAGAGATACAAAAGTGTCCAGAGGGGCAATTTTTTCATCCAGAGTGTGGTGAGTGTCTGGAACAAGCTGCCAGATATAGTAGTAGAGGTGGATATAGTTTTGTTTTTCAAAAAGCGTTTAGACAGTTACATATGTAAGATAGGTATTGAGGGATATGGGCCAAATGTGGGCAATGAATGGCACAGCAGGCTCGAAGGACCAAATGGCCTCCTCCTCTTCCTATTTTCCATGTTTCTAAGCTTTTTTTGGGAGTTTGGGCTGCTTATTTTACCTGAATCTCAACAGTGATTCTCACAAATAACTTTACAAACTCAGTCAGAAGTTTCCAAACATTGGCTGAGTCAGTACAAATAGAAACTATAGAAATCATACAGTACAGAAAGAGGCTCATCGAGTCTGTACCGACTACAATCCCACCCAGGCCCTACCAGCATATCCTTATATACTTTACCCACTATTTTCTCTAACCTAAGCATTGCAGGATACTAAGGGGCAATTTTAGCATGACCAACCAACCTAACCCACACATCTTTGGACTGATCGTACAAACTGACAAAGGGTCCTCCAGAATTAAACAGTTAACTCTATTCCCTCTCCACAGATGCTCTCAGACCTGTTGAGATTTTCCAGCATTTTCTTTTTCTGATTCAACCAAGTCTTTTGCTGTTTTCCTCAGAGGGAGCAGGGGTGGACAGGTTGCAGTTCTCATGGTCTTCCGCCAAAATTACAACAGGAGAACCACTGAACACTCCAAAGAATTTTGGGGTCAGTGGATGACAAAAACGGTTTGTTTTTAATGAAATATTGTCAGTTGGAATTTAATTAACGCAACAATGTACGTACCATAGGTCACATTTAGCATGAATACTGTGTCACCCTGCTTCAGATCCTGACTTCTCACAACACAGTTCATTGCCATGGTAACATTTGGAACCAGCACTAAATCAGTAGGACAGCAATCTGAAATACAGCAAAAATAACCTCTAATGAATGTAGTAAATTGTGTCAAAAAATATCAAAACAATGCGAAACAGAAACACAAAGGTACTATACAATATATAGGAGTGGGGAAAAGAAAAATGCAACATTTCATACCCACAAACTCGGCTAATCGCTTGGTAACAAATACCAGATGAGGCAGCAGTTCTCTGTCATAAAACCGCAGAGGTTGTCGTTCAATATGCACCTGCCATTTCTGTAAAAGAATTTAAAATAATTAAACAATTGCTATTCTTCTGACTGCTGCGATCATTTAACATAAAGATAAATAAAAACCTGTGTCACAGACACAATTTGTATTTTCCACAGCATTGTCTTACTGCGCTTGATCAACATGTTTTAGAAAGAAAGAAACCCAACAGTGCAGAAGGAGGCCATTCAGCCTGTCAAGTCTGCATTAACAACAATCCCACTCAGGCCCTATTCCTGTAACTCCACACATTTACCCCCGCTAATCCCCGTAACCTATGCATCTTGGTATACTAAGAGGCAATTTTAGCGTGGTCAATCAACTTAACCCACACATCTTTGGACTGTGGGAGGAAACTGGAGCACCTGGAGGAAATGATGCAGACACAGGAAAAATGTTCAAACTCCACTCAGAAGCGACTCAAGCCTGGAATCGAACCCAAGTCCCTGGAACTATGAGGCAGCAGTGCTATCCACTGTGCCAGCTGTATGTGAGGTGTGTGTATTTTCTTCCCCTCATTTGGCCTCAATTTAAACAACTTCAGCAGTAAGTGTTTTTATGAGTTTAAAAATAAAGTTTATTTATTATTCAATGTTTGCCCTGGGAGTTTAAAAATGTGGGGCTGATTTTACCACATCGCTGTGCCTAGTGAACAGTGCTGCAAGACGGGAAATGAGTGTGCGCTGCCAAAAATCTGATTCGTGCCCGGCACCAAACAGTTTCAATCTTCTGAGCCGCTTCCAAGTGGTGCGAACTGTTTCCCACCTCTCTGCAAGATGTCACATCCAGATGAATCACAACTGGTTTGTACTAGCACAGACTTGGCGAGCTGCTCGTTCTGAGAGTCTCAGAGGTCACTGAAGACTCTGGATGGTTGGCAGCATGACTTGATAGTGCTCGTTAGGCAGTGGCCACCTGGCAGTGCCTAACAGATATCCTGGCAGTGCCCACTACACACGTTGGCAGCAGAGATTAGGACCTCGCCAATGGACAGCAGGCACCACTGGCGTGTTGGGGCAGTGCTGGAGGATGGGACAATGACAGGAGGCTCTGCAGACGGATTATGCAGAGGGGCTATGAAGGGGGGCTGTGTAAAGGATCATACAGGGTTGGATCATGAAGGGGATCATGATGTGGGGACATGTTGGGGGGTCAATCAGGAGACCCATTGGGAATACCCTGATGCTCCTCTGTGGGCAACTTTTAGTTGGGTGGGCAGGTGAGCATGTCACTGACAAAGGGGAGGTGTCTGATGTCCATGGGGTATGGGAGGAGTCAGTCATGCACCGTGAGATTGGGATGCCCTTGCAAAATGGTGGCCAGTGCTCTGAAGCTAGTTTCACCAGCATATTATTTAATATTTCAAGTCAATTACCTTTGATCAGGACAGGGAAAAGTTCAAGATATGACAGGTATTAAGCAAACACAGAGACAGGGAAGAATGGAGGGTAAAAAACCGTATCATCTAGGGAACTGGGAGGAAAGAATATCAATATACACAATACTCTGAAATGGCTAGATTTCCAGTAAGCTCATTGCCTTCAGTGACAGTATTGAATGTGGTGCCGTACAAGTGGCATGATAATACAGAATTGCTCATTTATTGAGTGTAAACCAGTTGCTTTACATAACATTGATGATATATAGCGTAGTCTCAGAATTACTCTTTTATTAACGATGTTACAACAGTATCTATACATTCAAGAAAAGTTCTGTAAAGTGTTTGGATGTTAATTGTATAGCAATTGTGTTTAATTATATGCAGGTGGAAGCATTAATTGCAATTTATTTAATAGAGCATGTATAAAGAGGTACTCACTAAAACTGTGGTGTGGTTGAGCTAGGAGGTGTAAGGGTTGAATTTCACTCTGTCAATAAGTGTAAGATTGAGTAAAGATTGGATCAGCCTCCACTAATGGCCTTCCAGAATATAACATGGGATTCTCTAGCAGTTGTGAAAGGTGGCGCAGGCATGCAACTTCTTTCTTTCATTATTGTCTTGTAACTTTTATACAAGTAGGTTGAAACCTAGCACGACTGCAATAAGGAATTTGTTTGCCAAAGCCTCTGCATCTCAGTGGGGATACTCATGATTAGTGATTTTACTGTTTCTGTGGCAGTCACTATAACACATAGATATTGCCATATTTTAATGGTAGCCTGCAATTCCTACAATTGTTGCCTATCTTAACAACATCAATTTCCAAGGCTATACGTATAGAAGCAAATGCATTATCAGCATGGGCATGGTGCAATGATATTTCCTGTTGAAAGCATGCTGTATGATCACTATACAAATCAAAATGCTGGACCCATCTCAGATCAGTCATCAGTCCCATCAATATAGTACCCAGAAGGAACCAATGAATGGATTTCCTCCCACAGTCCAAAGATGTGTGGGTTAGGTTGATTGGCCATGCTAAATTGAACCTAGAGTCAGGGGATTTAGCAGAATAAATATGTGAAGTTACAGGAATAGGACCTGGGTGGGATTGTATTCAGTGCAGACATGATGGGCCAAATAGTCTCCTTCTGCACTGTAGGGATTCTATGACCTTCATCACAAGAGGTTTATGCTTCTGTACTTCCTATTTTATTTTACTTCCTTTCCTTATTTCCTCCCGTTGGCATCCTTCTATTTGCGGGTGATGATGGACACACAGCAAGTGATTCATTTAGATGGGTGTCTTCACTTGGTTCATCTTAGCTGATGGTTCTGAAAGCCTAACTCTGAGAAGCACGTTCTCAAGTGCTGCACGTGAAGCTGCCAAGTGATGTTGTGGGTTGCTGTTTTCAGTTTTGGAGCATCAGTAAAGTAATGGAAGTGGTTATCAACAACACTTCCAAACGGCATTTGTTTAGCAAGAACTTGGTTCCCGACATTCAGTTGTGTTCAGCCAGGGTCATTCAGCTCCTGACCTCATTACACCCTTGCTTCAAACATGGACAAAAGAGCTGAATGCCAGAGGTAAGATGACAGTGACTGTCCTTGACAACAAGGCTGCCTTTGACCAAATTTTGTATCAAAGAACCCTAACAAAGCTGATGTCAATGGGAACACCTTACCCAGTACAAGTACACAAATTATAGCAACATCAACTTTTAATACGAGTTAGCAACATACTACATGTGATGTAGGAGCTGTGAAATATTTGAAGTGTTTACTACAATAACTACTTATTAGTAGTGATAATTAGCTTAATTGGATTAGGCAAGTATTCAGCCCTATAGAGCCTACAGCTGCTTTTTCCCAAACAACAATTAGGCAACAATAGCTTTTCTCCACTCCCAAAACTTCCCTTTCACCCAAAATAGAGCAAGTTTGTTCATGATGGCAACTAGAGTCTCTTGGCTAATATTACTGGGATCTCACCTGGGCAACATCCAGAGCATCTTTCAAAGTGCCGCCAAAAGCACCGTGATTAATAAATGTTGTCTCCTGTGCCAAACAAAGACAGTTGTTTGTACAAAAGCATTACTGTAAACACACATCTTGTTTTTCTTATCACAGAATCTGAAGGCGGAATTTTACTGGCACATTCACCTGAGGTTCATATGATTCCTCCCAAGGCCAATTAAGAATGCCGTTCTCCTAGCCTTGCCCGTCCCTGGCATCAGGGCAGGAATGCCAGTAAATTTCGGCCATAGTCTTACGGCACAAAAGGAGGCTGTTTAGCTCATCATGTCTTCGAAAGAGCATTTTTATTGAATTCAAAAGAGTCCCTTTGCCTCTTCCCGAAAGTCTTGTAATCTTTTTCCCTTTTAAGTATTTATCCAATTCCCAAAGACAAGTATTATATCTGCTTTCACCATTCCCTTAGGCAGCACATTCCAGATCATAACAATATCGAAAAAGAAAATTCTTCTTGTCTTTGTTCTTTCGTCATTGTGAATCAATGTCTTCTCTTTATTGTGACTGGAAAGAGTTTCACCAATTTCAGTGCTGGCAGTAGGTTAGTAGTTAAATACCAACAGTGCTGAATTCCTCTGCAGAACCACTGAAATTCAAACTTACACCTTTTTTCTCCCTTTACCCTGCAGGGTAATACATCCTAGTGATGCAAGACAGGGGCTCAGCTGAAGAGAGAGGAGGTTGAAGAGGATGAAGACAGTCGAGAGGCTTTCTTCCACCTTGTCACAAATTGTGACAACGATGAGGAAGAGGAAAGTCAGCTTACACCTGATTCAATGCACCCCTCAAACTCTTGCTCAAACCACTCAACATATAACTTAGAAACTGTTAGAGTTTAAAGTCTGGGAGCAGAGAGGTGGAGAATGTGACAGCATGGCACTCTGTCACATTAAATTGAATGAGCATTGTACTCTTTGCTGGAGGTGCCACTGGAAGTGGAGCTGGTTTGTTGAAATTGAAGATGGGTGAAAGTATTTTTAGCCCTCCTGAACTGCAAACAACAATGGTCAGGAGATCAATTGCTCAATCTAAACGGCCAATCCCATCAGGCTGACAACTCCAAATTACTGCAACAGACGCAGATTAACTCATTTGATATTTATTAACATATTCTTAAAAATCTTTAACTAAGATTTTTAGTTAACTAAGATAGCCTTAACTAAGGCTATGATGGGGGCGTTAAACTGATTCGGGGGGGGGGTGGGATCCTAAGTAGTTGGGGTGCTGAGAGGGATGAGAGTAAGGGGGTTATAGAGGAGAGTTGTAAAACACAGCGGCGTACGGGTGGGGTGGAGCATGGTTTGAGATGCGTATACTTTAATGCAAGGAGTATTCGCAATAAGGGGGAGGAACTTGCAGCTTGGACCAGTACCTGGAACTTCGATGTTGTGGCCATTTCAGAGACTTGGGTAGAGCAGGGACAGGAATGGATGTTGCAGGTTCCGGGGTACAAATGCTTTAGTCGGAGTAGAGAAGGGGGTAGAAGGGGGGGAGGAGTGGCGTTACTGGTCAAAGACTGTATCACGGTGATTGAAAAGAAGTTTGATGAGGACTTGTCTGTTGAGGTAGTATGGGCTGAGATTAGAAACAGGAGAGGAGAGGTCACCCTGTTGGGAGTCTTTTACAGACCTCCTAATAGTTCTAGAGAGGTTGAGGAAAGGAGTGCGAAGTCAATTCTGATTAGGAGTGAAAGTAGTAGGGTAATTGTGATGGGGGACTTTAACTTTGCTAATATTGATTGGAATAGCTATAGCTCTAGCTCGTTAGAGGGGTCAGTTTTCGTACAGAGTGTGCAGGAAGGTTTTTTGACTCAGTATGTAGATAGGCCAACTAGAGGTGAGGCTACATTGGATTTGGTGCTGGGCAATGAGCCAGACCAGGTGTTAGGCTTGGAAGTTAGTGAACATTTTGGTGATAGTGACCACAATTCGGTTACGTTCACCTTAGTGATGGACAGGGATAGGCATGAAGCTGGGGGCTGTAGTTATAGCTGGGGGAAGGGTAATTATGAGGCCATCAGGAGAGAATTAGGGTGCATAGATTGGACTAGGGAACTACAGGGACTGGGAACATCTGGAATGTGGTGCTTATTCAAGGAGCAGCTGCTGAGAGTCCTTGATAAGTATGTCCCTGTCAGGCAGGGAGGAAATGGACGAGTAAGAGAGCCTTGGTGTACGAAAAGAGTTGATTTGCTGGTTAAGAAGAAAAAGGAGGCTTATGTCAGGATGAGGCTTGAAGGCTCAGGTAGTGCAATGGATAGCTATAGATTAGCTAGGAAGGAGGTAAAAAGTGAATTGAGGAGAGCTAAGAGGGGACACGAGAAGATGTGGGCTGATAGGATTAAGGAGAATCCTAAAGCTTTCTTTCGATATGTTAAGAATAGAAGATTGGTTAGGGCAAGATTAGGACCAGTCATAGATAGCCGTGGGAAGTTGTGCGTGGAGCCTGAAGAGATTGGCGAGGCACTGAATAAATATTTCTCTTCGGTATTCACGCAGAGTGCTGGAAATGTAGCTGTGGAGAGCACTGAGGTACAGGGTTGCAAATTGGGGAGTATTGTAGTAGATAGGGAGGATGTGTTAGAAATTCTCGAGGGTTTGAAGTTGGATAAGTCCCCTGGGCCGGACGGGATTTACCTAGGATTCTCTGGGAGGCAAGAGAGGAGATTGCAGAGCCTCTGGCTCTGATCTTCAGGTCGTCGTTGGTTACGGGTGTGGTTACGGAGGACTGGAGGATAGCGAATGTGGTCCCGTTGTTCAAGAAGGGGAAGAGAGACCTTCCAGGGAATTATAGGCCAGTGAGTCTTACTTCTGTTGTGGGCAAAGTATTGGAGAGAATTATTAGGGATAGGATTTATAGCTATTTAGAGAGAAATGAATTGATTGGGGATAGTCAGCATGGTTTCGTGAAGGGTAGGTCATGCATTACTAACCTCATTGAGTTTTTTGAGAAAGTGACCAAAGAGGTGGATGGGGGTAAGGCGGTTGATGTAGTATATATGGACTTTAGTAAGGCGTTTGATAAGGTGCCCATGGAAGACTTCTACAGAAAATGCAGATGTGTGGAATAGAGGGTGATTTAGCTAATTGGATTAGGAATTGGCTGGCAGATAGAAGACAGAGGGTGGTGGTTGATGGGAGATATTCATCGTGGAGTTCGGTGACAAGTGGTGCGCCTCAGGGGTCTGTTTTGGGGACCCTGCTGTTTGTAATTTTTATAAATGATCTGGATGAGGGTATTGAGGGATGGATCAGTAAATTTGCAGATGATACTAAAGTTGGTGGAGTGGTAGATAGTGAAGAGGGTTGTTTTAGTTTACAGAGTGACTTGGACAAGTTGCAGAGCTGGGCCGAGAGGTGGCAAATGGAGTTTAATGTGGAAAAGTGTGAGGTAATGCACTTTGGCAGGAACAATAAATGTGTAGAGTATAGGGCTAATGGTAGGGCTCGTAATAGTGTTGAGGAACAGAAGGATCTTGGTGTATGTGTCAATAGATCCTGAAAGTAGGCAGTCAAGTGGATAAAGTTGTTAAGAAGGCATATGGAGTCTTAGCTTTTATTGGTAGGGGGATTGAATTTAGGAGCCGCAGCATCATGTTGCAGCTGTACAAAACTCTAGTGCGGCCGCACTTGGAGTATTGTGTGCAGTTCTGGTCGCCACATTATAAGGAAGATGTGGAGGCATTGGAGAGGGTACAGAGGAGGTTTACTAGGATGTTGACTGGTATGGAGGGCAGGTCCTATGAAGAGAGGTTGAAGGATTTGAGGTTGTTTTCGTTAGAAAGGAGGCGGCTAAGGGGGGATCTTATTGAAGCATATAAGATAATTAAAGGTTTGGATAGGGTGGACAGTGATAGCCTTTTTCCTAGGATGGAGAAAGCTAGCACGAGGGGACACAACTTTAAATTAAGGGGTATGAGTTATAGGACGGATATCAGAGGTAGGTTCGTTACTCAAAGAGTGATTAGGGAGTGGAATGCCCTGCCTGCAGCTGTTGTAGATGCGCCAAGTTTGGTGGCGTTTACGAGGTTAGTTGATAAGTATATGGATGAGAAGGGAATGGTTTAGTTAGGAGGGGCATTGCTTTTTATTTTGGTCGGCACAACATCGAAGGCCGAAGGGCCTGTTCTGTGCTGTATTGTTCTAGTTCTATGTTCTAAGATAATTAAACTGGAATGCCGAAAGGGATAGGTAAATATTCACCCTTTCAACAGACTGTGTACAGTGCCCTAAGAGACATTTCTTTACCTTCCGTGCATTTTTGGTTCTTGTTGGGCCAGATTTTACTAATTGGAAGCTAAGGGCCGGATCTGGACATAAAATGGATCTGCGCCTGGAATCCTAGTTCCAGCACCCCATACGCTTTTTGCCGAATCCAGTCCGGTCTGCGCTGTGGTTGGGGCTTAGCACTGCTGGAATGAACGGAGCTCTGAACTGCGCATGTGCAATTCAAAAAATCTGAAACAACGCGCCCGGGCGTGGTTTGTTGAAATTGAAGATGGGTGAAAGTATTTTTAGCCCTCCTGAATTGCAAACAACAATGGTCAGGAGATCAATTGCTCAATCTAAACGGCCAATCCCATCAGGGGGGGCGTGGATACCATTCACCAGATGCACGGTACATACTCTTGCAACTCGGCCAACGTTGTCTACCTAATACGTTGCAAGAAAGGATGTCCCGAAGCATGGTATATTGGGGAGACCATGCAAACACTACGACAGCGGATGAATGAGCATCGCTCAACAATCACCAGGCAAAACAGTTCCCTTCCTGTGGGCGAACACTTCAGCAGTCATGGGCATTCGGCCTCCGACCTGCGGGTAAATGTTCTTCAAGGGGGCTTTCGTGATACACGACAGCGCAGAGTCGCTGAGCAGAGACTGATAGCCAAGCTCCGCACACATGAGGACGGTCTTAACAGGGATCTTGGCTTCATGACACACTATCTGTAACCCCCGTAACTTGCCTGGGTTAGCAAAAAACCTCACTTACTGTGCTGTCTGGAGAAAATACACAATTCTCTAACAATGCTCAGGATTCCCTTCACACACATTGTTAGCCACTTTAACACTTGAATAGCAGGTTAGATGTAAGGATTCGCATTCTAATCAGCAATCTCTGACTGTCTGTGCTGATGTGTGCTATTGCAGACCAGAACACTGCACTTGCCTGATGAAGACACGGGAGTGTTGAAAGCTCGCTATTTTACTATCAAATAAATCGGTTGGATTAATAATTGGTGTTGCTAAATTCTTACTGGAAGACAAACAGAAGAGAGAAACTGGGAGGGGGAGGGGGAGGGGGAGGGGGAGGGGGAGAGGGAGGGGGAGGGGGGAGGGGGGGACTGGCGGGTGGGAGCGGGGGGGGGGACCCACTGGGGGGGGGAGGGGGAGGGGGGGGGGGGAGGGGGGGGGGAGGGGGGGAATGGGGAGGGGGGGATGGGGAGGGGGGGAGGGGGAGGGGGGAGGGGGGGGGGGGGGGCGGGGGGGGGAGGGGGAGGGGGGAGGGGGGGGGGGGGAGGGGGGGCTGGGGAGGGGGGGAGGGTGGGATGGGGAGGGGGGGAGGGGATGGGAGGGGGGGAGGGGGAGGGGGGGGAGGGGGAGGGGGGGGGGGGATGGGGAGGGGCGAGGGGGGGAGGTGGCAGGGGTGAGGGGGGGAGGGAGGGGGGGGGGAGGGGGAGGGGGGGGGGGGATGGGGGGGGGGGGGAGGGGGAGGGGGCGGGGGGGGAGGGGGGGGATGGGGAGGGAGGGGGAGGGGGAGGGAGGGGGGAGGGGGAGGGGGAATGGGTGAGGGGGGATGGGGGGGGGGGGGGGGAGATGGGGGGGGGGGGGGGGAGGGGTAGGGAGGGGGGGAGGGGGGGGAGGGGGGAGGGGGGGGGGGGGGGGATGGGGGAGGGGGGGACGGGAGGGGGAGGGGGAGAGGGGGACTGGGGGGGAGGGGGAGGGGCTGGGGGAGGAGGAGAGGCCGCGATGGGATCCCTGGGAGGGAGGCCCCCTGGCAGAAGGCCCCCCCCCCCAAAATGAGATTCCCCCTAGGAAGCAGGACCCTATGACACACCCCTCCCACAGGGAGCTGGCTCCCCCACTTCCTCGGATCAGAGCGCACTGCCAAACTACATGGATTGTTGCTCTCCCTCCATCATCCTTCTGACCTGCGCCATTGGTGTAGAGATGCCAGCATTGGACTGGGGTAAACACAGCAAGAAGTCTCACAACACCAGGTTAAAGTCTGGTGTTGTGAGACTTCTTACTGCACTCGTTGGACAGCCTGCAGTACCATCCTGGTCTTCCACTGGCGTCTGCTAGAGGAGGGGAAAGGTTCAGATGCATTTCTAGTTGGTGGGGATGGGTGGGGGTGGGGGTGGGGGGCAGTGGTGGAGATTCTTCCAAGCCTATCCTCCACCCAAGATGGTAAAGCGGGATTTGGCGGTAGAATTGGGCGCACAGTTCATTAAGTTGATTTAAATACATTAGCATGCATTTAAATCGTTGGGCCGCCCAATTGGGGCATGGATCGATGTCGGTAAAGGCAGGATTTGCTCTGCTTGGTTTCGGGTCTAGATCGCATTACAGGCCCAACACCCAAATTTACCGCGATTTAATTTTTGGTAAAATCAAGCTTGTTATTTTAAATCTCGCTTCCTTCTATATTTTCGTCCTATTCTTAGCTTCTCCACCGTAATGTTTTCCTTGTGCAGTCTACAACAGCCTCTTTGCAAGCTAATTTCTCCCTCAGTATACCTGAACAGATGCTGGAGTGCGGAAACCAGGAGATTTTCACAGTAACTTCATTAGTGTTAGTGTAAGTCTACTTGTGATACTAATAAATAAACTTTAAAATCTTTAAACAAAGACATCCAGAACATCATGCATACACAAACAGCATATAAAGGAACAGCATCAAAAGCACCACCATGGGTAACAATTATTGATTCTGAGAGACTCCCAAGCATTCCAGGAAATCCTAGCTGAAGCAAAAGCAGGCCCAGCAGGAGGTCCTCTGATTGGTAATCTAATCAGATGCATTTGGTGATCCAAAATAAAAGAATAGTTAAATTTCTAAACATGGAGTCACAAACCATCCTAGTAATCAGAGGTAAGAGCAAAATACTGCAGATGCTGGAATCTGAAACTAAGACAGAAAATGCTGGAAAATCTCAGCAGATCTGATAGCATCTGTGAAGAGAGAATAGTGCCAACATTTCAGCTTGAAACACTGACTCTATTCTGGATTTGTCAAGCAGTTTAGAGTTTTTCAGTCCCTAAGCATGCACATTAATATGGAGATAATATTTGATCCTTTTTTTATTCATTCATGGAATGTGAATGTGGCTGACTGGGCCAGTATTTATTCCCCATCCCTAATAGTTCTTGGGAAGGTGGTGGTGAGCTGTTTTCTTGAACTGCTGTAGGTACACCCAGAGTGTTGTTAGGGAGGGAGTTCCAGGATTTTGAAGGAGCAGCAATATATTTCTAAGTCAGGATGATGAATGGCTTGGTGGGAACATACAGGTATTGGTAGTTCCACGTATCTGTTGCCCTATCCTTCTAGATGGTAATAGTTGTGGGCTTGGAAGGTGTTGTCCAATGTGAGGTCATCCATTTTGATAGGAATAATAGCAAAATGCTGCCATGCAGAGGGCCCTGGGTGTTCTTGTGCAGGAATCTCAAGGAGCTGGTTTGCAGGAGCAGAAGGTAATTAAGAAGGCAAATGGAATTTTGTCCTTCATTTCTAGAGGGATGGAGTTTAAAAACAGCAAGGTTATGTTGCAGCTGTATAAGGGGCTGATATGGCCACACCTGGAGTACTATTTACAGTTTTCATCTCCTTACTTGAGAAAGGATATTCTGGCACTGGAGGGGGTGCAGAAGAGATTCACGAGGTTGATTCTGGAATTGAGAGGGTGGCTTATGAGAAAAGACTGAATAGACTGGGGCTATACTCAGTGGAATTCAGAAGAGTGAGGGGAGATCTTATAGAAACTTATAAGATTATGAAGGGAATAGATATAGAAGCAAGGAAGTTGTTTCCACTGGCAGGTGAAACTAGAACTAGGGGGCATAGCTTCAAAATAAGGGGAAGCAGACTTAGGACTGAGTTGAAGAGGAACTTCTTCACACAAAAGGTTGTGAATCTTGTGGAATTCCCTGCTCGGTGAAGCAGTTGAGGCTACCTCATTGAATGCTTTTAAGGCAAGGATAGATAAATTATTGAACAGTAAAGAAATTAAGAGTTATCGTGAGTGGGCGTGTAAGTGGAGTTGAATCTATGAAAAGATCAGCCACGGTGTTATTGAATGGCGGAGCAGAATCAAAGAGCCAGATGGCCTGCTCCTGCTCCTAGTTCTTATGTTCTTATGAGCTTGCTGTGTTCTTGTAGTGCATAATTTTAATAGAGTGGTGGAGATTGCATTTATAGTCCTGATCCCCACCAGCCATCAATCTAATCAATTAAACATTTGGTTAAGTATACCAGAGAAAGGAATTTCAACATTTATTAGATGTTAAATAAATGTTAGGGGAATAAATTTTTGGTCAAAATTTAATTTGTCTGATCTCACTGGAATTTTGTCATGGGAAGGCAGTGGCATAGTGGTATTAGCAATTCACAGACTCAGGAGGACCCAGGTTTGAATCTCACTATGGAAGTTGGTGACATTTGAATCCAATAAAAATCAGGACTTAAAAGTCTAATGATGACCATGAAACTATTGCTGTAAAAATGCATCTCTTTCACTAATGCACTCTAGGGAAGGAAATCTGGTCTACATGTGACTCTGGTCCATTACGTGGTTGTTTCTTAACAGCCATTAGGATTGGGCATTAATAATCTTTATTGGCCCAGCCAGCAATATCCAAATGAATAAAAAAAGCTTGACAAATTGATTTGTGTGCTATAGTTATCCAGGCAGATTCCTGTAAGTAGCAAAGGTTTCATTAAAATATAATCATCTGTTTTAGGCATATAAAGACAATGTCAGTGCCCTTTGAAGCAGGTACATGATATAAGCTGATCTGAGGTTGTTATTGTTCCTCCTTATATGTGCTGGTAAACGTCTCAGTGCACTATAACTGACCTTCTGAATTGTTCAGTGTCAGCTCCAGTGCAATGACCTGATTTATCATCTCTGATCACAGGTGCCAAGCAACTTGATTCAGCATTCTTTTACTGTCTGTCCCCTTACCACCTCTTCTACCAACATGGGTTATTTTCCCTGCTCACCTTTAACAAAGACAACAGTGGGGAGGGAGCACCTCTCCTTTAAAGAGAGTGTCAATGATACCCAAATTCCCTCTTCATTGCATCAACAAGCTGCTAACCCACAGCCCAAGCAATGTTGGCAGCTTTCCAATCTTAATTAAAGCTGACCACAAGCGCCAACTTTGCCTGTGCCCCTCCCTCATATGATCAAGCACATATTCCAATTGTGATGCTGATTTCCCTCCAGAAACTGGCATGAGTTGAATTTTTCCATCCAGACGTCTTCCAATGTCGTGGGGATAAGTCAGTCAGAGAATTAAAATCAACAAAATGATTGATCTGCTCAGGAAAACTGACAAAAGAGAAGTCAGAGAACAGAAAAAAAACTGAAAGAATATATAATTATTTTTTAATAGTGCAAAAACCTACCTCCTCGAAAAGGAAATGCTTTTTCCTCATCTCTTGACCAAATGATGGTGTGTTTCCATTTCCATACAAAAACTGAGGTGAGCTAAGCGGCAATGAAGGTGGGACATAATTTCCTGCCTAAGTAGAATAGAAGTTTTAAAATTCATCGACTATTTGTAACCTTGGATTCAGCTTCCATATTTGATGTACAGTGCATTTACCAAGTGATAAACACAATTTTTGTCAGAACTGCCCAACAAACTATCTTTCTTATGGAATATACAGATCAGTATGCTTGGATATTTAAATAATTCCATGTGGCAGGATTTGCCAAGATCTGGGAAGACCGATGGCCTTTGTGCTTCTCTGTAAACATGATGTGGAGATGCTGGCGTTGGACTGGGGTGAACACAGTAATAAGTTTGTGTCTTTATATGCCCTGTTTGTGAACTGAAATCCCAAATATCTGACGAAGTAGCAGAGAGCACTCCGAAAGCTAATGGCTTTTGCTACCAAATAAAACTGTTGGATTTCAACCTGGTATTGTGAGACTTCTTACTTCTCTGTAGAGGCACCTTTAAAGGGTTCCAATGTCAGCATCCAACTATGTGTGGCCAATACCACAAGGTCATGCAAGTGAATGCAAGGTTCCCTGACAATATTCAATGCCTTCATTCCAAGGCAGTCAACAGTACTTTGTTACTTACAAACATGCAGTGAATTAAAAGTTGACTATTAAGGGACTAGGCAGATTTGTTGCTATCTCAGGTACCAGTACTGCAGCCCAGAATTAATACAATAGACTTTTTCCCAGTACCAAAGGCATCTTTGAACATAAAATGGACAGTGGTCCCAGAGCCTTGATGAGACAAGGATCATTCGGCTATACTAAACTACCAAAGTGTTCTTGATCTTCATCAATGTGATCTTCATCATTTGACAAGCATCTTATAATGACTCAGAAAGCCTGACTGAAAAGGAACATAGTTTATTACAGCATACAAAGTAAAACCATTACCATGGTGTACGCACATTATTCCCTGCCTGGGACTACCATTCTCAAGCCCAGTCCTGGGCCTGTCTTATAAAAAGCTCAGGTAATGAGTTCTAGCTGAGCAGGCCACTGTCTGTTGTCAAGGGAATTCATATTCAATGAGACCCTACGATCAATCAATGATTCCCTGTGGATTTTGTGAGGTTATCACACGTTTGTAGACTAAATATATTTTCTTGAAAAATAACAATACATTACTTTCACTATGTTTTCAGACCGATGTTTATCAACCCTAGTAACAAAAGCCAAAAAAATTGTTTGTCCCGATTTTTGGAAAAACGAGTCATAGTTTGAAGTCCAGTTTTAGTTGGTGGCACATAGATTTGTTGCCATCTCATATACCTGACAGTAGCAAAAGGCAGTACATTTGTCGAACAGTTGCCATCTCTATTCACCTGTTCCCTGATTGTCACTGAACTAATTTTTAAAAAATTGTTCATAGGATATGGGCGCCACTGGCTAAGCCAACATTTATTGCCCTTCGCCAATTGCCCTTGAGATGGCAGCTAAGAGTCAAACACATTGCTGTGGATCTGGAGTCACATCTAGGCTAGACCAGATATGGATGGCAGATTCCCTTCCCTAAAAGAGCATTAGTGAACCAGATGGGTTTTTACAACAATCAACAATGGTTTCATGGTCATCAATTAATTCCAGATTTTATTGAATTCAGATTTCACCAGCATGTAGTGCAGCCAGCCTTGTGCTCTTAAGCACGGTCTGTCCCCTTTAAAAGAGAATTGCATGGATTTGCTGCTGAATATTATTGCTGCAATTCTAAACAAGTGGAATGTTACACCATGGCAGAGAGGGGGCCTTTGTGTAGAATGGGGAAGAAATTCTGTGGGACAGGCAGGATGCTCTCAAGGATATTCCTCAGATGGCATTCAAAACTGGTGATCAGAGACGTCAAATCCAGTATCTGTACCTGAGACAACAAGAACACTTGTAACTTTGTATGAATGGTTAAGATCAGCGAATGCAGTTTTACATGATATCTCTGGTCCAACATACCTCCAAGTCATTCAAACTGCTCAAAGCATTGTGCTCCCATTACTGACCCCATCACTTAGAACTCATGCCTAAAATCCAGATATTTGGTTTCACCCTTACACACGTAACAATGTCACCAGCATCTCACACTGCATCTTGTTGTTTCCATATACCTCAGTTGTTCAGATGTTATAGACACATCACCCAAATACGTATCAATGCACTCAGTGACATTCTACCTTCTCTCTTGCAGGACAAGGTGGCTCATAACATAAGGCAGCAAAGCAGACAGGTGGGGGAGAACACCTGCATATCCTGGGCTTGATGAAGGATCTATTTCCTGCATCATGGGACTAATACCCATGCGCTGTTGAGAACTTTGAGGACAAAGGTACATTCTGCTACATTCCCTTTCTCACCTCCCAGCTCACCTTCATTCAACTTACTGGCATGATGAGCAAGCTGAAGATGGTGTGATTATGGATCTCTTGTTTCCCTTTCCAATTCCAACCTTACTCTTTTGGATTATCTGCTCTCTGGATTCCAAGAACTGCAGCCCAGCCATAGAAACCCCAAGATGGGGAGAGAAAACATTAATGATCAGTTCATTTGTCACTTGAGTTACCATCTCATATCCTGGCACTGCATTTGAAGGCGAGTACAGAGTTGGGATCAGCACACAGTCACCAAACATGAGTGGGTTGTCGCAAGGTCAGAAATAAAAGATAGTTTGTTTGCTAGCTCACTGAATGGCAAGGTCTAGATGACTCTGCTACAGAGGATGAGGATCTTAGTTGGGACACAGCATACAGGAAAACATCGGTGCTATGCTGGACGCATTGGTTGATCTCCCTATTAGCTCCAATTTGGCAGACACCATTGCTCAAAGCTTGTTCTCTCATTAAGCTTTGTTCCATCTTCCTCTCATTCTGCAGATCAAGAGACACTGCAATAGCAGCCTCCATCTTATTGCAACCATTTTTATGGATCTAATCCTCTGGTCACAAGATGAGGATGCTTTAACATTCCTTACCAGATCCAGGAATTACAACACCTGCAAAAACATACCTGACCACATCTTGTTTTTTGAAATAATCCTACCTGCAAGTTGAAAGTCTTGTCTTTTAAGTAATGGGTTCAGTTTGATGATTGCCAAGTGAGTTTGTTTAATGACCTGCCTGGTCTAAATGTGGTAACTGGATATCACAGCAGACAGTAGGGCTGTGTGACATCAGCAGAGAGGAAGACACAGTGTTGAAAGCTCGCAATTTTACTATCAAATAAATCGGTTGGATTAAAAATTGGTGTTGCTAAATTCTTACTGAGTTCTTACCACCCCAATCCAACGCCGGCATCTTTACATCATCAGCAGAGTACCAGTTTAGCAGCTTCTGCCATTCTGAGTACCGATGGTGTACCCCAGGGATGCGCCAGAAGTGCTGTCAATGCAGTACAATGTCCCCAAGGAATATATTCGGAATCAGAAGTTTTGCTGGAGCCTTGTCCCATAAAGGCAAAACAAACTACATCCCCTCACATGATAATGCTCCTCCTCTGCACAGGCAGCATGTAAATCAGATGAATAAATTAGCTTGGCTTTTGACCCAAAATCTTTGCTCCATATTATGTATTCCTCCAGTTCAAAAGATTTGCCTTTGAAATGAGTACTTGCTCTGCTGATATTTTTGCTTTTTGCTCGATAAAGCTATAATTAAAAGAAGAGTCATGGAGTCATTTACTGCACAGGAGGCCATTCGCCCACCAAGTTTATGTCTGCTCTCTGTACAGCAATTCAGTAAGTACCATTTCCCTGCTCTATTCTCTACTGTCCAACAGGTTTACCACATTAAACTTATTGGCATTTTCTTTCTTTATCTTCCAACTACAATTTGAACAAACTGAATGTTCCACATGTTCACCAGCTTTCAACAAATACTGCCACATCAACTATATAAAACTTGTGAACATTGTCATAAGATCAGGAAGCAGTGATAATGATAATAGTGACAGTTTAGAATTGCTTGAGCGTTTCTAGAATAATTGTGGCAGTGGAGTACTTACCAAATGAATACTTCAGAGTAATCTGCATATAAAAACCCCAGTTTAAATATTACAATTTTTGAGACTGCTGTAGCATAACCCTTTTCTAAATGCTGCAATTAACTTGTATTCAACCACTATATTACATTATCCAACTGGGTGCTTTGTTACAAGAAAGAAATTCCTGGTTTTCAGAATAAATATTTCAGTTAGTGCCTTTATAATTATAAAGCTACAATGTAAACAGGAATAATGATTAACTGCTAATGCCAACAATCATATGTAAAAACCAAACCTTTATGGCTCCAAGAAGTTCTTGCACGTTGGATGAATGAAACGATCCAAAGTCTCTTCTGGCAGAGGTCACTAGTTCAAAAAAGTAAAGACTTAATTTTAAACTCTGGAGGTTTGATTAGCCAAACTAACATAGGTATTGTTTCGATAGCTGACTTGTTTTACTATTGAAAAGCTGGAACTGGAATAAAGCGGAGAGAGTCATGTCTGGGTACATAAGAATATAAGAACTAGGAGCAGGAGTAGAACAAGGAGCCAGGAGAGAGTGGAATCTGGGTAAAGCCGGGAGAGAGTGGAGCCAGGGTAAAACAGAGAGGGTGGAGCCTGGATAAAGTAGAGAGAGTGGAGCCTGGGAAAAGCCAGGAGAGAGTGGAGTCTGGATAAAGCTGGGAGAGAATGGACCCGGGATAAAGCCAGGAGAGAATGGAGTCTGGGTAAAGCTGGGAGAGAGTGGAGCCTGGATAAAGCAGAGAGAGTGAGCCTGGGAAAAGCCAGGAGAGAGTGGAGTCTGGCTAAAAGCCAGGAGAGAGTGGAGCCATCTGGCTCTTTGAGCCTGCTCCGCTTTTCAATAAGATCATGGCTGATCTTTTTGTGGACTCAGCTTCACTTACCTGCCCGCTCATCATAACCCTCTACTGTTCAAAAATTTATCTATCCTTGTCTTACAAACATTCAATGAGGTAGCCTCAACTGCTTCACTAGGCAGAATTGAGGCAGAGAATTCCACAGATTCACAACCCTTTGTGTGAAGAAGTTTCTCCTCAACTCAGTCCTAAATCTGCTTCCCCTTATTTTGAAGAAATACCCTAGTTCTAGATTCATCCGCCAGTGGAAACAACTTCCCTGCTTCTATCTTATCTCTTCCTTTCATAATCTTACATGTTTCTACAATATCTCCCTTCATTCTTCTGAATTCCAATGAGTATAGCCCCAGTCTACTCACCTCTCCTCATAGGCCAATCCTCTCAACTTCGGAACAATCTAGAGAATCTCCTCTGCAACCCCTCCAGTGTCAGTATATCTTTTCCCAAGTAAGGAGACAAAAACTGTACGCAGTAAAAGCTGGGATAGAGTGGAGCCTGGGTAAAGCCGGCAGAGAGTGGAGCCTGGGCAAAGCCAGAAGAGCGTGGAGCTGGGGTAAAACAGAGAGAGTGGAGCTTGGATAAAGCCGGGAGAGAGTGGAGCCTGGGTAAAGCCAGGAGAGAGTGGAGCCTGGGTAAAGCCGGGAGAGAGTGGAGCCTGGGTAAAGCCGGGAGAGAGTGGAGCCTGGGTAAAGCAGACGGAGTGGGGCCTGAGTAAAGCCGGGAGAGAGTGGAGCCTGGGTAAAGCCAGGAGAGAGTGGAGCCTGAGTAAAGCCGGGAGGGAGTGAAGTCTGGGTAAAGCAGAGAGGGTGGAGCCAAGGAAAAGCCAGGAGAGAGTGGAATCTGGGTAAAGCCGGGAGACAATGGAGCCTGGGAAAAGCCAGGAGAGAGTGGACCTAGGATAAAGTTGTGTCGGGATAAAGCAGAGAGAGGGGAGCAAGGGATGGCGGGGCTTGGATCTCATTACCTGAAAAAGTGGTGGAGGTACAAATAGTCAATACAATAAAACAATTCTTAAATAAATTGAATATTTGTGGAGTGCCATAATCCATGAGGCTATGGACCAACAGCTGGAAAGTGGAATTAGCTCTTCCAGTGCTGGGATAGATATGATAGACTGAATAGTTTATTTCAAAACCTCAAATTTTTGTGCAATACCTGCTTTATAATTATTACAGATCTGTCAACCTCAGAAGCCTTTGGGCCACTTTTTAAATAGTCTCTGATTGAAACTGCATTGGACCTAACTGTGGTTTTTGATCTGAACCTGCTGGTGAACAACCAAAAGGGACACATGTCACTTAAAGTGTTCATTGGCTGTATGTGGATTTGTTCCTGGAGTTAAAATCTCCCAGGTCCACTGCAGAATATAGGATGATTTGCCATCCGCCTCAGTCCCCATTCGTATGCTTTCCACTTGGCCCAATTGCCTAGTCCCCATTTTTTGTACCAAAGTTAACTTCAAAAAGAGTCTGTGAATGTAATATAGCTCCACTATATCTTCATCTCAGCTTTTTTGCTGATGAAACTCTTATTCACAGCATTGGTTCCTCTAGACTTGACTATTGAAGGACTATTCCAAGGCACTCCTGGCCAAGCTTCCATGTTCTACTTCCTTAAACTTCTAAAAATTCTTTTATGGGATGTGAGCAGCATTAGCAAGGCTAGCATTTGCTACTCATCCTTAAATCTCTTAAGAAGGTGGTAGTGAGCCACCTTCTAAAACCAGTGCAGTCCATCAGGTGTAGGTACACCTACAATGATCTTAAGACACAATGAAGGAAGAGCAATATAGTTCTAAATTAAGACTGGTGTATGACTTAGACCATAAGGTGATCAAGCAGTAGTCTTCACAAAATATCCTTGGGGAGGAGGTGGTAGATCCTGTTGGATGCTTCTTTAAGTAGACTGACAGTCATTTGACAGAATGCCTCATCATCAACACTAACAAATAAGCACCAAGCTTGGCACTTCCATGCCCATTGACCCACTTTCTAGAACCAACAAACACAATGGTGTAAAGTCAGTGGAATGTATAAAAAAAAACTTTGAAAAAAATTAAATCCTTTGATCTCTTTCCCATATAGTTGAAAAAAGTCCAGGCAAGCTACTAAAAGTGTTATTCCTTTGAATTTTCAAAAACCACAAAATACTTGAAAACACGAATTATGTAAACAGACATTGCGAAATTGACCGCAGAGACCAGAGACTCTGAAATGTTAATCAAACAATATTTGTTCTGGAAAGACTGCTATCTGTTATTCTAATATATGTTTCTACTGTCTCAGGGGATTGAAGTGTGGATGAAAGGGCAGAGTCTGGTATATTGGGTGACGGGCCTGACAGGGTGGGTGGAAGGGCAGAGCTTGATACATGGGACATGATGGGAACCTTTAGGGCTTGATTTTTCAAAGCTCTCCACATGTACACCAAGAACTACATCTCCTCTCGGGGGTCGTGAATCATAATTCTTTAAAAACCTGGCCTGACTCCATGAAAACTGGAAGAGTATGGTATGCCTATCTTCATAATTCCACCAGTCAGATTGGGAATGTCAGAGGCAGGCTTCTGATAGAAAGTAGTCATACTCCTTAAAGGCACTCTCAAAATTCATGCATGGGGTTGGGAACATTGAAATTAGGACCTGCCAATTTGATAAAGGAACACCTGTGATTATGGGTGACTTTAATCTGCATGTAGATTAGGTGAGTCAAATTAGTCACAGTACAATAAAGAAGGAATTTGTGGACCAATATATTGAAGAACCAAACAGGGAGGAGGCCATCTTGGACTGGTATTATGCAATCAGAAAGGATTTGTTAGCAATCTAGCTGCGAGAAAACCTTTGGGAATAAATAACTATAATATGACAAAAATCTTCATCAATGTAGATACTGATTCTGAGATCAGGATCCTGAATCTCAATAAAGGTAACTGTGATGGTATGAGGCATGGGTTAGCTATGATGGACTAGGAAACATTATAGAAAGAAAGGACAGTGAATAGGCAATGATACGCATTCAAGGAACAAATAGGTGAACTCCAAAAATTGTTCATTCCTATTTGGCAAAGGTGTGGCAAGAAAACTGTGACCAAACATGACTTACAAGAGAAATTAGAGATAGTATCAGATTCAAAGAAGAGGCATACAAATTGGCAAGAGAAAGCAATAGACTTGAAGATTGGGATCAGTTTAAAATTTAGCAAAGGCGGACCAAGGAATTGATTAAGAAGGCAAAAACAGGGCATGAAAGTAAGCAAATGGGAACCATAAGAACTTCTATAAGAGTTTCTATAGATACATAAAGAGAAAAAGATTGACAAAAATGAGTGTAGGCCTCTTACAGTCAGAAACAGGGGAATTCATAACGGGAAACAAAGAAATGACTGAGAAACCAAATCCATATTTTGCTTCTGCCTTCACAAAGTAAACATAGTAAGCAGCCTCACAACACTAGGCTAAAGTCCAACAGGTTTATTTAGTAGCAAAAGCCACTAGCTTTTGAACCTCTGACCCTTCCTCAGGTCAATGGAACGCTCTGATCGTAAACAGAGGATGTAAAGACACACACTCAGTTTATAGAATACTGATTAGAATACAAGTTTTTAAGTTAATCAATTCTTAAAGGTGCAGACAATATTAGAGGAGATAGCATTAAGCATAGGTTAAAGAGATGTGTATTGTCTCCAGACAGGACAATAAGTGAGATTTTGCAAGCCCAGACAAGTCATAGGGGTTACAAATAGTGTGACATGAACCCAAGATCCCAGTTGAGACCAACCTCATGTGTGCAGAACTTGGCTATCAGTTTCTGCTCAGCGACTTTGTGCTATTGTAATGCCATGAAGGCACCTTTGAGACTTGATTAGCTGTAAAAACTTGCATTCTAATCAGTATGTTGATGTTGTGAGACTTCTTACTGTGTTTACCCCAGTCCAACACCGGGATCTCTACTTCAAAAAGTAAGACATGGAGTTCTGAGTTTTTAGTGAGGATCTGTAGGAAATTAGTAGAGAAAAAAGTAGAGCTCAGAGACTATCGCTGTTGCTGTGCAAGACACATGGATTTGGGCCTGTGTCTGCGGGAGTTTGCACGTTCTCCCCATGGTTGCGTGGGTTTTCTCCGGGTGCTCCGGTTTCCTCCCACATCCCAAAAATGTGCTCTTAGGCTGATTGGGTAACAAATTGTCCCTATATTGGTCTCTATATGTCATTAAGACGTTAGGATGGCGGCGCAGGCTCGTTGAGCCGAAGGGCCTGTTTCCCGTGCTGTGTTGTTCTTTGTTCTTTGTTCTAAATGGTTTGGGGGAAATGAATAGGATTGAAGGCGGATGAATCTCCAGGGCCTGATAAACTTCATCTCAAAGTACTGAAGGAAGTGGCCTGAGTGATAGTAGATCCATTGGTGGTCATTTTCCAAAATTCTTTGGACTCTGGAGGATGGCTAATGTAAGTCCGCGATTCAAGAAGACAGATAGGTAGAAAACAAGAAACTATAGATTAGTGCGCCCAACATCGGTATTAGGACAGTTGCTAGAGTTTGTTGTCAAGGATTTCATAGCACAGTATTTAAAAAGCAATGGTATAATCAGGCAAAGTCAGCATAGATTTATGAAAGGGAAATCATCCTTGACAAATCTACTGGAGTTCTTTGAGGATGTAACTAGTAGAGTTGACTAAAGAGAACAGATGGATGTGGTTTATATAGACTTTCAGATGGCTTTCAAAATAGCAGCATAGTACTGAATCCCAGGCTAACCACATGAACCCCCGAGGACTTTGGCAGGGTCTGCAAGACATAACAGGCTACAAAATGAAAGGTTGCAAAATCACTGGCTCCAATGCACTCTTTCCTGATGAGCTCAATGCATTCTATGCCTGTTTTGAGTAAGAGATCAGTGAGAGAATGCCCCCCACTTTGGAAGTCTCGGATGAACCTGCATTTGAGGTCACCATTGCAAATGTCAGATCAGCTTTCTCAAAGGTCAACCCATGGAAAGCGACTGGCCCTGATTGGGTACCCGGACGTGCACTCAAATCCTTCGCAGAACAGATGGCAGGGATATTGGCGGACATCTTCAACCCCTCTTTACAACAATCTGAGGTCCCTTTCTGCTATAAGAAGACATCCGTCATCCTAGAACCAAAGAAAAGCCAAGCAGCATGCCTTAATGACTATAATACGGTGTCTCTGACACTAATCGTTATGAAGTGCTTCGAAAGGTTAGTCATGGCACAAATCAATTACAGCCTCCCAGACTGCCTAGATCTACTACAGTTCGCCTACCACTGCTACAGATCCACAGCAGACCCCATCTCCCTGGCTCTGCACTCAACCTAGAACACCTAGATAACAAGGACACTTATGTCAGACTCTCATTTTTATTGACTACAGCTCAGCCTTCAGCACTATCATTCCCACAAAACTCATCTCCAAACTCTGTGGCCTGGGCCTTGGCTTCTCCTTCTGACACTGGATCCTGAACTTTTTAACTCACAGACCACAATGAGTAGGGATAGGCAACAACACCTCCTCCACAATTATCCTTAGCACTGGTAAACCACAAAGCTGTGTTCTCAGCCCCCTAAAATACCCCTTATACAGTTATGACTGCAAGGCCAAATTCCCTCCAACATGATTTCACATTTGCTGATGACACCGCCATAGTGGGTCGGATCTCAAACAATGATGAGACAGAGTACAGGAATGAGATAGAGAATCTGGTGAACTGGTGTGGTGACAATAATCTCTCCCTCAATGTCAACAAAACGAAGAACATTGTCATCGACTTCAGGAAGCGTAACGGAGAACATTGCCCTGTCTACATTAATGGGGACTAAGTACAAATGGTCGAGAGCTTCAAGTTTTTAGGTGACCAGATCAGCAACAACCTGTCCTGGTCCCCCAAGTCGACACTATAATTAAGAAAGCCCACTAACATCTCTACTTTCTCAGAGAACTAAGAACTAAGGATGGCATGGTAGCACAGTGGTTAGCATTGCTGCTTCACAGCTCCAGGGACCTCGGTTCGATTCCCAACTTGGGTCACTGTCTGTAAGGAGTTTGCACATTCTCCTTGGGTCTGTGTGGGTTTCCTCCGGGTGCTTCAGTTTCCTCTCACAGTCCAAAGATGCGCAGGTTAGGTTGATTGGCCATGCTAAATTTGCCCTTAGTATCCTGAGATGTGTAGGTTTGAGGGATCAGTGGGTATATATGTAGGGATATGGGGGTAAGGCCTGAGTGGGATTGTGGTCAGTGCAGACTCGATGGGTCAAATGGCCTCTTTTGTGCTGTAGGGTTTCTATGAAATTCAGCATATCAGCTATGACTCTCACTAACTTTTACAAATACACCATAGAAAGCATTCTTTCTGGTTATACCACAGCTTGGTATGGTTCCTGTTCTGCCCAAGATCGCAAGAAACCACAAAAGGTTGTGAATGTAGCCCAATTTTTTATGCAAACTAGCCTCCCATCCATTGACTCTGTCTACATTTCCTACTGCCTCGGTAAAGCAGCCAACATAATTAAGGACCCCACACACCTCAGCCATTCTCTCTTCCACCTTCTTTCATCTGAAAAAAGATGCAAGTCTGAGGTCACGTACCAACTGACTCAAGAACAGCTTTTTCCCTGTTGCCATCAGACTTTTGAATGATAACACTACATTTTACACTCTCTTGTTTCCCACTTTTTGAATGGTATGCTTTGTCTGTGTAGTGCACAGGAAACAATATCTTTCACTGTATACCAATACATGTGACAATAATATATCAATTCAAATTATTATGTAATGTTAAAGTGCATGGATTAAGGATAGTGTCTTGAGATGGATAGAATGCTGGTTACTAACAGAAAGCAAAGAGTTGAAATGGGTCTTTTTCTCATTGGCAGGCAGTGACTAGTGGGGACTATAGAGATCCCAACTGTTCACACTGTGTATTAATGATTTGGGCAAGGGAAGTAAATATATTTGCAGATAATACAAAGTTGGGTGGGAGAGTGAGCTGTAAAGAGGATGCAGAGATGCTTCAGTGTGATTTAGACAGGCTGAGTGAATGGGCATATGCTTGACAGATGCAGTGTAATGTGGATAAATGTGAAGTTATCCACTTTGGTAGCAAAAACAGGAAGGCAGATTATGTATTGAATGAATGTAAATTAAAAAAGCTGGATATTCAGCGAGACCTTGGTGTTCTCGTTCATCGTAGAATCACCACAGTGCAAAAGGAAGACATTCGGTCCATAAAGCCTGCACCGACAACAATTCCACCCAGGCCCGACCTCTGTAACTCCACATATTTACCCTGCAGATCACCCTGACACCAAGGGGCAATTTAGCGTAATTAATCAACTTGCACTTCTTTCAAGTGTGGGATGAAGCCACAGCATCCAGAGAAAATCCATGCAATCACAGAGAAAATGTTCAAACTTCACTCAGACAGTTGCTTGAGGACAGAATTGAACCCAGGTCCTTGGCACTGTGAGGGCAGCAATGTTAACCACTATGCCACCACACCATCCATTAGTCGCTGAAAATAAGTGCACAGGGACAGCAAACTGTAAACAAGGCAAATGGTACGCTGGCCTTCATAGCGAGGGGATTTGAGTATAGAGATGTGTATTGCAGTTGTATAGGGTGTTGGCAAAGCCACACACAGTTGTATGAGTTTTGGTGTTCTTATCTGAATGAGGACACTCTAGGCAAATGTCTGTGTATGCTTAGCCTTATTTGCTTCAGTTTGTGCAAAGAATTCATTTTAAGATATGTCTGCCTATACAGAATTACATTTAAATGCTAGACTGTAGGGATTAATTAACTCTGCTAAGCTGAACAAATGTAGCTAACTTGAATACATGCAGAATCAGAAGACACGATGGATTAGGTAAAAATTGACTGCATTCCTGAAGGGTAAATAATGCAGGCAAACAGCAGTTTCTCATAGAACAGCTGCGAAGATTTTTTTTCTAGATGGAGACAGCATGTGAAAAACACTTCCAATGATGAGATAAGGGTTGAAATATATTTTGAGTTTAGACTGTGTGTGTTCAGTTTAGTTCTCAGATTCTGTTCATTTCAGTATGCATTTTTTTGTAGAAGGCCTGGCTGAGAAGCCAGTCTCCAAGTTTGCTTTTTCACTTCTGCCATATTAATTCTTTAAAAAGGAAACCATTTTAAAGCTCGTATCAGTGCTGTCTTCAGTCTCTTCAAACAAATGAATGGACCAAAAATGAGGAAGGATGTTCTTGCTTTAGAGGAAGTGTAGCAGAAGTTTACTAGGCTGATTCCTGGGATGGGAGGACTGCCATATGAGGAAAGACTAAATTAATTAGGGTTATATTCATTGGAGTTCAGAAGAGTTAGAGGGAACCTCATGGAAAGGATTAGATAGGGTAAATTCAAAAGAATGTTTCCAATGGTGGGGAATAGGTATGGGTTTGAGGATAGGGGTAAACCTTTTAGCACTGGAAGTTTCTTCACCCAGAGGGTGGTGAACATGTGGAATTCACTAGCTTGGGAAGCCATGGGGCCAAAACATTATGATTTCTAGAAGGAATTAGATACAGCTCTTGGGGCTATAGGGATCAAGGAATATGGGGGGAGGGGGGTGAAGAAGGCAGGATCAGGGTATTTGAATTTGATGATCAGCCATGATCACAATGAATGTGGCTGCAGGCTCAAACACCTGAGTGGCTTATTCCTGCTTTTATTTTCTATCAGTGTTTCTACATATGCCCACTATTTCTAAACAGCTCCCAAGTTAACCAGACAGTGAAAATCTAGGCTAACATCTTTGGTCTTTTTTCACAGCTAAGCCTTCTTTTTCTTAATTCTTCAATGCCTGAGTTTGCCTGAATTCTTCACCAGTATACGTTATTCATGAAGGAGGATTCTCTGATCCTGCTGGCAGTGCATTGCTGCTGCTCTGATGGAATGGGAATTTCCATTGACAGCAGTGGGAGCAGAAGATCCCGTCACCAATGGACAGTGAGCTACCGAGAAAAATGCTGAGGGGAGGCCACATCTAACATAGGAACATAAGAACTAGGAGAACGAATAGGCAATTTAGTCCCTCAAGCCTGCTCTGCCATTCAAGACAGTCATGGCTAATGTCACCTTGGCTTCATCTGCTCCTTTCTGCCCATTCCCCATTACCTTTCATCCTGCTACTAATTAGTTTACTGTTCCCATGTCCACTGCACTCTTGGGTAGCAAATTTCACGTCAGTTTGAGTGAAGTAATTCCTCCTCAATTCTGTTTTAAATCTGTTACCTTTAATTATGATCTCTCATTCTAGAATGACAACAAAGGAAAACATCAACTCTGGGATTGATTCTTCCATCCTGCTGCACTAAATTTTTTGGCTGGTTTGTGTGATTGACTGGGCTAGTTCACAACCCTTTGTAGCTTTTTGTGGTCTTGGTCTGAGTAGGAACCATACTAAGTAATGATAAATCCAGAAAGGATGCAGCACAGTGGCAACCACTACTGCCTCACAGTGCCAAAGACCTAAGTTTGATTCCCAGCTTGGGTCACTATCAGTGCAGAGTCTGCATGTTCTCCCGTGTCTACATGGGTTTCCTCTGGGTGCTCTGGTTTCCTCCCATAGTCTGAAAAATGTGCTGGTTGGATGCATTGGCCATGCGAAATTCTCCCTCAATGTACCTGAACAGGTGCTGGAGTGTGGCAATTAGGGGATTTTCACAGTAACTTCATTGCAGTGTTAATGTAAGCCTACTTGTGACTAATAAATTAACTTTTATTTTACTTTTCTATGGTGTATCCGTAAAATTTGATATGATAACAGACATGCTGAATTTCCTGAGCTTTTGAAAAATTTCAAGTTCTAAGCTCATCCTCATGCTCACTGGTCAATTTCAAAGTTGTAAGGAAACTTTCTTTCATCCAAAATATGAACATCTGTGAATCTCATAGCACTTTCAAGAAAATTCGTGAATCTGACAGCCCTTTGTCTTGAAACCATTTGCCTTGTATAGTGCTCTAAGCGTATAGAGGCTAAATTTAAAATGTGCCATGTAATGTTTGTTAGATTGTTTTGATCCATAGACATCCATGAAGAGCTCAAATGAAGGATGCAAAGTGAGTAAGGTTCAAGGTGCCTACATTGTGGAAAGCATTGTCAAGGACAGCAGTGACAATGCTCCCATGCACTAGTAAAAATGAAAACAGCGCTCAAAGTTGCCCACATAGTCAAGTTAAATGTTATGTCATAGATTTCCATTATGAATTCTTTATGTGATCTCAAATAAAAACTAGATGATTTCAAAAATATCTTCTCTCTGACACAATTAAGAAGTATGCTTGAAAAAAGGCTTTAGAGCAACAATTAGTACAATACAGCTTTCCCGTCTGACAAGAAGCTGGAAGCTACAAACCACAAATGTTTCATAGGAAACTATATAGAACATTACAACGCAGAACAGGCCCTTCAGCCCTCGATGTTGCACCGACCAATTAAGAAAAAGCAATGACCCTCTAACCTAAACCATTCCCTTTTCATCCATAAACTTATCTACTAACCTCTTAAACGCCACCAAACTTGGCGCATCTACAACTGCAGCAGGCAGGGCATTCCATACCCTTACCACCCTCTGGGTAAAGAACCTACCTCTGACATCCGTCCTATAACTACCACTCCTTAATTTAAAGCTATGTCCCCTCGTGCTAGCTTTCTCCATCCTAGGAAAAAGGCTATCACTGTCCACCCTATCTAAACCTCTAATCATCTTATATGTTTCAATAAGGTCTCCTCTTAGTCGCCTTCTTTCCTTCTATGGGACTGACAAAAATAGGTTAGATACAACTTTTATTCTATTGTTACATAAATACATAGATTTCTTGACTCATGCCATCTTATCAGCATTGGGTATATGGCAAGATCAGCCTCATGCCCAAAAAGGGCTTGAGGCTGATTGTAATATTTAAATTCTATTGAAATCAGAATTTAAACATTACATCTGAGTCCAGGGACACAACTGTCTTGGCTCATTTGTCTCTGCAGCTTCTCTAGTGAAGGTTCTCATGACAGCCTCACTGGTAGGACTGAAAGACATAGGGACCTTTCCTGGGGAGGTCAGGGACAGAGGAGAAACTGGCATGTTGACTCTGGGCACTACTGGGCAACATGGCACAAGCCAAGGGGACCATTTATCTGAGAGGGACCAGGGTCAACTGCCACTCTGCGACAGAGATTGGTGAAGGGGGACTGCTGAGCACTTTGCAACTGGCAATCAGCCGATCCACACAAGGGGAATGGAGGCTTTCCGGCTACAGCATGGAGGCAATCACCCCATGCAGGAGTTGGGGGGGTTGGGGGGGGTGGATGGAGGGGGTGGGGGATATGTCCAGATGAAGGGTAGTGATCAGTCTGTGCAAAGGGAGGATGTGTAGGGGAGGGAGGAGCAATTGGTCCAGGTGGGAGTAGGGAAAGAGTAAATCAGCTATATAGGCCAGCAGTAGCTCGGGAGACAGCTACTGACAATGCTCTGTGTTCAGAGAACACAGAAATCTGCACAATGGCACACTCTGCTGCTATCTGGTGTTTTATGGCGAGTTTAGACCCCACACCTCCCCTACTAGCAGGAAACAGATCATGCTTCATTTTTTGACAGAGTTATATTAGATTCCAGTTTTAACATGCCCCCAAAAAAGTGCAATTCTCTCCCATTTTCAAGCTTGTTTGGCACTTAGAATTCTTTTATTTATTTCTGAAGAGTCGCTTACACTATATAGGGTGGCCTTGAATGGAACAAGTTGGGCCAATAGATGTAACCTGACAGCCTGGTCACACCTCAAATCAACTCAATAGTTCAACTGTAATCAATCGATTGGGATCAGTTCAAACAGGGCAACTGGAACTAGTTCAAACTAGCCAATGATCAGTTTCAATTTCTATCTGAAAAATGGACATATTGAGAATCAATTTTTATTTCTGGGCCACACTTTGGAATAGTTTTTTAAAAATTTTTTTACTCCATCCTGAAAGTTTCAAAGCCAATACTCAGAATGGACCAAGCAAACCTAAATCCATTACTTGCTTACTCCAAAAACCAAATTCAAATTCCAACTGAATCCAATTCATGGTCTCCACTAGGGAGACAAACAGGATCCAACTGACAAGATAAGGCATTGTACTGCAATCTGGGCTTGACGTGCGGTTTGATTTGAGGCAAAAGCAGAACATTTTATTCCACTAAAGGCACTATTAAAATACAATTCATTATTATTGGTGAGGGACTGCTGAGGCTTATTTATGCACAATCCATATTTGAAAATTATGTCTGTCCCCACAGACCTTCCTCTAAATATAACCTGAAGAAAGAATAATATTGTAAAATGTTCAACTTCACTTCATGAAAAAAAAGTTAATGATCAAAGGGCTGTCCTTTTACTTTAGATCACCTCCTGAAAACATGCAGCATAAAATTGCAAAGATTTATGATTTCTTTGGATATAAATGGAACTGTTCATTAAACATTAAACCCTACATCTCAGGGAACAAGTTGTACTTGTGAAGATCATGACGATTATGGATAACTCCCTAGGAACAAGTTACTCCAAGCAAAGTTGGCAACTTACAATTGTATTCATAGAGAATTCCATGGCAGGGATCCATAAAAGCAGCTGGGATGCATTCTAGTTCTTGTTGGAGAGTAATGAATGCTAGGAATCAACTTACGCACTTTTAAGACAAGGGACAGAATTTTCCTGCCCTTCCCATTGACGGGATTTTCTGATCCTGGATGGCACATCTCCTCTGCGGGTTTCCATGTGGTAGGGGTGGATTCATTCGTGATGCCAACACACTGCCGAAAATGTCATTAACAGCATTTCAACAGTGGCTGCAATTTAGTGGCAGCATTAGCCATGAATGCAGTTCCCATAATGGTCGCTAAATCTCACGAGATGCCAAAAATCCAATTTTCGAGGGCTAGACTTCAAATTGTAATATCCCAACCTCCCTTTGAAGACATGATCAGGTTCACACCCAGAAAGTGGGTGAGCTAATTTGCACCATTATCATTTCATTTACAGGCATCACAACAAATTGTCCACTCTCTCAGCCAGCATGAGAAACAGAAACCTGGTGTTATGATTTCTGAGAAGGAGGTTGGAGGTGATCGAACATATCACTGCTTTCTACCAGGGAGTCCAAAGAGAGAGTGGTCACCAGACATTCAAAAGGTAGGTGGGGAACAAATAAGAGAATAGCTGTCAGAACATAAGAACATAAGAAATAGGAGCAGGAATAGGTCATCTGGCCCCTCAACCCTGCTCTGCCGTTCAATAAGATCATGGCTTATCTTTTCGTAGACTCAGCTCCATTTACCCGCCCACTCACCATAACCCTTAATTCCTTTACTGTTCAAAAATTTACCTATCCCTGCCTTAAAAACATTCACTGAAGTAGCCTCAACTGCTTCACTGAGCAGGGAATTCCATAGATTCACAACTCTTTGGATGAAGAAGTTCTTTCTCAACTCAGTCCTAAATCTGTTCCCCCCTTATTCTGAGGCCATGCCACTAGTTCTAGTTTCAACTGCCAGTGGAAACAACTTCCCTACTTCTATCTTATCTACTCCCTTCATAATCTTATATGTTTCTATAAGATATCCCCTCATTCTTCAGAATTTCAACGAGTATAGCCCCAGTCTACTCAGTCTCTCCTCATAAGCAACCCTCTCAACTCCAGAATCAATCTATGAATCTCCTCTGCACCCCTTCCAGTGCCAATATATTCTTTCTCACGTAAGGAAACCAAAACTCTACATACTCCAGATGTGGCCTCACCAGCATCTTATACAGTTGCAACATAATCTCATTCTTAAACTCCATCCCTATAGCAATGAAGGACAAAATTCCATTTGCTTTCTTAATTATCTGCTGCACCTGCACAAGGACACCTAGACCCCTCTGCACAGCAACATGCTGTAATTTTTTACCATTTAAATAATAGTCCATTTTGCTGTTATTCCTATCAAAATGGATGACCTCACATTTAGCAACATTATACTCTATCTGCCAGACCCAGGAGTCAGTGATTTTGAAGAGGTCTGTGAACGTGGGGGGTCCTGGAGATTAAGAGGGTTCTGAAGGACAGGTGGGATCTGTGAAGTTAGGGGGAGGATGGGAGTGGAAGTATCTTCTTCAGTGCCATGCAGTCTGGCCAATGAGGCTAGGTGGTTGGATGACCCCTTGACAATCTTTATCGGAGCCCCCTCCTTGCGGTTACAGCTGAAGATTTACTATCCAGTCGTTTTTAATGATGGGATGATAGCAATGATTTCCCTGATAGCTGCTGCTTGAGTTACCAAGGTGCTTATTAACATAGTCTAGCATTGAGGGAGGACCAATTATGCCTTGTTAGTAAGCTGAGATTTGTGCTTATAACTCTGATAAGCCCTCAGAAGTTAACGCTTTGTACCATTAGCACCACATCCAAGGCTGAGTCTCAGCTTTCATTAAGAGGGTTGGTAGACCTAGACATAATGATGATCATTTAATCATTGTCGTAAAAACCCATTCACTAATGTCCTTCAGGGAAGGAAACCGGCCTTCCTACTTGGCCTGATCTAAATGTGACTCCAGACCCACTTAACTCTTAAATGTCCTATGAAATGGCCTTGACATATTCAACCGCTACAAATGGAACAAGAAGAAATTAAACTGGACAGACCATACGGCACAAATCTAGGGACGAGAAGTGACAACGGCAAACCTAGCCCAGTCAATCCTGTAAAGTCCTCCTTACTAATCTCATCAGCAGCAAAATTGTACGCAACACAAACTGTAACTTTTGCATCCGGCATATCTACCATTACCACAAGGCAAAGAGATCAACCCTGATTCAATGTACAGTGTAGGAGGGCATGCCAGGAGCAACACCAAGTATATCTTAAATGAGGTGTCAACCTGGTAATCCTGCAAAACAGTACTACTTCCCTGCCAAACAGAATAAGCAGCAAGTGATTCCATAACCAAAGATCAGATCAGAGCTCAGCAGACCTGCCACATCAAACTATGAATGGTGATGGACAATTAAAGAACTCACTGAAGAAAGAGGCACCACAAACATCCCCAATCCTCAAATGATGGAGGAATCCAACACATCAATGCAAAAGGTAAGAATGAAACATTCACAACAACCTTCAGCCAGAAAAGCTGAGTGAATGACCCATCTTAGCCTCCTCCAGAAGTCTCCAGCATCAGAGATATCAATCTTCAATCAATTTGATTCACTCCACATGATGTCAAGAAACAGATGAAACACTGGATATGGGATATGGAACAAGGATATGGGCCATGACAATATATTCCGGCAATAGTATTGAAGATTTGTGCTCCAGAACTTGCTGTGCTCCTAGTTAAGTTGTTCCAGTATAGTTACAACAGTATAGCATCTACCCGACAAGGTTAAAAATTGCTCAAATATGTCCTGTGCACAAGAAATAGGACAAATTCAACCTAACAAATTTCCCATCAGTTTACTCTCAATCAACAGTAAAATAATAGGAGCTGATTTAGTTCAATTGGCTGGACTGGTGTTTCACAAACAGCTTTCTTAACCTTGCCCCTTGCCTGAGATGTGGTGATCTTCAGATTAAATCATTACCAATCAGTTTTCTCCTTCAAAGATAAGAGCAGCTTGTGGTCATCTGGGACAATGGCGACTTTATCTTCAGAGGTGCCATTGACAGCACAATCAAACAGCACTTATTCAACAAAAAACCTGCTCATGGGTGTTCAGTTTGGATATTACTAGGGTCACTTAGATACTGATTTCATTACAGCCTTGGTTCAAATATGGAAAAAAAAGCTGAATGCCAGAGGTGAGGTGAGAGAGACACCAAGGCAGCATTTGACTGAGTATCGCATCAAAGAGTCCTAGCAAATGGAAGTACATGGGAATTGGGGGGAAAACACTCTTCTGGTTGGAATCATATCTGTCACAAAGGACGATGGTTGTGGTAACTGGAGGTCAATCATCTCAGCTCAAGGACATTACTACAGGGATTCCTTAGGGCCCAAGACCCAGCCATCTTCAGCTGCTTCATTACTGAATTTCCTTCCATCATAAGGTCAGAAGTGGGGATATTCGTTGATGATTGCACAGTGTTCAGTATCATTCGCAACTCTTCACATACTAAAGCAGTCCATTTCCAAACATAACAAGACCTGAACAATATCCAGGCTTGGGCTGACAAGTGGCATGTAACGTTTGTGCCATGCAATGCCAAGCAATAACCATAAAGATTCTAACCATTAAATGGCATTAGCATCACTATCAACATCCTGGGGTTTATCACTGACCAGAAACTGAACTGGACTAACTATATAAATACAGTGGCTATCAGAGCAGGTCAAAGCTAGGAAATCCAGGGCAAGTAACTCACCTCCTCAAAGCTTATTCACTAAGTACAAGTCAGGAGTGTAATGGAATACTCTCCACTTGCCCGAATGAGTGCTGCTTCAATAACACCTAACAAGCTTGACAACATCTAGGACAAAGCAGCCGCTTGATTGCTACCTGTTCCACAAACATTCAATTCCTCCACCACTAACAAACACTGACAGCTGTGTGTACCATGTATAAGATGCATTGCAGGAATTCATCAAGGCTCCTTAGGTAGTACCTTCCAAACCCACAACCAACCACTACCATCTTGAAAGACAAGCACAGCAGATGCCTGGGAACATCGTCTCCTGGAGGTTCCCCTTCAAATTACTTATCATGCTGACTTAGAAATATATCACTGTTCTTTCACTATTACTGGGTCAAAATCCTGGAACTCCCTCTCTAACAGCACTGTGGGTATACCCACAACGCAAGGACAGCAACAGTTCAAGAAGGCAGTTCATCACCATCTTCTCAACAGTAACTTGGGATGTGCAATATATGCTGGCCTAGCCAGCGACGGCCACATTCCATTATGAATTGAAAAAAACATACTGAACTATTAATACAGAGGCCTACGCTAATTCTAATCCCTTGTGAAATTTAAATGTAATTAATTTAAAGCGTTTGGAATAAAAAAAAACTACTCTCAGTATGGTGACTATGGAACTGTACGGTGTAAAAATCTATCTGGTTCACTAATGTCCTTCAGGTAAGGAAAACTACTATCCTTACCATTTTGGGCCCAACAGACGCATAACAATCTGATTGATTTCTAACTGCCCTCTGAAATGACCTAGCAAGGCACACAGTTGTATTATACTGCTACAGAAAATCAAACAAGCATAAGACTGAATGGACGACTTGGCATTACCATAGGCACACGCTGGCATACCCTGCACAGTTGACCCTGCAAAATCTTCCTCACCAATATCTGGGTATTTGTGCCATAATTATTCAGTAAATGTTGTCTAGCCAGCCACACCCACGTCCTGTAAATTAATTTTTTAAAAGTTGGATAAATTCAGAGCAGGTTTAGTAGCTCAAAACAGGACATCCATGACACTATCAGCCAGTGACAGCTGCAGAAATAATTTCACGGATCGACATATTCATCTCTCTACTATTGTCATCAAGCCAGGGGTTCAGCCTGGTTCAATGAGGAGTGCAGGGGAGCATGCCAGGAACACCAGGATTACCTGGAAATGAGATGCCAAACTATTGACACCGCAACACAGAACTAGATGCATGAAAACAGTGGAAACAACAGGCAAAGATAGAGCAAAACGACCTCTGAACCAACAGATCTGTTCTACATTTTGATCTCCTGCCATATGCATTTATAAATGGTTTTAAGTTTAAGTTTATTTAGTGTCACAAATAGATTTACATTAACACTGCAACAAAATTACTGTGAAAATCCTCTAGTTGACATATTCCAGTGCCTGTTTGAATGCACTGAGGGAGAATCCAGCATAGTTCCTAGCACCTGACCAGCACGCCTTTCGGAATGTGGGAGGAAGCAGGAGCAGACTTGGGGAGAACGTGCAGATTTCATACAGATAGTGACTAAGTCAGGAATCGAACCCAGGTCCCTGGTACTGTGAGGCAGCAATGCTAACCACTGTGCCGCCGCACTGCCCTGGGCAATTAAACAACTAACTGGAACAAGTCCCCAAAAGCAAGCCATATACAATGATGGCAGAGACTAGCACACCAGTATAAAGAGCAAGGCTGAACCATTTACAAACATCTTCAAAACAAACTACCCAGGGGATGATCCATTTTGGCTCCCTCCTGAGGCCCTCAGCATTAGAAATTCGCTTGTCCTCAGCCAGTTTGATTAATTCCACTGGATATCAAGGAACAGCTAAAGGCAATGGGTATAGCAAAGGCTGTGGGCCCTCATAATAGCATAGCTGTAGTACTGAAGACCTGTGCTCCTAGCCAAGTTGTTTCAGTACAGTTACAACAACTGGCATCTATCTGACAATGTGGAAAATTGCCTAGGTGTGTCCAGTCCACAAAAAGCTGAAGAAATCTGGCCAATTACTGCACCAACAGCCTACTCCTAATCATCAGTAAATTAATGGAAAGTGTTATTGACAGTGCTATCAAGCAACACTTGCTCACCAATAGTTTGGGCTCAGCAGGGTCACTTAGCTCCAGACCTCATTACATCCTTGGTTTAAATACAGACAAAAGAGTTGAACTCCAGAGATGAAGTGAGACTGACTGCCCTTGAAATTAAAGCAAAAAATGATTGGGTGTGGCATCAAGGAGTTGTAAAAAGGCAATGGGAATCACAGGGTAAATTTTCCTCTGGTTGGAATCATACATAGCACAAAGGAAAATGGTTGTGGTTATTAGAAGCCACATATCTCAGTCCCAAAGTTCATTGTGAGGGTTTCTTAGTGTCCTAGGCACAACCAGCTTCAGCTGCTTCATCAATATCTTTTCCTTTGTTATAAAATCAGAAATCGGGATATTCACTAAGATTGCAAAGTTGACTACCATTTGTGACCAGATTCATAAAACAAATCATTCAATGTTGCATACAAAAGCCAACAAATTGCCTCTGTGCATTCCCTTTGTGTCTGAATATTGAGTACCTCTGCCCATCCAGTGCACCTACGCAGTTCTACTTCAGTGGTTAAATGTGACCTCCAGCAGTTTTGGGCCTACAAGCCTAGTTGTAGATATACCATGTATTATGGATGGCAGTAATCTGGCTGACAGACCTTACCTGGCCTGGGATGACTCGCAAATAACTAGGGACAACCATCGTCATAGTCTCAAATCAACCTACTACCCATATTTAATGTTTTAATATATACTGCCTTTCAGCCTTATTATACATGCCTTTTTTTGTCATCTACAAAACGTAGCTTTCTACTTTCTATCCCTCCTGAGTCATTAATAAGTATGATGTGTAGTTGAGACCAAAGCGCAGATTCTTGCAGGCACTCTGCATACATGCCCATTATCTATACTCTCTGCCTTTCTACTCAACCAGTTTCCTAACCAGATCAATAACTTGCTTTCAGTTCCAGCACAGAAGGGGCCAATCCAGATGATTGTGCTGTGCTGACTTACTCTTGTTCTTTTTCCATAGCTCTGCAAATTTCTGCTTTACAAAAAAAATCCAATTTCCTTTGAAAATTGATAGTTTGTTTCCACCACTTTTACAGGCACTGCATTCCAGGGTGTAATAACTTGTGTAAAAAACTTTCCTTCACCTCCCATCTGGTACACAGAACATAGGAATTAGGAGCAAAAGTAGCAGATTCAGCTTTTTGAGCTGTCATTCAATCAGATATTGGTTAATCTATTCCTGGTCTCGAATTCATCTTACCTATTCCCCATATCTCTTTAATCTTTTTTCATCAGAAGTATATCTATCTCCTTCTTGAAACCATCTAATGATTCAGTCTCCACCTTGCTTTAGGGAAGCGAGTTCCACAAATTGACTACCCTTCTTATCATCTGATCAACCTATACCTGTGACCTCTTGTTCTAGATTGCCCTATAAAGGAAAACATTTGGTTTATGTTTACTTTATAATCCCTTTTCCTTATTAAATTTATTTTGTGCACTCTAATTACTGACACTTCATGGAACATCTGATCTGTAATCTGTTGGTACCTTGCATATTTTTGAAGGTAATACTATTTCCATAAGCTTAGGAATCTCCCAGTATGGAATATGTTGAGATTGGTAGCCCATTCAACAAGTTTGAAAATACTTTGTATTTTGTATAGACAGGCATTCTGATTTACAAAGCAGCATACTTCTATTTCAAAGATGTCTTCAAACAGTTTGACACCATTTATTGGATCAGTCACAGAAATTCTAATGAAAAATGTGAGGCACAGGAGCAAAGCCTTGTTTGTGGTACAGCACTCTGGTTCTGCAAACAAGCCATATAACAAGAATGATGGGACTAGCAAGAATATGAATATCAAGTAAACATCAATTACCTGGAGCAATACAAAGTTAAATGATCACCGGTCAGTCTAGCTAAGATGCTTCACTAATGATTTACTTATAAAGGCAAATCTCGAGTTTCGCTGGCTGACAATGGCTATTAACTGGAGCCATGTCATATCTCAGGACACAATGTTACAAAATTGGATTATATTAGAAGTTGGCCGAAGAAGCGGGGGGAAGAAAAGTATTTAGGTACTTTGAATTGTGTGATATGGTAAAATTGTCAAAAGTGAACTGGCAGTTCATTTTACATGTCTCCGAATTTTAATCTCTATTGAAGTTGATTTAAAATCCTTTCCAATTCAAGTTAGAAATTGCATTGTGTTGTAGGTCATATTTTCTTTTAATTCTTTTTTAGCATGTAGGGATCGTTGACAAAGCCAGCATTTGCTGCCATTCCCTGGTTATCCTGGGAAGGCGGTGAAAGGCATTCATTTTGATCACTTAATACAATAATTGTCTTGATAGACAACTGCAGAGGCAAGGAATTAGAGTCACACATGTAGGTCAGAATCGATATGGACAGTGGGCTTCCCATCCTAGAGGAAAGTAGTGAATAGCGATACAGCAGTAGGTTTGCCAATACAGCTATTTCATACTGCTGCTGTTGTTTAAAAAGAGAAATTGCTCATTCATTCAATCATGACATTTGCTTTTTTAAGTCTTTAGAAAGTAGATTATCTAATGTGGCTCACGTCATTTTGGAATGACGTGAAAGGATAGATGTTCAGAGCTGTTTTAAATCATCACAGCCACTGGCAATGCTCTGCCTGCCAATGAGTTTGACTGTGAGTCACTATGTTGTATTGACACAACTCAGTTATAAGCTGTTTCTACAAATTTCAGCCAAGTAAATCATTGGAGTTACATGTATTTGTATAAGTGTAACATGATTAGGTATGGACAGCTCCTAGTTTGGAGTGGGGGGGTATGGGGTGTGGAATTCTGGACACGATCCTATGGCTTTGCTCATACCAAAACCATAAAATCAACGGACCGTTCCATTGTCTGCTCTTCGCTTGCTCCAATTCCCATAGCGGGGGGCTGGGGATGATAAAATTCCAGTCTCTGTGTCTGGAGGTGATGGGGAAGAGTGAAGCCATGGACAGATTTAAATATGAGGATGAGAATTTTAAGTTGTTGAAAATGCAGAAGCCAAAAAATTCAGCGAGAACAGGCAATATAGATGAGCAAAACTGTGCAGGATGATACGCAGGCAGAAAAATTTTGGATAAGTTCAAGTTTAGAGAGGAAAAATGGGAGGCTGGTTAGGGGATCAGCAAGAGTACAGATGACAAAGGCATGGATTTTAGCAGCAGATGGGTTATAGAGATAGAGATGGGCAATAAGCAGGTGCACTTTGCAACTTATAGTGTAATGACACAAGTGCAATTCATATATATATATATACATACACACACATATATAGTTTATTTTCTTGTTCAACATTTCAGATTTGGCCTGCCGGCAGCCGGTATGTCTGGAAAAACATTTATCTTAAGGGCATGAAAGCAAGTTAATATCTCAATTTCAACTATAAATTTATTACTTAAAGGTAATGGACTTCTGTTTGTAGAGATGTTCTCCTGGGATTTCTGATTAAAGTTGACTGTCAGTTTCATGTGATTAGCTGGATGTGCAGCAGAGGGAAAGAAGCTTTGCAATTTCAGAGTTGCAGTTCTAGCCTGGAATCTGCTGAAGATAGAGGTTGTAAGCTGCTTGAAAACTCATAGTGGTTCTGAAAGCTTAAAGTAAATATATCTATGATTGCTAACTGTATTTAAAGTGGCATTTTACTTTCTAGGAGAAATGTTGCTTACTTGGAACTGAAACACTCATAAGCTAGAAAGTAAAGTTCCTTCATTTTATTTTTATATATTGGTCAATTGTGCACAAAATTCTCCATTCTTACTGACAATAGTGGCAGGCATACGAGACCACTGAATTTCAGCCATGATCTATGTCACTGAGTAAAGCTTGTGAGCAGTTAAATAAGCTTGCTAACTCAAGAAGTGATAGTGGTACCAAGTGAACCACAGCTAACACATAAGGAGGCAATTCAGACTAGCCCACTTGCACCAATTCTTCTAAATAGTCTTGTCTCAAGTTCCCCGTTTTTCCTCTTCTTGCTTTTTACAGAAAACATTTATGCTCCAAAGCATCATTTTTGGTGCTAGTGGGAGCATCGGCAGCCCCAAGGAATGGGTGTCAGGAGCTTGCTGTTGTTCAGTTTATCAACTTTTTGTCATTGTGATTCTAACTCAGCTTTGTATGGTCATTGCATTGAGTTACTAATGGGAATGCTCGATGTTGAAGAATTCTTGCGCAAGACAAAGAGGCTGGTAGCAGAACGACAGTTTCAGTGAGAGTTCCAAAATGAATCTCCCACATTCTGTGCATCAGAGTGCCCTAGCATGCATCATGCTGAAAAGCTGGAGCAGAGGCCTAATTCCGCTTGGGAGACCGGCAGTATAGCACTGAGTGTGCTAGCGCTGATAGACCCGCTCTATTGGCCTCCTCAATCATTGGCCACCCTGTGACCCTGCAAAGCTGCCCCTTTGATCCCTCCCACCCTCCAATTGCTGCCCCCCAGACATGTCCGGCCAGCCCAACCTGATGCCCCCTCCCAAACCACCAGCCCCATAGCCTGCCTTAATTCCCTTCTTCCTCTGCTTTGGTAGTCCTGATCTCCCTCGCAACTGGCAGCCCATGACTTTGCCCCCAGCAGGCTGAACCACTCCCCTACCCCAATGGCAGCCTCGATCACTGTTTTCCCTCCCTCCTTCTGCCTGCGGTCCCAAATGCAGAATGGTGGTGGCACCTTCCACTCCCACTGATCAAATCGAGAGGCCCTGCTCATTAGGCTCCACCCCTTCCTTGGCATTGCCTGTTGCCCAGTGGGCAGCGCCAAGTGCAACTAGGCATTGCCACTTTGCTCCTTAGGCAGTGCCAAGATGTTAGGCTGGCAATGCCCAAATGGTATCTCTCCTTACCCCCGACTTCCTAGGTAGTCTCTTTGGCCACCTTCAATCTAGTGGGATCAGGCTATCAGTTCCCCATGAGTGGGGAGCTGTTGCAAACCCCGCTGGAGTGAAACACTTGTCGGGAGGGGAGATGCTAGGGAATCTGGAGACTCCAGTCCTAGGTCTGCTAACGGGATGCAAATCCCAATTCAAATAATTTGTTGATTTCTGGCCCAGAGCTGCCGGGACCAGAAATCCAGGGGCTGGAAATGTGCAGAGGTCATGGTGCTCTACGATAAACCCCTTAATCTTTTTTGAGCGCCAAGGTGGTTAGAGATTTTTTCATAATTATGTCTTCCATATAATACAACTTTTCTTTATATACATTATTTAGTTTCTGTTTGCAGCATGCTTATCTTTATTTACTGCATTTCTGTAAAATGTTGTTGTGTTTGCTTATTGCTAGTTCTTCAGTCCAAAATAAAATGACTGTTGTTGAGTCTTTATTACGAGGTTACAGATTCATTCCACTGAAATTAATGAGTGGACTCAAAAATCGGTTTCCTACCAGCATTAGATAACACCAAGAACTTGCTCGCCAAAGCAGGTTACAACTCACACCAGAGATTGGCATGAAACCAACTGCATCCCACTAATGTGATGCAGCTGAAGATTTGATCACAATCACACATCCATGTCTGACAATCATAATGCATCCAGAAAATCACATGTAAATTCAGAACTTTGTAACTTTTCTTGTGCAGTACTTCTTCCAAGTGCCTCCTTGTATCCCAGCATGGGGGTAGGCAACCACTGGCCTTGTTTCCTTGATGACCTTGGTGACTTCTGCACACAAGGCTCCCCCTGCAGTCACAGAGGACAAGGCTGAAGTATTCATAGGCAAAGAGTATGCAGAATGACTTGACACACTCAGAATCCTGAGGGGAGGTTCCAGTAGTGTCCAACTGCTGCTCCTCCTTTTGATTTTATTTATTATTGTCATACCAGTTGGGATGCAGTTAAAAGTATTGTTTCTTGCCCGTTATCCAGAAAAGAAATACTGTTCATACAGTACAAAGGGGAGAAAGTAAGGAGAAAGTGCAGAATATAATGTTGCAATTATAGGTGGGGTGAAAAGAAAGATCAGCTTAATATGAAGTCGGTCCATTCAAATGTCTGATGGAGCAGGGAAAAAACTGTGCTTGATTCATTGTATAGATCATGGAAATTTACAGAAAACAAGCCCTTCAGGCCAACTTGTCCATACTGCTCAGTTTTTACCATTAAGCTGGGCCCAATTACCTGCATTTGGCCCATATACCTCTATATCCTAAATGCTTTTCAAATGACAAAATTTTACCAATCTCTACTACTGGCTCTGATGGCTCATTCCAGACACTCACCGCCATCTGGCTGAAAAAATTGCCCCTCTGGACCCTTTTGTATCTCTTCCATCTCACCTTAAACCTATGCCCTCTAATTTTAGACTCCCCGACATTTGGTAAAAGATGTTGACTATCTACCTTATCTCTGTCTCTCATTATTTTGTAGACTTCTACAAGATCACTCCTAAGCTATCTAGGCTTGGTATGCAACCTCAAATCTTTGTATCTTTTTCCCAATGGAAGAAGGTGGAAGGTATTAGGGACTGGAGTATGTGGAATCCTCGATTATGTTGGCTGCTTTTCCAAGGCAGTGGGAAATGTAGATGGAATCAATGGATGGGAAGCTGGTTTACCTGATAGACAGGGCTGCTTTCACACTTTTGGGTATCTGGATGCCTCTGCATGACTCCTTAAGGAGAAGTTGGAGGGAAGTCAAAAGTGCCTTTCCTTTTCTCACCTAGCCACTGCACTGGAGGAAATCTCGCTGCACCTCTAGCAGAATCTGATCGTCCAGGTTCTGTATACAGTCCGCCACTCTTCCCATAGCGACCTCAATCCATGCAGGTCAGCATTATCTCATTACCCAGCTGGCAGATGGAGTCCTCCATCTTGTTTTCCACGCAGTTGAAGGCCTCTGACATCTCTGTCTGATTTTCTCCTGTCTCTTGCTGTTTCTTCAGCATGTCTTGGAATGTCAGTTCCAAAGACCCATCATCGGACTCGAACTTCATAAATGCCTCTTCCCCAGCAGTCCTCCAATTGCTAGTTAGCTTGGCTGATTCTTATTTCTTTTTCTATAGACACGTGTCTGTGTAACGACCATCAGAATATGAGATCCTTCCTAACCTGGAACGAATATCTATCAAGATGTATGTCTCAGGGCTGGTGGAAAGTGCAAGAAGTCTGCTGCAATGCTTCTACATGCATATTTTGTTCATATAGTACAATGACATCCTTGCTCTTGACTGGGCTTATGTTGGAACTAAATAAATAAAATCAAAAGGGCTCAGTCTCAGTCCTTTCTTCTTCATGGTGGCACTTATGAGCAAGAAAGCAGACTGAATGACTGCATGAGCTGTCTCCAACATGGATGCAGATGCATCCTGGAGTTTCTATGACTTGCATGGATCCTTCCTGGATGGAGATGGCAGCTGCAAGCTAATCTCTCCATCATTGATGGATCTGTCTCACTGCACTCAGTTAAGTTGCCCATTTCTCAAAATCAGTCAGTTCTTTCCACTGTGGCCAATTCCCACCCATCATTGAATACAGCAGTTGGGATGTCTTGTTGAAGTTGTACAAGACATTGATATGGCCGCACTTGGAATACTTGTACAATTCTGGTCATCCTATTATAGAAAGGATATTATTAAACTAAGAATAGTGCAGAAAAGATTTATTAGGATGCTACCGGGACTTGATGGATTGAGTTATCAGGAGAGACTGAATAGACTGGGACTTTTTTCTCTGGAAAAAAGAGAGAGAAGTCTGAGTGGTGACCTTATAGAGGTCTATAAAATAATAAAGGGAATAGACAAGGTAGATAGTCAATATTTTTTCCTGGTGGTAGGGGAATCTAAAACTAAAGGGCATAGATTTAAGGTGAGAAGGGGTAAATACAAAAGTGTCCAGAGAAACAATTTTTTCATACAGAGGATGATGAACAAACTACCAGAGGCAGTAGGAGGTGCAGGTACATTTTTATCTTTTAAAGAGCATTTACATAATTACATGGGTATGATGGATATAGAGGATTATGGGCTAAATGAGGGCAACTGGGATTAGCTTAGGGTTTTAAAAAAGGGGCGGCAATGGACAACTTGGTCTGAAGGGCTGTTTCCATGCTGTAAACCTCTATGACCCCATGACTCTATCTTCTCACTCTCTCTACGACTATGGCTTAACCTCTCCTGCACAAAGGGAGAAGATTGGGTTGGGAGCAATTGGGTTTCATGTATCTTTCTGAGAACATTAGAATGTAAGATTTTGTAACTTGTGTTATCTTTCTAAGTCTGTATATATGTGTAAAGGAACAGTCTGGATGAAGGAGTACTGCATTATAGTTAATAATTTCTTGTTTAATTAATGTTATATTGTTTTGTTAAAAGTTAACCTGTGGCTCTCTTTATCTAAACAAAAAATAAAAATTGGGTACCATTGAGCCGAGTTCCACTCTAGGATTTTACTCAGTGATAACATCAGCTGGGACTGTAACAATTCATATTTGCCTGAACTTCAAAACTACCAAAGTAAATTTTCCTCGACAAATGCTTTTTAAAAGGTTAACAAAATTTAGTGCCACTACAAATTCCCATTTTTTGCTTTCCTCAATGATATTTTACAGAGAGTAAAGATTTAGCTAATGCAAGATCGAGTCTTAAAAAACAAACTTATTCTTCTGTTAGTCTCTCATCGAAGGATGTTTTTGCAGATAATCATACAGAAGAGTTCCAGGGATGTAGAGTAATATAATATCATACAAGCTGTTACAATCATTTCTGTCTCCTTCCTTGGAAAGCTTGACAATGATTTCTTTGTCCAAACCTTAAATGTTACTTCTATTTCCCACAATAAATTACACAGATGTAAGAAGGTAGTCAAGCTTTCATCGTCATCATACTTCAGACAGAGGTGATGCCTTCTAGGTTATGTTCATTAAGGAAACCTTTCAGTAAAGTTAAGCCCACAACTACAGAACCAGTGAGTTTAGCTTTGGTGGTGGGGAAGCTTCTAAAAACAATAATCCAGGACAAAATTAATAGTCACATGGATAAATAGAGGTTAATGAAGGAAGGTCAGCATGGATTTCTTGAGGGAAAATTGTGTTTAACTAACTTGCTGGAACTTCTTGAAAAGGTATTGGTGAGGATTAACGAGGACAATACTTTGATGTGGTGTACAAGGAATTCCAAAAGGCTTTTGATACAGTGGCTGAGTGATAGGAAACAGAGGATAGCAGTTAATGGATATTTCTTGGAACAAACAAAGGACGTATTGGGGTTCCGCAAGTATCAGTGTTGGGACCTTGCTTTTCCTTCTATATACTCACCCGGACCTTAGTGTACTGGGAACAATTTCAAAGTTTGTGAATGATTTGAAACTTGGAAGCATTATGAACTATGAGAAAGATAGTGTAGTATTAGAAATGTGCATAAACAATTTGGTGGAATGGGCAGATAGATGGCAGATCAAGTTCAGTGCAGAGAAATGTGAAATGTTTCACTTTGCCAGGAAGAACATGGAGAAACAATATAAAATAAAGGGTCCAATTCTAAATGTAGTTAAGAAGTAGAGGAACTTGGTCGTATCCGTGCATAAATCATTTAAGGTGGAAGAATGGATTGAGAATATGGCTAATAAAGCATGAAGTATCCAAGGCTTTATTAATAGGAGAATGGAATATGAGAACAAGGAGGTTTTGTTGAACTTGTATAAGACACTAGTGGACAGCATCAGTGGAGCACTGTGTCCAGTTCTGGGAATTGCACTAGGAAGAATGAGAAGTTATTAGAGAAAGTACAGAAAAGATTCAAGAGAATGGTTTTAGGAATGAAGACTTCAGTTATAAAGATAGATTGGAGAAGTTAGGACTGTTTTCCCTGGTTTTGTGAAAGGACGTTGTGTCTAACTAATTTGAGTGAGTTTTTCGAGGAAGTAACGAAGATGATTGATGATAGTCAGGCAGTGGATGTTGTCTACATGGACTTTAATAAGGCCTTTGACAAGGTCCCTCATGGCAGACTGCTGTAGAAGGTGAAGTCACATGGGATCAGAGATGAGCTGGCAAGATGGATACAGAACTGGCTTGGTCACAGAAGACAGAGGATAGCAGTGGAAGGCTGCATTTCTGAATGGAGGGCAGTGACAAGTGGTGGTTCTCAGGGATCAGTCTGGGACCTTTGGTGTTTGTAATAGATACATAAATGATTTGCAGGAAAATATAACTGGTTTGATTAGTAAGTCTTCAGACAACACAAAAGGTGGTGGATTTACGGATAGCGATAAGGACCATCAAAGGATACAGCAGGCTAGAGATCGGTTGGAGACTTGGGCGGGGAGATGGCAGGTGAAGTTTAATATGGACAAACGTGAGTAATGAATTTTGGAAGATCTAATACAAATAGAAAATATACAGTAAATGGCAGAACCCTTAAGAGTATTGATAGGCAAAAGGATCTGGGTGTACAGATTCACAGGTCTCTGAACATGGCAATGCAGGTGCAGAAGATAGTCAAGAAGGCATATGGCATGCTTGCCTTCATTGGCCAGGGCACTGAATTTTAAAAACTGGCAAGTCAAGTTGCAGCCAAGTTGAATCTTAGTTTGGCTGTGCTTGGAATACAGTGTTCAATTCTGGTCACCATACTATCAGAAAGATGTAGAAGTTTTCGAGAGGATACAGGAAGAATTTACCAGAATGTTGCCTGGTATGGAGGAATTAGTTATGAGAAGTTGGAGAAACTTGGTTTATTCTCACTGGAACAATGGAGGTTGAGGGGCAACCCTAATAGAAGTCTACAAGATGATGAGAGGCATGGACAGAGTGGATAGTCAGAAGCTTTTTCCCAGGTGGAAGAGTCAATTACTATGGGGCATAGGTTTAAGATGCAAGGGGCAAGATTTAAAGGAGACTTAAAGTTCTTTACCTAGAGGATATTGGGTGTCTGGAACTCATTACCAGGGGAGATAGTGGAAGCAGAGACGACAGTGACTTTTAAGAGACTCTTGGTGAATACATGAGTAGGATGGGAATGGTGGGATAAGGTTTCCAGAAGGGCAGGAGGTTTTAGTTCAGTTGGGCAGCATGGTTGGTGCAGGCTTGGAGGACTGAAGGGCCTATCCTGTGCTATAATTTTCTTTGTTCTAAAAGAGACTGAGAGGAGATTTGATTGAGGTATTCAAAATCATGAGGACATAATAGATAGGGAAAAGCTGTTTTCACACACGAAATGGTTGAGAACAAGAGGGCACAAATTTAAAATAGTTGATTAATGGAACACAGCAATAAGAGAATCAAAGAATCACAAAATGTTTGCAGACAGCAAGTAGTTAAGGTTTGGAATACGCTGCCTGATTGTGGTGGAAGAATGTTCAATTGAAGCATTCAAAACAGAATTAGACTGTTAGCTGAAAAGGAAGAACGTGTAGGGTAAAGATGAGAGAACGGTATCATAGGACTTGCTTGTTTGGAAAGCCAGTGTGGACATGATGAGACAAATGACCTCCTTCTTCACGTAACAACTCTGTGAGTTAAAGTCAATCCTCTTGTTTAGAGGTGTCATGTTAAAGATTTTGTCCACCTCCTCTTTATATTTTCTGGTTTGGAGACAAGCAAACCATTCTTGTTTTTGACAAGACCGTCACTGGAAACATATTGTGATTGATGCTATGCTGAGAAATACACCCTACAAATTTGGCATGGATCAGTGCTATATCAGGATCTTAGATTTTGCAGATGACACCTGCCTCATTGATATAAATATAGGAAATGTGTCAAGAATGATAAATGAGCTTGCAGACACAGTTAGAAGAGTTAGATTATATCTTAATGGTGCAAAAGCACAGGTCATGAAAGATAACTCTGATTAAAGAATAAGCTTAAAAGATGAACAACAGCAAACTGTGCATTATTTTGCCAACTGTTAATAACAGTATGGTGTAACATAATAAAGCTTGTATATCTGATATCAAAACTCACCTGGAAAATCTCACGGCAATTTTTAGACACTTAAATCATCCAGAAATTAAATATAATTAGTGAGAGCACGGAAGTTAAAAAATGTTGAGATCAATGTGCTGGTTACACTCCTAATTTGGATGATACATGTAACAGTCCAACAAAGCTCAATATAGATGTTGCAATGCTGTTTAATATCACATGATTTAACAAAGTGACAAATGCAAGTATATATTAGAGTGCACAGGAGTCAGCCATGCCAGAGATGCTGAGTTTTTCCATTGGTTTCAGGACCCTGAAGTCAGTACCAAATTGAAGTCTTCTGCTAAAAAAAAAGCTGGACAGGCTGGGCCTGTATCCACAGGAGTTTAGAAGATTGGCCAATGATTTTATTGAAACATACAAGATCCTGAAGGGACTTAGCAGGTTGGATGCTGAAAGAGTATTTCTCCATATTGGAGAGTACAACTAGGGGATAATTTAAAAATAAGGGGCTTCGCATTTAAGACAGAAATGAGAATATTTTTCTAAGAGGAATCTTTAGCATATGTAAGTAGGTTCTTGACTTATAAGGGAGTTACAGGTTATCAGGGATAAGTGAATGTTGAGTTGAGGCCACAATCAGGTCAGCCATGATCTTGTTGAATAATGGAGCAGCTAAAGGGGCTAAGTGGCTTATTCCTATTCCAAAATCTTATGTCTGTAAATCCTGAACGTACACTCGCCTGCCGGACTACCAAAACAAATATTCTTAGGGGTGACCTTGAAAAATCTTGATAGCCCCTCAAAAGGTCGATGGCGCTGAGGAAGATAGAAGATTGAGTGGGTGTCATGAGGTATCAGCTTGAAGTAAAAATTTAAAGGAACTTAAGTAGGCTCCTTGGGAAACCCTTCCAGATCACTCATTGGGCCATTAAGGCCTGCCTCCCTTACCCACCACTGGAAAATGGCCCAGGCCCAGAAAAATGAGATGACTGAACTAAACTGATCATATTTTGAAGATGCCTGACAGAAAGATTGCTAAGAAAAAATGGAAATGGATGTCGTAAGGGAAAAAAGCTAGAAGTCAACTGAGAGGGTTTCTGGCACCTGAAGTGTGCTGAAACTTTGCTTGCCTCAGGATTGCATGGTATCAATGATTTATTATCTTGTGCACTTCATAGAATAGTGATGGTGATGGCGATGACCACGACTGCAATGTTATAATGCAATTGGAATTTTAGCACTAACCTTGGATACCTGGTGACTTTTCAGAAGATGTGGTTTTTAACAAATCCACTTTGTCTGTCAGATTCTGTAAAACAGGTAATTCCATCCTCTCAAAAGGCAAGTCGATACTGGAAACAGAGCGAATGACCTTTTGAGGTGTCTGAGAATCATAAATTCAGAGCAAATCTCAATCTTGGACACAGGTGGGACAGAATAGAGGCAACTATATTTGCCTGGTTTATTTAGTATCTTTCGTAACTTCAGGACCTCAATAAAGTATTTTTAAGTATGACCTCTATTGTAATGTAGGAAATGTGGCAGACAATTTGTCCAACACCACCTCCCACAAACAGCAATATGTCAATGACCAGATTAACTTTTTTTTGTGTGATATTGATTGGCCAGGACACCAGGGATAACTCACCTCGTATGAGAGCAAAATATTGTGGGTGCGGGAAATCTGAAATAAAAACAGGAAATGCTAGGAATATTCAGCATCAGTGGCTGAATCTGTGGAGAGATTTAAAAGACTTTATTGAAACTTATAAGATCCCGAGGGGATTTGGCAGGGTGAATGTCGAAAGGATGTTTCCTCTTCTAGAAGAAACCAGAACTAGGAGACAGTTTAAAAAAATGGGATTTCCCATTTAAGACAGAGATAAGAAGATTTTTTTTCTTTCTCAGATTGCCACGTAATCTTCTAAACTCTCCTCAGATTCTGCCAGACTTGCTGAATATTTCTAGCATTTTTGTTTTTATTTTAGATTTGGAAACCTGTGGCCTTTCATAAGAACTGACAAATTTCCAGCATTTTCTGTTTTTATAACTCACCCTGAATTTTCTTTTGACATGAGTTTTTTTGAGGAAATGGCAAATGTTATTGATGAGGGTAGGGCAATGGATGTTGTCTACATGGATTTCAATAAGGCCTTTGACAAGGTTCCTCGTGTAGAAGCTGCAGTCACATGGGATCAGAGATCAGCTGGCAAGATGGATACAAAACTGGCTCGGTCAAAGAACAGTCAAAGAAGACAGAGGGTAGCAGTAGATGAGAGGGTTTCTGAATGGAGGGCTGCGACAAGTGGCATTCCTCAGAGATCAGTGCTGGGATCTATGCTATTTATAATATGTAAATGATTTGGAGGAAAATGTAAGTGTGATTAGTAAGTTTGCGGACAACACAAAGGTTGGTGGATTTGTGGATAGCAATGAGAATCATCAAAGGGTACAGGAGAATAGAGATCAGTTGGAGACTTGGGCGGAGAGGTGGGAAATGGAGTTTAATCTGGACAATGTGAAGTAATGCGTTTTGGAAGGTCTAATACATATAGGAAATATACAGTAAATGGCAGAACCCTTAAGAGTATTGATAGGCAAAGGGATTTGAGTATACGGGTATATAGGTCGCTGAAAATGGCAACGCAGGTGGAGAAGGTAGTCAAGAAGGCATACAACATGCTTGCCTTCATTAGCTAGGGCACTGAATTTAAAAATTGGCAAGTCATGTTGTAGCTTAGTTAGGCCAAACTTAGAATATAGTGTTCAATTCTGATCGTCACATTGCAAAAAAGACATGGAGGTCTTGGAGAGGGATAGACGAGATTTACCAGGATGTTGTCTGGTATGGAGGGCATTAACTATGAAGAGAGATTGGAGAAACTTGGTTTGTTCTTACTGTGACGACAGAGGTTGAGGGGTAACCTGATAGACGTCTGTAAGATTATGAGAGGCATGGACAGAATGGATAGTCAGAAGCTTTTTCCCAGCCTGGAAGAGTTTATTACTAGGGGGCATGGGATAAAGGCACAAGGAACAAGATTTAAAGGAGATTTACGAGGCAAATTTTTTTACACAGAAAGTGATGGGTGCCTGGAACTCACTGCTGGGAAAGATAGTGCAAGTGGATATGGTAGTGACTTTTAAGGGGCATCTTGACAAATATATGAATAGGATGGGAATAGAGGGATGTGGTCCCAGAAGGAAAGGAGGTTTTAGTTAAATCGGGCAGCATGGTCAGTGCAGACTTGGTTCTTTGTTCTTCATGGTGCTAAGGGATCTTCTGACTTTAACCACTAGCCCCAAACTATGAAGATGCTTGAGGAGGACGGAGGGAAATGATGATGAAGATGGGTTAGATAATGATGAAAATGGTGAAAGGGGCTCACCACTTCTTGGGTGCAGCATCTTGTTCTAACATTGCATCATACTCAGAATTGGTAGGTGAGGATCAAGCAGAGTGGGTGGAAAGAAAAGATGCTGATAGAGATGAGGGAGAAAAGATGCTGATGGAGACGAAAGAGAAATGATAACGAATGGCCTCCTGCACTGTAGCGGATCTATGATTCTATGACAGTTGGGTGGATTAATTTGTGATTGAGGGAAGAATGATGATGATGGTGAGAGAGAGATAAAGATGAAGATGTGGAAGGGATGAAGATTATGAGGATGAGGGAGGGATGCTCTGACGGAAAGGTTTTAAAATAACGAGTGGGCTGACAAATGGCAGATGGAGTTTAATTTAGATGATTGCAAGGTGATGCATTTTGGTAGATTGAACCAGGACAGGATTTACTCAGTTAATGGTAAGGTGTTGGGGAGTTACAGAACAAAGAGATCTGGGGGTACATGCTCATAGCTCCTTGAAAATGGAGTCACAACTGGCACAGAAAGCATTTGGCATGCCTGGTTTCATTGGTCAAGAATATTGAATACAAGAGTTAGAATGCCTTGTTGAAGTTGTACAAGACATTAGTAAGGCCACACTTAGAATATTGTGTGCAATTCTGGTCACCCCATTATACAAAGGATATTATTAAACTAGAAAGAGTGCAGAAAAGATTTACTAGGATGCTATTGGGACTTGATGGATTGAGTTATAAGGAGAAGCTGGATAGACTGGGATTTTTTTCTCTGGAGCAGAAGAGGCTGAGGGGTGATCTTATAGAGGTCTATAAAATAATGAGGGGTATAAGTCAGCTTGATAGTCAATATTTTTTCTCAAAGGTAGGGAAGTCTAAAACTAGCATAGGTTTAAGCTGAGAGGGGAGAGATACAAAAGTGTCAGGGGACAATTTTTTCACACAGAGGGTGGTGAATGTCTGGAACAAATTGGTAGTAGTACAGACGGGTACAATTTTGTCTTTTAAAAAGCATTTACATAGTTACATGGGTAAGACGGGTATACAGGAATATGGGCCAATTGCAGGGTGAGGGGGTGGGTTTAAGGTGGTGATGTTGGGTTTAGGGATAGGTTTAAGGTGGTGATGTTGGGTTTAGGGATGGGTTTAAGGTGGTGATGTTGGGTTTAGGGATGGGTTTAAGATGATGATGAAAGGGGTGAGGAGAGTGGGTTTAAGGTGATGATGTTGGGTTTAGGGATGGTTTAAGGTGATGATGAAGGTGGTGATGTTGGGTTTAGGGATGGGTTTAAGGTGATGATGAAGGGGATGAGGGGGTGGGTTTAAGGTGATGATGTTGAGTTTAGGGATGAGTTTAAGGTGGTGATGTTGGGTTTAGGGGTGTGTTTAAAATGATGATGAAGGGGGTGAGTTTAAGGTGGTGATGTTGGGTTTAGGGATGGGTTTAAGGTGATGATGAAGGGGTGAGGGGTGGGCTTAAGGTGGTGATGTTGGGTTTAGGGATGGGTTTAAGGTGATGATGAAGGGGGTGAGGGGTGGGTTTAATGTGGTGATGTTGGGTTTAGCGATGAGTTTAAGGTGATGATGTTGAGTTTAGGGATGAGTTTAAGGTAATGATGAAGGGTGTGGGTTTAAGATGATGCTGTTGGGTTTAGGGGTGGGTTTAAGGTGATGATGAAGGGTTTAATGATGAGTTTAAGGTGATGATGTTGAGTTTTGGTATGGTTTAAGGTGATGATGAAGGAAGTGAGGAGGTGGGTTTAAGATGGTGATGTGGGTTTAGGGATGGGTTTAAGGTGATGATGTTGGGTTTAGGTATGGTTTAAGGTGATGATGAAGGGGATGAGGGGGTAGGTTTAAGGTGGTGATGTTGGGTTTAGGGATGGGTTTAAGGTGACGATGAAGGAGGTGAGGGGGTGGGTTTAAGGTGATGATGTTGGTTTAGGGATGGGTTTAAGGTGATGATGAAGGGGGTGGGTTTAAGGTGGTGATGTTGGGTTTAGGGATGAGTTTAAGGTGATGATGAAGGTGGTGATGTTGGGTTTAGGGATGGGTTTAAGGTGATGATGAAGGGGTGAGGGGGTGGGTTTAAGATGGTGATGTTGGGTTTAGGGATGGGTTTAAGATGATGATGAAGGGGGTGAGGGGGTGGGTTTAAGGTGGTGATGTTGGGTTTAGGGATGGGTTTAAGGTGATGATGAAGGAGGTGAGGGGTGGGTTTAAGATGGTGATGTTGGGTTTAGGGATGGGTTTAAGGTGATGATGAAGGAGGTGAGGGGTGGGTTTAAGATGGTGATGTTGGGTTTAGGGATGGGTTTAAGGTGATGATGAAGGGGGTGCTGATGATGCTGAAGGAGTGGCTCCCGCCCTCCTCCGCCGCTGCGCAGCCGGTTCTCAGACGCGGACAGAATAGCGAGCGGGACGTACAAGTGGAGCGATGGCGGGCAGGACGGATAATCACAAAACTTCCGATTTTTATCGGAATGAGGTAAGAACAAACAGAACCTTTCTTATTAAATGTAATTTGTTAAAACAAAAAAAAAGGAGAGGGGGACTGATTAAAGGACAAATTCCCCCTCCCCAATCTCTCGCACCCGCACACATCCTTTCTAATCTCGAGATCATTATTTTTATTGTCGCTGCCCTTTAAAACCTCCCTCCGGGATAAATCCTCCCTGACGGACCAATCCCGGATTGCTGGTGGCGGGAACACAGTCAGCTCAGTGTGGGAATGAAGCGGGGGAAAAGGTGCCTTTTGCTCTCGGCTTCATCCCGCGGCGGGGGGATAGAGACTCACCGTGAAAAAAAAATTAAAGAAAAACCAACACAAAGAAGATCCCAAAACCGCTCCTAAAAATAACGGTGGAGTTTGTACAGATATGAAAATATATAAGATTAGATCCGGAGACGAACGTTACTTACGGTTTATTTTAAATGCTGAGAGGGTTCTGAAGGGGGGGGGGGGGGGGGGGCGGTGACGGTTGATGGGGAACTCAGCACGTGCCCCGGAGAGGGAGGGGGGTGAGGTCCCGTGAATGAGAGTGAAAGTCTCTTTAAATCGTTTTTTTAATGGAAATGGAGCCGGATTTTTTTTGAAAGCTTTTTCCCTTTCCTCTCTGCCGCAGTTTCTCTATCTCTCCTTCTCCTTGTCTGCTCATCCAGCGGTCTGGCGGGGTGGTTGGTGCCGGAGGCTCTCGAGGCCGTCAGCGCCACGCGTTCAGCGCTGCAGATAATGGCTGCAGGTCACTCACTGTGTGCGTGAGAGACAGGGGAGAGAAAACTGCTCTTGTTCTCTATAATCATTTTTTTTTCCGGACGCATGTGAGAATGGGAAGCCATCTAGTGGCTTGCATTGCAATATTTCTCTTCCCCTTCCCCCCCCCGCAATTGAAAAAAAATATCCCGCACAGCGGTTAACACTGCTGCCTCATCCTGCTAAGAGATCTGGGTTCAATTTACCATATTGTAGGGATGCCGGCGTTGGACAGGGGTAAACACAGTAAGAAGTCTCACAACGTCAGATTTAAGTCCAACCAGTTCATTTCAAACGGTGGTCTTTCGTCAGGTGTGTGGAACCTTCCCACACACCTGACGAAGGAATAAACTGGTTGGACTTAAACCTAGTGTTGTGAGAATTCTTACTTAAATTTATCAGCCTTAGGTTACTGCGCAGGTTAGTTGGATTGTCCATGCTAAATCCGAAGATGTGCAAGTTCGGTGGATGGGTCTTGGTAAATTTGTGGGATTACATGGAGAGGGCTTGGGTGAGATTCTCTGTCAGGGAGTTGCTACAGTCTCAATACCCGAATGGCCTCTTCTGCACTGTAGAGATTCTGTTTTTTAAAAAAATTTAAAATATCAATTCCCACTTAAGATGCCTGAATGTTAGAGCCAACCAACAAGCCTATAGTCCCAGTTAGCTGTTTCCTTATCCTGTATGATTGGCCTGCCAGTTTTTAAACCAGTTTTACCAGTGTGTGTAATATATATTATGAATCTACCTCGGTAAGCTCACTCCTTTCCCCTCAGCCAGAGCAAATTTCTGCCTGCTAACAAGGTAATTCTGTCAATCTCACAACTTTTTTAAAAATCAGTTTATATATTATTTTTGAAAAAGCCTACATAAGGTTTGCAGTCTGTGAAGACTGGCAAGTATAATATTTATTGACATTCTCTCTCTACAGGAATATGTTGTAAGAATTTGAGGGCATCATGCAATTGAAATAAAATCGTGAGTGTAAAGCCAGTGGTAAGATGTGGGTTCATATGTTCTTTCCCCACACAAGTGAGTTTCTTACCCAGGGTTGGAGGCAAGCCAATTGAGATGCTCTCCAGTAAATCTAAGCAGCTGGCTACAGAATGATGGTGGTGGAGGTCTAATGGCCTTGCTCATGCTCAGTATGAGTGGGGTGCAGATGTTTTAAAATGGGGCAGAAAAATTGATAGGGGCAAATAAAAGTAATATGATTGTGGGTATAGTGCCACAGTAAGTTGGCGACCTAACATGCTGTGACACTAAATGCACGTACACTTTTCTGCGGATCTACAAATTTCTTTTCTCAACCTTCAGCTTTTGTACAAGCCATGCAATCTTCCAAAATTCCCGTTGCTTCCCACTCTTTTCCAGATCTGCCTGTCCTTGTGCCTTGCAAATACAACAGCAAATTTGGGAAATACTCAACAGATCAGACAGTATTTATGGAGACTGAAATAGAATTAGTGGGCTGCCTGAGTGCAGGGAAAATCCAAAAGTTAGGTCACTGTGCCTGTCTGCTCATCTCACATGCCACAATTTTACAGCGAGAGGGAAGTGTTTGGTGGGTTTCCCACTCATAGCACAATTGAGGTCCTGAAGTGGACAACTAATGTTTAGCCCCAGTGAAATCTCCAGCTTGCTTGGTTTGCTTGGAGTTCTGACAGTGATCACCATGCCTGCTTGGTGCTGTTGGTGTGCAGAACTGCTGATCTCCAGTTAGCATGCAGTTTCATGAGGTGAGATGGATAGTGGTCTCACCTCATTTGAGTTAAAGGCTTTGTCTGAAAAAATTACGGCAGAGCGAGTCAGCTCAGTGGACCCAGGCTCACCCCTGAAATTTACACTGTGGTGCAGGGAATCTGCCCTCCAGCCCACTGTTTCAAGTCCATGACCTTTGTCAGAACCAGGATGAGTTAGAAATGTGATAGGTTTTAAGAATACTACTCAAAAATACTTGGCAAAAGTTACAGATGTAATGGGTTTCAGCAAGTACTTTTAAGCAGTATTCTCAAAATCTATTGCATTTCTAACTCTTCCCAATTCTGAAGAAAGACCGTGGACCTGAAACATTAACTCTTTCTCTCTCCACGGTTGCTGCCTGATCTATTGAGTACTTCCAGCATTTAGTGTTTTTATTTCAGATTTTTAGCATCCCCAGTACTTAGCATTTGTCCTTGTGCCTTGCATTCCATTTCCCAGATTAACATTTATCGAGATTCAATACTGCTGCTTTCAAGTAAAGGAAAATGGAACAGTATCAAGTCTCCATTGTATGAGTAGAAATGCTGCATCAATTATTATGTGATTCATAGTGTTGATAACATTTTCATTTATGCTCTGGAGGTCAAAACAGCCTCAATTCCCAAGAAAGTTGTAAGCAGGGCTGAATTCTGATAATAGCAACTGGAGAAGGCAGATGCAGCAGTGTAGGGAAATGGAATGCACAGTGTATCCTGGAAATTGGAGAATTGTTTCATTGACAGAGGTAAGGAAAGGAAGGGCAAAAGGTGGAAGCCAAGTGCAGTGGTATAGATATGTGAATACAGTGAAATATTGTCTGGACATGAGTCAGGGGAAGATTCAAATGTGTTCAACAGTGGGAAACAGACTTACTGGTTTGGCAAGTGAGAATGGAGGGCAGATAAGCAATTTAGCTTAGGCCAAAAGGAAAGTGGAAATAATGTTGGTGAAGAAGAAAGGCGGGTTAGGAGACAGAATCTGGTAGAAAGTAAATAATGGATTTAGATTGTGCAAGATTGATTAGTTTGGAGACTAATATATATCCACATGGATTGGGAAATGACACATGGGAAATCTGGATGTGAAAGGGATATGGAAAGTGGCGTTGCTGCTGAAGTATAGAGCAGGAAGTGAGTAGGTGCAGTTAAATGGACAGCGGAAAGAAGTGAGTAGGTATGGTTGAAAGATCAATTTCTTCTGTTGGAATGGCAGGAAGAAAACTGACTAGATTGCCTACTCCTGTTCCTATTTCATGTAATTAATGCATCAGCAACTTAAAGCTTTTTGTAATGGCAAAGAGATGGTTTTGAAGGGAGAGGGAGGTTAATGATACAAGGCATTGTAGTAACAAAGGATAGAGACACAAGGGTGCAGTTGAATAGAAATCGGAGACGAAAGTGGAATGGTACCTGTGGTAGTACGGCAGAGAGGGAGAACAGGATCCTGACGGTACAAAATAGAAATAAGGGGGCATATGCCATGGAAGAGTGTGAATGGTGAAGTGGAGGGATAGAACAATATGAGCCTCCCACATTGACAAATGGGATGAAGAGCTGTGATGAAAGAAGTTGGAATTTCAGTGGCGGAATGGAGTCCATGACCAGGAATAATAGTGTCCTACAGCAAAGCAAAGGGTACAGCTCTGGCAAAATAAGGATGCTAGAATGGGGAAGATGGGACTGGCTGTTTCACACCTGAGGTGTAGGAATAAGAAGCTTTTGAAAATATTTGGGAGTAGAATGTGCACTGAAGGGAACAGGATCTAGGAATGCCTAGCCAGGCTGAATGGCAAGCAGCATCATGTGGCATAGGGATTTGAAGCTTGAGGAAAGTTTTTGGTGGGATAATAATTCTGGGTACACACCTGTGTGCTGAGAAATGGATAGAAGCCAGTACGGAGGCTGATGGATGGGAGGTAGTTGTATTGGGGATGAAGGCAGGCTTCTGGGTGAGACTGGGAAGACATTGTTGATAAATAGAACTCTGACTCAGCAATGTGGACGGGTGTGTAATTCATGAGATGTGAGGGTGGCAAATACCCGATGGAAAGAGTAGGTTGATATACTGGGATGAAGAACAACCTGACATGTTTGTAGAAGAATGCATGTCAATTAGCTAAATTATTCACATTTGTTAAAAAGGTGGATTTTGTGGTCACAAAGGCTGGAGTGTCTGCTGGGAAAGAATATGCAGTATTTCAATTCACTGAAGGTATTTTGTGCTTCCTATCACAATAGTTTAACATTTCCATTATCAACTCCAGCTACCTTTGTGGTTTCTAAATAAGTGACATTTTGGTGGTAATTACAATGGGCAGTTTTGCACTAGGATTAGGTTAAAGCTGCCCAAATTCATCTCATTAGTCTGGGCTGGAGTTAATTTCTAAAACATGGAAATGATTGAACATTGTTGTAAATTGCACTACCTGCCACCTGGTTTCTAAGCAGTTATATTTTATGCTAAAGCTGCATGGTATTCTTGATACAAGTCTGTGTGCCATTGATTTGTGTGTGTGTGTGTCATATTCTGTATTGGATGTGCTGTTAGAATGTGTTTTGCATATGTATTGAACCATTTTGGTGCGTCATATAATTCAGTTCATGACAGCTTTGTTTAAAAGTTAGTATCTTTACTCCACTGCTGTGTATCTAAAATCCATCTCAGGGAAGACTTTATAATGCATTGCACTGGAGTAAATGACAGTTGCAATTTTCAATAATAGCTTGTTTTCATGTTATGTTTAGTTTGCAAAGATGTGTGGGTATTGTTGATATAGGCACAATTACTGTGAAATGATTGGTTTGTCAGGATTTACTGATGTTGCATTAGTTTTTATGATTGGTCTGACTGGCACTCTTTTCAGAGATAAATTCATTTCTAATAATCCAATGTGAGTAAATGCTGTGTGACAAGTGTTTTTTTTCTGTGTGTATATTAGGTGGAATAACAGCAGGGTACAGCCGGAGGCAGCTGTAACAACAACAGATGATTCTCAAATTTGACCCTGATGGTTTGTTTAGAGCACTTGAAAGGTCTGGAGAAATTTTGCTGGAATACCAGCTGGTAAGCCAGAGCTTTTCCAGGGCCTGTGTGCTCTAACAATGCAGGTTCAATAAATAATGCTTAATTGTGATTGAATTTCCGTGCACAAGGCAGACATCACGGTGACGGTGCTGTTTGGGAGAGAGCTCCACAAGTAAGAGCAGGAATATGTGAAGCTTTGCTACTTGCATTCCATGTCAACTGTTTGGAATGATACAGGATGTTGAAGTGCACTGCATCAGCTCTTGTGTTCCTGGCATAAACATGGAGGCCTAGGTAAAGCAGAAGCAAGTCCTGCGGTTCTGCTGCAGTCATGTTCATGATCTTGAAGAGGACTATCAGAATGACAATGTTCTCAGATGTCACAGGATGGAATATGCCAACTTGATCTGAATTGATGGCCTAAATTGCTTTGGACTGTAATGAGTCCACAAATAAAAGATAGGTTCTCTGTAGCCTGCCAAACAAAGTTATACTGTTCCACCTCTAAGCAAATGCAGGCAATGAAACATCACGTTTTGAGAAGTGATGAGTGATGGTGAGGTTTCTTGAGAATTCCCATTTTTTTGCTGGCATTTGATGATGAATATTGGTCAGTTGTCAATGCAGCTCTGCTCAAAAGTTGAGTTATTTGTTTCAGACGAATGCATTGCAACATCTACATTATAGTGTCCCTGCAACCTTAGATAAACAATGCGGCATCAGTTGCCATTTCCAACTTAATATTGTTTAGATACCCATAGAATAAATAAGAAGGTGATAGCTGCACCAGGAATATCATCATGGATTCATGCTCTATCCTTATCCTTGCCAGTTGTGAAATCAATCCAGGAGGTGCTTGGCAGAGAAGAACAACTGATCACTTAGTAACATCTCAGCAGATGAATGTCAGCGATTCACATGATTATGTTGCGTGCATTACCCTACTGCACATTTTCTGAGCATTGCAGTACGTTGCTACTGTTAGCAATACCACATTGGTCAATTTTTTACCCCAGTAACAGAGTGCCAGCAGAAAGAAGCGTGGAATTCCAAGCTTCTTCTAATTACATAAATCAATCAATCAGTGGATGAATTTCCATATCCGCTTTATAAGTTTTTGATTAATTTACTGCTACATTGAAATAAAGCTTGTGATTAATATCAAAATTACTCAAATGTTAAAGTAGATTTATCAATAATGTGATGCAAACTACTAAAATAAATACCACTCAAAGAAAAAAAATTAAACAATTTAATTTGTCTCTTTCTGATTCACTTCGTGATTTTTGTTTTTACCTTTGACTCATTTCTAATGCTTAAAAACACTTTCTGCCTATAAGGTTTATTTGAAGGTGAGGCCCAAGATTGAATAACATGACAGCTAACTGAACTGTTTGCAGAGGGTGATTTTATAGTCACTAACAGGAAATCTGAAACTTTGTGGTTGTTCAAATGCAACTAGCTTAATTTTAACAAAAGCAGATTTTTGAAAGATTCTGATTGCAGAATAATAAACAATGATAAGGATCATTTAGCAAAAATCAGCAAGGCATACAAATGTAACAATCATTTGAACCTGAGTTCACCATAAACATGCATTTAGAGCAGAGCAAAGACACAAAATCCAAAACCAAGTTAAAAGTACTCCAAATAGTTCAAGAGAAATTCTAAAGGATTTCATGACTACCAAAAGAAGGAGAAAGAGAGGATGTACCAAAAGTGGTCATCTATTTATAGTTAAAATAGGCAGCTATAAGGGAAGAAAAATCAAATCAACTGGCGGAAAAGAATGCTCCAAAAGATGAAATGCAGAACCTCTCTTCCAAATAATCCTACAGTGAGCCCAACCACAAATTAACTGTCAGTGGACCTTTGATTTTACAATATATTCAAAACTTAAAAGGTCATCAAATGACACAGCATCACATACATAAAAGGAAATTGGACCCAATTAAAATAGTTTTAAATTCACATAATACTGTTGGAACTGTGAGCACACGCACAGCTTATAGGTGAAGAACCTACATAATTATGACCTTTGCAAAACTATATTAACTTTTAAAGGAGCGAAAACCAAGATTTGTAGCAACAGATTCCTCATCTGTACACTAGAAGCCTGCTTTTATCTTTGAATTAAAGCACTTAAGAGCTCAAAAGATGAAATTCATCATATTGATTTAATCAATCTTGAAATAATTAGAAATGGAATCTCACAAATATGAACCAAAACAGTGTATATTCTTGGAATGGTGGGGAAAATATCTACAAGATCTATAGCTCAACCTGGTCATCGGATTTTTAATTTGTATTTTTATCAGAAGAAAATGGGAGGAAGTTTTTTTTTCAATTAAAAGCTAAACATATCTGTAGTTAGAAAACGTTGAATTTATTTGGATTGAATCAACACATTTGAAGGAAACAAAGAAGTTCCAGCTTATCAATTTTTGAAAAAAAAAAGTTTAATGTAAAACATTAGCTGCACCTTTGGTGCCTCCTTCCTTGTAGAATTTCATTCTGTGGCCTGCATTTGACTCAACCAACTGAAGCTCTGCTCTACGCTGCTGATGCTACAAGAGAAGATGAATGGCTTCCTGCACCACATAGGGAAGAGCAACAGCATGTGTCACAACAGAATTGCAGTGACCCAAACAATGCTGAGTTCTAGTGAGTTTGACACTAATTTTGGGGAAGGTAATTATTGCATTTAATTGGAAAGCAAATACGTTCATTTAAAGAAGAGCTTAATACCTCAGGCTTGTACTTTTTCACAAAATCACTTTTTTTGTGCTAAGTATGAATCTGATATGAATTTTACAACAATAGGATTTTGATTTTCCACTTGTCTGGTGCATTATACATTTAAAGAAAATATAATTTTTAAAATTTCCAAGTACATTACTTTGTACATGATTTATAGGAGCAGTATCCTACAAATACAAATCACATGCATTGTACACTGCATTGACACATAAGCTAGCTGGCTTCAATGTATGTATTTGAAATTAGGATGAAAGGGCAAGCATCATGTGCACCCAAGCATCATGTGCACCAAAGCATCACAAAATGAAGACTCAGAAATGGAAATAGTTACTAAGTGGCTATTTTTTTTCATGTTTAAACTCTGGGATGGTAACTTAGTTACCAGAATAAAAGAGAAAAAAGTTGTATGCAGAAAAAATAAAAATTGTTTATTTGAAAACATATGTATTACATAATAGTAATTTTGCTGTCAGTTTGCTCATGTAATTTGTCAAAGGACAACAGTGTGAATCTCCAGGGTAATTGCCTCTTAAGATCTACTTCATCTTACAATTCTACTGTGAAGAAGAAAGATTGTGTGAGATCCATATTATAAAAAAGGAGCCTGATGCTGATTACTAGAGTCAATAGATCTTGATTAGTCTACATTTATATCCCAATACAAGACTATACAATTTGCATCATATGTAGTGTAGGTTTTATATTTCCCATACTCCTGTTTCCTGTTGGCTCTGCTTTCTATTATGATAGAGATGGAAAGTTCCTGACTCCTGTATTTCCTGTAGTTGAGGTAGATCTTCAGATCTATTTTTATGAGATCTTAGCTACCGAATCTTGGGGTTTGCTTTTGTCAATCACAGCATAACTGCTCAAATCTTTGAACTGGCCACTTGGAATCTTGTCCTGGAAAATAAGGAGGTGAATAACCAAACTTACTTAAATTTTGGCTTCATGTATCACCACTGGCCCTAATGTTCACATCTCTCTGCAGGGTAGGAACCTGCTATTTCAAACTATATCTCGTGAATGTTGCATTATGCCAGTTATGTTACTTTACTGCACTTTTGATGGTGCAGTTCTTGGTTGTAAACCGAAAACTAAAGGTACAAATTAAAACTGAACAAGTAAATATCAGAGTGTGTAACACTAGCTGAAAAAGGATGTTTCATACCGGTGCAAGCATAGCTGCTGCAATTTCTTGCTTTTACTTTTATTTAGAAGAAGGTAAGTTCTTAAAGTTAAAACCAAAATACAGTTGCCCATGATGCTGCCATTTGTATTTTAATAATTAAAAAGATGGTTTCCTCCTTATCACTTCAGCTTTTAGGAATCACTTACTAAGTGGGGAGGTTTGTGAACCATGCAACTTGCATGTGTTACCATGTGTGAAGCTCTTTTTTTTCCTGACTTCATTGTCAAGAAAGTTATCTGTTGCTTCCTTCTGGCACTAGTGGACATGATCAAACTATCCTTCAACACAATATGTATGTGGAACATGCATCTATTTTGCTATTCCTTCTTTGCGTCTATCCTTTTATATTTCATCTATCTTGAGGATTTGCTGGGTGGTGGCTTTCGAAATTATGCAACTTTTTATTCTTGTAGCACTAAACTATTGTACTAAGCCAGGGTGAAACCAGACTAAACTATAGGGAATTGGTTGTCCTATTGGAGACTGAATAGACACGCCAAAATTGTTTTACCATATGCTTCATGCTCCATGCCAGAACTGTTGAGAATGGATGGGGTTACTTGCCGATTGGCAGGTATTTTGATTGTTCTGTCTTCTGAATTTGTTTTGTTTTCTGGGGAACTGCACTGCTAATGTCTGAAATTCTTTTTCTTCCTGGATTATAAAGCTAATAAGTGTTAGCATGGTCTTTGCAGGAAGGAAACATTTTTCACTGTTGAAATCAGGGTTCCCAGCACACCTGAGATGTAGAATCCAAGAGTAGGATTTTGCACACAATCTTGCAGACACTTAAGAAATCAACGTCAGCCTTCTGATGAAAAACTGGGTTATTACTGCAAAAAAAAAAGCTTCATTCATTGCACAACAATGAAACTCTCTACCACCATGTCAACGACTATAGAAAATGAATTTGCTTGTGATACTCTGCCCAATTATACTCCAATTGAGATCTTAAGTCACAGACATCTTACAGTGCTTAGGGTCCCTTGTTCAAAATCCTCTAAATTGAGTTCATTTTATATAAATATAAACATAGAAATGATAATGCCTCATTTATTAGGAGATCTTAAACATCTCAATGTAATTTGTTTCATATAGACTCACACGGATAAAATGCATGCATAATTGAAGATTGCTTAGCTACAAATTTTCTAGTGGAACGTGCATTAGTCAGGTCAGATACATTATGTACATTTGGTAATGATAGGCGAGAGCAATCTGCATGTAGCTACAGTGAATCAGTTTTGCCTGGTTTGAAATATTTAATATTCAGCTTTATTATTCTTCCCTTCAGGCATGTGATGTAGGTTTTTGAGGATGTTCCTCTTTTTTCCTGGCTATGGTGCAGGCGGAGGGACCGTACTGGTAAGAATTTCTGTGTTCCAGATGTATTAAGAATGTTGCCTTTTACCTTTAATGCCCACTGAATTTTGAGTAAGACCAGAATGCGGATGTTTAGGTGGGTTTTGGGAACTGGCATTAATGAAGTGCAGTGGATTGACAGTGTTGCAAATTACAAATCGATGGAATGTACATCAACAAGGAAATGTTGAATAGTGCTCCAAAATATAACTTGTTTTCTAATCTTAATCATCTTCTCCTTCACAAGAACTTCATTGCAAAAGGGCTGCAGCTTTCTGCTGATCTAAAATATGTTGTATCCATTGAGATCGTACCTACCACATCAGCCCAGCAAATACACGTTTTTTGTACTGCTAGTCCCTGCAGGTAGTGCTGCTGTTGGTATTCAACCCACTTCTTTCTTTTCAATAATGTGACATGAAGGAGTACCATTGAGGTGTAGCTGCGCCAACCTCTGTTCTGTTCATGGAGTCCGTTTGTTTGTACAATGGTCAACTCATTATGCTATTACTTTGTTTTATTGAAGGAGCAACACTGAATTTGGTATTAGTAATTAAATAATTTTAGAATAGGCACATAGTTTTTGTAACTATGTATCACTGCAGATCAGCCATGATCTTATTGAATGGCGGAGCAGGCTCAAGAGGCTAGATGGCCTACTCCTGCTCCTATTTCTTATGTTCTTATGTAAAGGATTGTGTGAGGGGGTGGTATGTGGTCTAGAGTGAGAGAAGTCAAAATTACATTTGTGATTGGATTTTGGCTTCTAATCTTCAATGCAAACCTTTGTAGTACCATTGTTATGATTTACAAATGAACTTCAGAAATTAGGAGGATAGATGTGTATGTTTATATGTATAATATAAATTATGAGTAAGATTTCTAATGCACCAAGTGAAAATATCTCTTCAGGCTAAAATTAAACCAACTTTAAGATTTTTTATGGCAGTGACAACACCACTAAATATTTGATGAATATCAAAGACTCAGAGACTATTTCCCCGAGTCTCAGAGACTATTTCCCCGAGCTGAAATGGTCACTACGAGAGGACAAAGATTTAAGGTGCAGGGAAGCAAATACAGAGGGAATGTTAGGGGTAAGTTTTTCACTCAGAGGGTGGTGAGTGAATGGAATCGGCTGCCGTCAGAGGTTGTTGAGGCAAACTCACTGGGGTCTTTTAAAAGACTTCTGAATGAGTATATGGAAATGAATGGGATAGGGGTTATAGATAGGTCTGTGGATTGGTAGATGTGATCGGCGCAACTTGTGGGCCGAAGGGCCTGTTTGTGCTGTATTGTTCAATGAATATAAGATATTAAATGAGTTAAAGAATGCCTTCCTGAATAATCTGTAAGTGTTTCAATGAGATCTATTGGGTGCTTATCTTTTCTGATGAAGTGTTAATTTGGGCTAGTATTACATCAGAAATTTCCAAGAGCTAATTTCTACAGGAGCAAGATGCTCTGGAAAAGTATGAAATTGTTGGGAATTACTGGTCTCTGAATACTGGGCATTGAGGGGCTCATTTCATTACTGCACACTTGAAATGATGAGCATCATACAAAGCACCTTCTACTTTGAAGTCTAATTATTGACTAAGTACCAGGTTTTTGTGATTTAAATGCTGGAGAATCATCTACTTGACCATTATTTCCATTGACATGATAGATGGAATGTTAGTTTAGTTATTAGGATTTGACTTATTACTTAATGTGAAGAAGCATGCTTGCTGTTTTGCATATGATTGGAACAAAATCGGTTGATAAGCAAGTAATGCTATCATAAGTGTAATAGGAGTATGAATTTTTCACGCCATGTGTACCTGAAAACACTCAGTACACTAATTTACAGATGAAGGCTGGAATTCTCCGGCTGCTCTTTGCAATGGGATTCTTCAATCCCGCCAGCAGCATACCCTGCCTGTAAATTTTATGGCAGCACGGAGTGACATCAATGAGAAATCCTATGACTGTAGTGGGACCAACAAATTATATTGCTAACGAACAGTATGCTGCCTTCCATCACTGGGAAACATGCAACTGGGAGGTTGAAGGATCTCGCCATTGCCTTACTAAAGGATTTAATAGCACAATTAATCACCACATGCTCTTTTTTAAATAGTGCAATTGGATCTCTTACACAACCAGAGAGCATATGGTTGTGTAAGCATAGCATCTCACTTGAAAGGAAATACTACTCTTCAGTGCAGCACTCGGTCACTACAGCACTGAACTACTATTCTAGTGTGCGTTCTCACACCTCTTGAGTGGGGCTTGAACTGTTGTAAAGTTTATTTTCATCATGCTGCAACAAATGAGTATTCAACTGAAGTGTGCACTTGGATTATGTGCACGAAAGCTTTAAAAGAACAAAGAATAGTACAGCAAAAGAATAAGCTCTTTGACCCACCAAGCCTGTGCTGATCGCATTATCCTACCTAGACCAACTGTTTGTATCCCTCGTGTGCCTACCCAGATAAGTCTTAAATGTCGTGAACATATCTACTTCAACCATCTCACCTGGCAATGCATTCCAGGACCCCACCACCCTCTGTGGAAAACAGCATCCCTCCCACCACCACTGCCACCCACCGCCCCTGCCCTCGCCCTTGCCTTCAATCTCCACTGAATCTTACCTGTGTCCCTTGTGATTGCCATTTCTGCCCTGGGAAAAATGTTCCACTTTTCACCTTATCTATGTCCCTCATAATGTTATAAACTACTATCAGGTTGCCTCTCTGCCTCTGCCTTTCCAAGAAGAATAATCCTAGTTTATTCAATTTCTGCTCATTGCTAATACAGCCTGGTAAACCTTTTCTGTATTCTCTCCAAAGCCACCACATCCTTCTGGTAGTTTGGCTCCCAGAATTGGACACAGTATTACAAATGTGCCTAACCAACGTTTTATATAACTAACATCATTTGCCAACCTTTATATTCGATGCCCCGTCCGATGAAGGCAAGCATGCATATCTTTCTTCACCACCTTTTCCACCTGTGCTGCCATTTCTAAGGATTTATGGACTGCACTCCTACATCTCCCTGTGTGTTTATGCTCCTAATGTTTCTACTATTTATTTTACAACTCCCACCTGAATTGCATTTATCAAAATGCATCATCCTGCATTTGTCCGGATTAAATTCCATCTGCCATTTCTCTGCCCAATTTTCCAGCTTGTCTATATGCTCCTATGTTCTCTGACCATCTTCATCACTATCCGCAACTCCAGCAAACTTAGTATCATACACAAACTTGTGAATCAGACCAGTTACATTTTCTTCCAAGTAACAGAGATCTCAGCACTGATCCTTGCGGAACATCACTAGTTACAGACCTCCATTCAGAAAAACATCCTTCCATCACTAAACCAGTTCTGAATCCATCTAGCTAGTTCACCATTGATTCTTGTGTGATTTAACCTTTTGCACCTATCATGAGGGACCTTGTCAAATACTTTACTGAAGTCTGTGTAGACAATATCCATAACCATTCTTTCGTCAATCAAACAATGGAGAACACGTATTCTATGATCCGATTAGCTGTTCTGGGTTCTCAGTGCTGGTAGAGGCGAACTTGCTGAGGTCTTTTAGAAGAATTCTGGATGAGTACAAGGGATTAAATGGGATTGGGAGTTACAGATAGTTCTATGACCTAGTAAGAATGGATATGATCAGTGCAACTTGTGGGCCAAAGGGCCTGTTTGTGCTGTGGTATTCTATGTCTATGAGATTTGTCATATTAGGCATGTGCTTTTGAATGCTACCCAGAGGTTATGGCCGTGAATACATCCACACTATTTAACATAGTGTGGCAAGTTGATTAGTTATAGGTGCTTTAATGATGCACTGGATGGCAGGATAGTTGGCTTATTAATTATCTGGGAATGCAGGAAATATGTATGTGTTTAATGAGCAGCAGCTCCTAATCACAGGAGCAAAGGCTTCAATGCCATGGTTTCTGGCTTAGTACAATTGCACTACTTATGACATGAAAATACATACTAAATCATTAAAAATATAAAGTATTACAGGCTCCAATTCAACTGTTCAAAACAATCATTCTGAATAAGCTTACCAACGCTGGGCGAATAGTACCACACCAAAGGAAATGAAAAGGTTTGGGTTCTGGTACCTGCTAATGTTAAATGGAAGAAAATGACTCCAGTTTGAACTTTGGAAATTGGAATAAAAGGTACAAACAATAATCAGTCTGCAATATCAAGTTAAAAGATTAGTGTAAAAGATGAACCCTGTGGAAATCGATCTTCACCGTTTCCAAACATTATTTATCCCAGATTTGCACAATGATTTATTTTGTCATCCCAGAAGGCTAATGGAAAGCTGTCAACACAAGACATGAAGACACAGTTAAACAAATCTGCCTTGAAATTATGTATTAATAATAACAGGAATATCTTTAAAGTAAAGCTCAGAAAATCAGAATACACTAAGAAATATGATTTAGTCACCTAATGCTCCTAATTCATGTGCTGTGTCTTGCTCAACACTCGAATGGGTGATTCCTGTGAACTAAGATGTCTATCCAGATGGATCATTGCAGGAGGAAGAAGGATGGCAAGAATAATCTATGCAATACAGCTTCTCACACTCAACCTAGTCGAAACAGATCTTCAGTAAAATAGTATGATACACTTTTATGCAAGAGTAACCCAACCTCCCCACTCTTGACTGGAATGTAACATTAAATATTATTCATCTTTGGGAAGATGTTATACTGAAACGAAAATACAATCAGTGAGAAGTCTGTAGGCATGAGAACCCTTTCAGATTTGGTCCAGCGATACTCACTGCCTATCCATTTTGTAAGCATTCTCCTAACAGAACATTTATAGTCAGTGATTTGTCATATATTAAAGGTACAATAGAGTTTGTAAATTTATCGATGGTTTGAGTTGATGCAAGCCATAGGAGAAAGAGTAGAGAAAATTCAAAAATTTGCTTAAAATAGCCATGAGGATAGTTACAACCAGCTGGAACTATCCATTCCCAGGAAGGATAAAAGGAATTTGTGACTGGGATAATTCAGCAAGGTGTTTGTAAAGATGTGGATCAAGTTTAGCTATAATGTTCTAAGTCTCTTCATATTTCTATGCAATCTTATTACTGAGTTTTCTTTTTGGATTGGATGCAATCTAACTTGCTAGTTTGCACTGTCTTTCTTATGTGGTCTTCAGTTTAAAGCATGTATCTTAGAATTTTGGATGCTAATTCGGGAACAGACCAAGCAAGGACATCTGCCTGGAGGAGTATTAACTTCCAAATCTTCTTGAATTCACTTCAATCTGGAACATGGAGAACTCCACAGGGTGATTGCTGTATTTGTTAAGGCTCCTTGGACATCAACCTGAGGACGATTTATTCAAATCAACATTAAATTTAACATGAAAATAGTGGCAAAACTCATGAGAAGTAGAATTTATTGACTAGCCATTTTTCATAATTTTATAAGTTCTTTCCCTTTTGAAATTGTAAATGGATTCCTTTTGAACAATGTTGCACAGCAAACATCCAGAGTCTAAATCATCATTATACCATGTATATGAGTACATGGAATATAATAAATACGATTGTTGAATTACTGATGCAGATTGTCATGGGCGATTATGATACTATAGTAATAACGGAGACCTGATTCAAGGAATGGCAAGATTTGGTGTTAAATATTTGTGGTCATAAGTGTTTAGAAAGAAAGGACAAGAAGAAAAGGTAAGGTTGCCATAGTCCCACTTCACCATAACTGATCTCCCCTTTGAAGGGGAGGGCTGACTGGTGGTGATTTAACCTGAGGATCACCACATCTTAGGTGAGAGGCATAGTTGAGATGGTGAGCCTTCATGAATAACCTCAGCTAGTATGGGAATTGACCCCGTTCCTTTGGCATTGCTCTGCATCACTAATCAACTGTTTAGCCAACTGAACTAAACTACCAAAAGAAAAGAGGAGGCATCGCTGTGCTGCCGTGATGGTAAGGTTCAAAGGCAAAATCAAATTCGAACAAAGAAACAGAAAGGGTGCAATTGCGTTCATAGAATCATAGAAACTCTAGAATGCAGAAGGAAGCTATCTGGCACATCAAGTCTGCACTGACAAAAATCCCACTTAGGCCTTATCCTCTAACCCTACACCTAGGCCCTATCCTTGTAACCCCATATATTTACCCCACAAATCCCCCTAACCTGTGCATCCTGGGATATTAAAGGGCAATTTAGCATGGCCAGTGCGTCTAATCTGCATTCTGGACTGTGGGCAGAAACCAGAGCACCCAGAGGAAACCCATGCAGACATGAGGAGAACAAGCAAGCTCCACACAGACAGTGACCCAAGATGGGAACTGAACCCAGGTCCTTGGCGTTATGAGGCAGCAGTATTAACCACTGTAGCACCCTCTTGATGTTGCTTTATATAGTCCTATAGGCCATCAATCAGAGGGAAAGATATAGAGGAACAAAAATTACAGAGAGGTGCATACATTATAGAGTAGTTGTAATGGGGAACTTCAGTTACCGGATATAGATTGGGTTGTGGTAGTATAAAGTGCAGAGAGGGGAAGGGTTCCTACAGTGTATTCAGGAAGATTTTCTACAGTATCTGATTCTTGGAAATGAGATGGGCCACGTTGATCAACTGTTGGTGGGGCAACATTTAGGAGACAGTGATCATTGTATTGTGAGTTTTAGGAAATTTAGTAGAAAAGACAATCCAGAGTAAGAATAACTAATGAGGAGAGCCGATTTGTAAGAATTGAACCAGATAGAGTAGAACCAAAGTTTGGTGAGAAAAGCTGCAGCTGAACAATGGGCGCCCTTCAAAGAAGGAATTATTCAGGCACAGTCAAGTTATACTCCCTCAAAAGGGAAAGGTAGGGCAAACATCCAGAGCTCCCTGGATGTAAAAGGAGATACTTTTTCTTTATTATGATAAAAGTTATGCTTATGACAGGTAGAGAATACAAATGAAAAGCAAGCTGAATACAAAAGATTCAGAGGAAGTATGAAGAAGCAAATAAGAGATGTGAAGAGGGATTATGAGAAAAGATTGATAGTCAAAAGGAGTAGAACCAGTTATGGACCATAAAGAAGATTTAGACATGGAGAAAGGGGCCTGGCTGAGTCTTAAATGACTACTTTGTATCTATCTTTACCAAGGAAACAGATGCTACTCAGACCATGGTGATAGAGAAAGAAACTGAAGAGATTCAAAATAGCTGTCAGTACTTAAAAGTTGATGAGGCACTAGGATAGGAAGAGATGTATCCAAGAATATACTGAAAAAATTGAGAGCGGAAATTGCAGGTCGTGGGCCATAATCTTTCATTTCAGCCCATTGTTCAGCTGCAGTTCAGCTAGACTCTGAGGAGGTGCCAGAGGACTGGAGAGTTGCAAACATAGAAACAAGAAGCAAGAAGTGGCCAGACAGCCCCTCAAGTTTGCTCCGTCATTTAATAAGCTTGTGGCTGCTCTGTTAGTAATTCAAATTTGCAAACCGCTGATATATCTGGAATTAGGATTCTACTGATAACTATGAAATCATTGTCAGTTGTCAGAAAAACCCACTTGATTCACTAAGGGAAGGAAGTCTGCCATTCTTACCTCATCTGACCTACATGTGATTCCAGAGCCACAGCAATATGGTTGACTCTCATCTGCCCTCTAAAATGGCCTGGCAAGCCATTCAGTCAAGGACAACTAGGGATAGGTAGCATACTGGCCAGCCAATGACACCTGTGTCCCACAAAATGAATGTTAAAAATACATTCACCTATCACCCCAGCATGGCAAGAACCTATTCAACTCTGCCTCAAAAAAATTGCCTTTTAGTTTGAAGTGAGTGACCCCTTATTTTGAAGTGGTGACCTTTAGTTCCAGATTTCGCCTGGAACTAAAAGGAAACATCTTATTTACATCCAGCTTGTCAAGCCTCCTCAGGATCTATATGTTTCAATTAAGTTGATTATTACTCTTCTGAACTCCATCAGATAGCCTGTCTAACCCTTCCTCATAGCTAACTGATCCATTCCAGGTATTAGTCTGGTAAATCTTCTCAGAACAGTTTCCAATGCATCTATATTCTTCCTTAAATAACATGACCAATACACTACACAATACTCCAAATATGGGCCAGAATTCTCCAACTGTTTACGCAAGTGAGATCCCGTAGTCCTGTTGATAGCACACCCCACCATGGATTTTCCAGCCATATGGGGTGCAGCATACTATAGGAAGGCCAGAGAATCACCCCACCCCCCCGTCTCCATGGTCACAGTAATGTCCTGTACAACTGAAGCAAAACCTCCCTACTTCTGTATTCTATTCCTTTTGCAAGGAATTATAATTTTTTATTAAAATTCCCAGTTATTTGCTGTATTTGAATAATAGCTTTTTACAATTTATGCACTAGGATACCCAGATCCCTCTGTACCTCAAAGCTCTGCAATCTGTAACTATTTAGTGCCAGGCTGCAGCCCCGGCATGACCTTTCCCCAGCCCTGGGGGACTCGCCTGCACACCTTCAAGTTTTACTCGCTAGGTGCACATTATGGGACACTTGTGATTTGTGGCATGCCAATGTGAATAGACAATTTAATGGGGGACTAGCAGACATAAAGGCCTGCTAGTTATGTTTAAATGTATCAACCTTGGGATTCCCAATGCATCATTGATGGGGATGGGGGCAATTGGAATGGATTGGATTGGAAATTCTGCCAACATAAACAGTGCTGCCGATCCTACCCCCTCTCCCACTGCAAAAAATGGGAGTGCAAAATGCCCACTTTTTTTTTTGCCTCTGAGACAGTATTGAACAACGTGATGATCAGTTGTTGACTGTCTAAGGGACATGGAAGGTAGCCGAGGAAGGGAGTTCATGGTAGGGACAGAGCCAATGAAGGCACACGAGGGAGAGTAGGTCCTTGCATGTTTGGTGTGAGGGTCCTGTATATGATTGTGGGGTGGGAAATAACCATGCTGGGTTGCTGGAAGAGAAATGGCCCTAAAGAATGACGTTGGTGCTGTGTATGTTAGAGTCCTTGGCGTTGAACTAAGGACACTAGATAGTGAAGGGAATGGTCACAATTAGAGGGATTAATAGGTCTACTGTGAAGTTTCATTATGTTTTCATGGGTGGGTCACAGAAATAGGTGAAACAGACAGCATGGATAATGGAAGGGGTCAGGGTGCATGCCTCAGAGGAGAGCATGGTTGTTAATGGGCTGGGTGGCACATCAATGGCAAAACACAGGTTTATCAACTGTATCTCAAAGGTGATGGAAGGATGCCAATAATTGTTAAGAGAAAATGTGCAGACTTAACTTTTGTTATCCTGGTCAAGAGTGCAGTGTTCATAGAAATGGATCTACAAATGAGACATAAAGTCAACTGTGGTCTTCCAGGATGGGTTTCACTTCTCTTTGGTAGGGTGGAGGAAGGCCAGAAATAGACCAATGCTAGCTATAGAATTTCCCATTTAATGAAATGCTCAGGGCCAAAGGGACAGCTTCAAAGAATATGCTGGCAAGATGGATTGTTGCAATTTATTCAAAGATAATCTCCGGCATACTAGTATTTGGCAACACTGTACTTCTAACTATGGTTAACTGAACGGAAGCGAGTAGGATGTTGATATCCTGCTGGCTCCTCCCACAAAAATTCACTGTGCTTCTCATGCATGCATATCTAATGAGCTGATCAGTGCAAAATTGTGTGTAGTCTCACGCTTATGATTGGTCCCACCCCTGAGCAGAAATCATTGTCGTTTCCACTCCAGCCTTCAAATTATATACTTGATTGGAAGATTCCATCTATTTCTCAGCGAGATGTTCACTTTTTTCCCTTGCAACATTTGGTGGGATCTTGTTATTTTGATGCTTGTGTACTGAAGCTGTTCCTTGTCAACTATGTTCTTTTACTTGATTCCCAAGTGCCAACAAGATTTTTGGGTAGGCACCTGATCCCGAGCTAATTATGTTCTTCTACTATTGTGTTTGGTAAATGTGAAATATTAGTCTCTGTACTTGTTACTCTTTGAACTTTCTTGCAAATATATATTTCTATCTTGTTCTAATACTAGGTTTCTTAACTGTATAAAACTTGTATCTCTGTATCGATCATTATCTGTATTACAGCTGGATAAGTAAAATCCAAAACTAAAGAGAAGATACATTGTGCACGCTTTCAGTTCTACAAATGTAGCCAATTTTTGACGGTCTTTACAGGAACTCTTGAAGAACAACTTTAACAAGACTTCAACATGAATGCAACTCTGGTGTTGAGTTTATGTCTTGTTCTTGCTTGTCGTTAATTTATTCTTACTGCTGTTTATAATTGGTCATTTTCTGTTCATTCACATCCTTAATAACATTGTTATTTAAAAGGAGACCATTTTTGTCCATTAGATTCTTCACTCAGTCAATTGGAGTTTCTATGAAGAAAATAGAACAAGATTCAATATCGCAGTTATACGACCATGAAGGCCATACTGAGAATTCATACACTATATCAATGTTCCTGCAGATAAACAAAATTCTTGAGGAATACTGTTTCTGGGATAAGAGCATATAAGCAAATGTTTACCACTTAAGATTCACACCTGGATGCCTCAAACTCATTTAATGTAAAGACTAACGTTGGTAAATACAATGAGCTGTTAAGGTGCTATGTTAGCTTATTCTTACAAAAGAAGAAATGGGCTATTAGTCTTGAATTTTCAGTTTTGCAGTTAGAAAACTTTTCTAGGACTCTTCAAAGGTCTGACAAACCAACAGAAGTGAGAAAAGATCGCAAAACTTATTCCTGCTCATCTGATTGATGGTGCAGTCTTGTATAACCGTCTTCAATTACTAGAAACATTAATTTCTGGGCAAGGAAAAAAAGATCATAAATTTGTGTTCATAGTGCAGGAATATATTAGTTCAAGTGTGCAGGAAAGCCATAGGGGTAGCTGATTTTTGATTCTGACTTCCAGGTGAGTATCCCCTTAGGTGAAGCACTGTGACTGATTTGGCAAATAAACAATGCATTTCAGGTGTACATGCAAAGTAAATGGAAAAAATTGGTGGCATGGTGGTTAGCACTGCTTCCTCATTGTTCCAGGTATCCAGCTTCAATTCTGACCTTGGGTGACATCTTTATCGAATTTGCAGATTCTCCGTGTGTCCACATGGGTTTTCTCCGGGTTTTTCAGATTCCTCGCACATTCCAAAGATGTGCTGGATAGGATTGGCCATGGGAAATGTGTGGGGTTATAGGGATAGAGATGCACTGGATAGAATTGGCCATGGGAAATGTATGGGGTTATAGGGATAGAGCGGGGAAGAGAACCTGAGTAAAATATTTTGTCAGAGAGTTGGTGCAGACTGGAAGGGCTGAATGGCCTCTTCTACACTGCAGGAACTCTACACTGTAATAGTCTCAACTACGTGGGTTCCTTTTGATGCCCTTTAGGAATTGAAATTTACCTTCGTGCTGAAGGATTTGGTCACAGTATTCAAATGAGTTGCTCAGTCTTCCTTGCTTTTGTATCAGAAATGATTTCCAAAGATAAGATTAGGAGCTTCCCTGTGGACACACCAGTGTGCATGTTTGCACTGGCTAAAGTCTTTCTCTGTTGCAGTAAGCAAAGAATATTGCTACATAATATTGCTGTTAGCTTTACAATTTTTTAATGCAGGTGATCATTCTCAACTTTGCCAACAATACCTGGCCATCCCACTGATAATCCATTGCAAAATAAATGTTTTTGGAGAAATATCTGTTGTAGATTTCTCTTTTTGTTTAGAATGAGTAGTAGCAAACTACTACTGTATCAAGATGGAAGATGAGGTCCACTATAGATAGACCAAGGTTGTTTTGCTGTATTTGTAATCATTTTCATATTTTTTCTCGTCAAAATAGTTGATAAGATCAGCATTAGGTGAGCACACCTACAAGTATTTCTTTAAGTCAAACAAGCGTTGGTAGCCTTGTTTAGCTATATTACCAAACGGCAGTAAGTGAATTTACAACTAAGATACTTGCAGTGGGAAACGAAAGGGAAAATATATATAAATAAAATGTAAACCCATTATTACTTGCACCAAAGAAATAGATACTTATTATGGAATATAAATATACTGTGTCTCAGGCAACAAACTTATTTTCAGCTGGCTAGTTTATTTACAAGTACAAAGTGCAAAAGTGAATTTATTGATTAATTAGGAATCATTTTTTATAATTTATTATATAAGGACTCTGTTGGAGATGTGGATCATTAATTTATATCAGTCTGGATTTGCACATGCCAATTATGATTTGTTCTTCAGCTGTTGCTGAAACCAATGCTGTTTCTAAGAGGAGACATTTGACACTAAGAGCTGAGAAGTTTGCTTGTGGATGTGGACCCACAGAGTAATACAAGAGATGACAGTACAGCTAAATATTGAAATGGACACTGTTGAAACACCTGTTAGGGATTGTAATAGAGTTTGCTACTGATACTAACTACAGTGACACATTTTTCTGCTTCATGGAGCTGTTGACAGTTGATGTTATACCAGGAAAACCAGATGACATGAAGGTCACTAGTTCTGACTTCATTAATACAAATTCAAAGGTTTTGTTCCAAGCAACTACAAAATGATCATTTAAAGAAATATTTCACATGCAAAATTAACTCCATTTTACAGACCCCACCCACCAATATCCCTAGTCCCGTATAGACCAGTCTTTTTCTGCTCTCTGTTTACACTTAGCAGTAGCTTCATTATAGCGTCCCATAGTCATCCTGAAGCAGCCTGACTTGATTGTAATGTCAATGCCTTAAAAATAATCTTTGGGCAATTCAAACAGTAATCTTTGACTGGAGCTTTTCTCCTGTACAATGGGCTGAACTCATAAATTTCTTGCTAAGAATGGGCACTTAAAATGATAGGTTTCCAAAGAAGTAGAAAATGATTAAGCAACTTGAAAATTCTACTTGGCAAACAGAAAATTGGTCTTAATTTTATATAATAGATATAGCATTTGAACTGCCAAAATTAATTACGATTTCTTAAAGACTTTATAGACTCGCAACTAGAAGATTATGATCTTAAGCCATAAAAATCAGTAAAGACGCTAAAGGGTGATGTACAGGTACAGTATGATAGAAACATTAAAATGTTAAACTTTAGAGAAAACCTCTGAAGTTTTTACAATATGTTTTAGATTTATTAAATCAAACAGCTTGACACTGTATATGGCTTCATGAATTGAAAGTAATTCATGTGTTTTAATTTTTAAATACAGTCAGACCATCTGGCACATTTCCAATCAGATAATTAACAGAGCATTCAGCTGCTACAGCCATGCCCCTTGGGTGCTGGCTCAGTTGAAAGACTGCCATGTCGCTGGTAAAGGCGGCTGAGAGACTTAGATGGTGCTTTCTGGGAGGAGTTGGAGCAGCAATATCTACCAAGAAGTGCGAAGCGCAAGATTTGATGTCTCGGTGCGGTTTTCTCCAAACACTACATTAGTGTTTCCCTCCCTTCCTTTCCTCTGACCAAAAAAAAGCCACTTCTCGGCATTTGATAGCGGCTGAGCTATTAGGCTGAATTGGCCAGAAATCAGGCCAGTGATTCAATCTTCAAGACTTCACCTGAGCCACCTGTTGCTAAGTATTAAAAGAACCAGTCTCATGTAGAGTGCTAGACTACTAAGAGTTTCTGGGCCATGATTTTAGTTGGCCATCAGTTCATGTGTCTTGGCAAACTACATAGAAGAACACAGGAATGAGATTGTCATGGTTCCTCTGAACAGTTTAGAAGTATACATGTTGCACAGAGATAAAATTCTTAATGTGTTTCTCTGAGAAAATAAATGAAAACCAAAAATATAATTATTACCAGCTAGGGAAGAGCCATAAAATGAATTCCAAATCCATATCAAAGCAATTTGGATGATTCTGATTCAGACATTTGTGCCTAGTCATGCGTGTTGCAGTGTCCTCCTTTTGTTTCCCCTTTCTATTCTGTCCAGGCTACTCTATGATTTTGAATACCTCTTAACACATTGTTTCTCAGCCATCTTTCCTCCAAGGTGAAAAATATCTCAGCTGCTCCAACTAAAGTTTCTCATCTTTGGAGCCATTCTTATAATCAGTCCTCTTCAACACATTCTCTAATGCTTTCACATCCTTCTTAAAATGCAGCATCCAAAGCTGTGTGTACTTCTGCTGAAAACTAACTTGTATCTGATATAAGTTCAATGTAACCTTGTTCCTGTATTCTATGTAGGAAATTTTTACAGTTACTTCATTGCAGTGTTAACGTAAGCCTACTTGTGACACAAATAAATAAAGCTGTGGATATTGTATGCTTTATTAACTACTGTTTCAATCTGTCCTGTCACCTTTAATGATATATGCACATAAATACCCAGTTTTTGTATCTTTTTTAGAATTTTACCCATGTTTTATACTGGGGCATATTTTTCTTCCCACATGTCAGTTTGGTGTAGTGGGGTCAAAATCCTGTGAAATTCAAAAAGCTTCATTCATCTGGCATGACCATGCTTTCTGATTTTCATCAGCCTTATTCAATAATATAATCAGGTTCATGCCCATAATGCTTGAAGACCTTGTTTTAATATAATTAACTAGTCCTCTTGCAATTTTGGTGATAACGTCACACTGGCAAGCTTTTTGACAGATTTTTAAAAAGTGAAACTTGTCAAGTGGATCCCTCCAGAGGTGCAATGGTAAGTATAGCTCCTGGCAATGAAGGACATGGCCAAGCAATGCTCTGGGAATGCTGCATGACATTGCTCCTGGCACAGGTTGGTTCTGCCAAACCTGGCAGTACCAACCTATGGGGCATTACCAGGGCAGGCACAAGCAGGAGCCTTATGGCGGGATGGCATTTATATTTGGTGGAGGTGGAGTGTATTTTTTAATGCCTTTTTTAAGACTTCATTTTGTTTACAGATGCTTTTTTTTGAGTGCAGGGATGGGGGTTTCTTCATTCTTGACATGTTTTCGGTTGTTCGGATTGGGCATTTTCTGTGCAGCCATCTTTGCTGGCTTTAGGGATCACTGCCCCACCAGCATATAGATACAAACCCACTCTTTTTTAGCTGCCAAAGTATGAATATTCCAAGAGAAAAGAGACCTATGGAGCTGGTTCCTCTCCAGAACTGACACTTTACAACTTCTGGTAATATTTCTGCCAACGTCTCTGTGTTTTCCGTACAGTGGCAGCCTGGTGGTACAGTGGTTAGCACTGCTGCCTGTCAGCATCAGGGACTGGATTCGATTCCTGGCTTGGGTCACTGTTTGGAGTCTGCACGTTCTTCCTGTGTCTGAGTGGGTTTCCTCCAGGAGTGGGTTTTCTCCTGGTGCTCCGGTTTCATCTCACAGTCCGAAAGACATGCTGGTTAGGTACATTGGCAGTACTAAATTCTCCCTCCATGTACTGAACAGACACCGGAGTGTGGCAACCAGAGGTTACTTCATTGCAGTGTTTATGTAAGCCTAATTGTGACAATAATAAATAAATTTTAAAGAAAAATGAACCACCTCACACTTCTCTGTATTGACCTTCTTCTGCCACCTATCTGCCAACTCCAGCAACTTGTCTGTGTTCTTCTGGAGTTCTGCACTGCCCTCTTCACAGTTTACAATGCTTTCAAGATTTGTATTTGTAAATTTTGAAATTATTCACTACAATCTTTGTCAAGCACGAAAAACATCCATTAAACACTACTATTAGCCAATTTTGTATCCGTGTTGCTGTTCTCTCTTTATTTCACAGGATATACTTTTTTCAAAACTTTGTTGTCTGAATGCCTTTTGAAAGTACATACCATGGCAACAGCTTTTCCCTTATCAGCCCTCTGCTACCTCATCAAAAAACTTCAAGTTATTTAAGCATGATTTTCCCTTAAGAAACATTTTGTAATGTACTTACAGAATGTGGGTGTCACTGGCTAGACCAGCATTTATTGCCATCTCTGTCGATGCTGACTCCCTTTAGTCAGGTTTAATCTTATCCCCCTTTCTGAACAAAGGTGTAATGTTTGCAATTTTGCTGTTCTCTGGCACATTGTTGGGTCTAAGGAAGACTGAAAAATGATGGTATGTGCCTCTGCAATTTCCATTCTCACTTCTCTCAGAACCCTTGGCTTCATCTCATCCTGTTCAAGTATCTTGTTAACTTTTAAGTACAGACAGCCTATCATAGAAACATAGAAGATAGGAGCAGAAAGAGGCCATTTGGCCCTTTGAGCCTGCTCTGCTGTTCATTATGATCATGGCTGATCCAATGCATACTACTTATCAATTTTAAACCCTTGAGTGACTGAATTGCTCTTCTTTCATTGTGGCCTGGGTAGTATCATCTTTGTTAAAACAGATGCAAAGTATTCATTTAGTGTTTCAGCTATGCCTTCTACCTCCATGTATAAATCCCCTTTTTGGTCTCTAATCAGCCTTTTCCTTTTACCACTCTTTTATTATTTTTAGCCTACAGAAGACTTTGGCACTTCTTTTTATGTTAGCTGCCAGCCTCTTGCTTCCCTTATTTCCTTTTTCCCCTCCCAAAACCTTCAGTCTGATTCTCAATTCTAATTTTTTTACCTGGCACCTGTAGCGTGCCTATTTATCCTTTATCTTAATTTCTATCTTCTTTGTCATCCAGAATTTGTTTGCCTTACCTTTGCCTTTTGAGGGACTATACCTTGACTCTGCCAAAATTATTTCCTCTTTGAATACAGCTCATTATTCAGCTACCACTTTTCCTGCTTCCCTTTGCCTCTGATTTATTTGGCCCAGATCTGTACCTACCGCACTGAAATTGGCTTTTCCCCAGTTAATTGTTCATTATCTTTTTAAAGGGTAAGACATGACAGGCGAACTCCAAGCGTGATTTGCTCCTCTTGCTCCATGTGGCAAACGGAGGACTGTTCCGGTCCCCTGGGTCAACCTGTGTGCAGGAACTGTCTCCAGCTACCGCTCCTGGAAGCGCAGGTTTCAGAGCTGTAGCGGCGGCTGGAGAAATGGAGCATTCGCAAGTCAGAGTATCATGGATAGCACCAATAGAGAATTGGTCACACCGCAGGTTCAGACTCTGCAGAAAGGAAGGGAATGGGTGACTACCATTCAGCAAGACAGATAGGCAGATAGTGCAGGAATATTCTATGGCCATTCCTCTGCAATGTTGTACAGATGCCGGCATTGGATTGGGGTGGTAAAAACTCAGTAAGAATTTAGCAACACCAATTTATAATCCTTCCTGTGGGCGAACACTTCAGCAGTCATGGGCATTCGGCCTCCGACCTGCGGGTAAATGTTCTTCAAGGGGGCTTTCGTGATACACGACAGCGCAGAGTCGCTGAGCAGAGACTGATAGCCAAGCTCCGCACACATGAGGACGGTCTTAACAGGGATCTTGGCTTCATGACACACTATCTGTAACCCCCGTAACTTGCCTGGGTTAGCAAAAAACCTCACTTACTGTGCTGTCTGGAGAAAATACACAATTCTCTAACAATGCTCAGGATTCCCTTCACACACATTGTTAGCCACTTTAACACTTGAATAGCAGGTTAGATGTAAGGATTCGCATTCTAATCAGCAATCTCTGACTGTCTGTGCTGATGTGTGCTATTGCAGACCAGAACACTGCATTTGCTTGACGAAGACACAGAGTCGAAAGCTCGCTTTTTTACTATCAAGTAAATCGGTTGGATTATAAATTGGTGTTGCTAAATTCTTACTGAGTTCATTTCTCTGCAAAACAGATATCGGCTTTGAATACTGTTGAGGGGAATGACCTCTCTCGGGAAAACAACAGTAGCTAAACTCATTGCACCACAGTTGATTCTCCTGCAGAGAGGAGAGGTAAAAAGTGTGCCAGTGCAATAGTTACATGGATTTAGTTGTAAGGGGAATTGACAGGCATTTCTATGGCTGCAAATGAGACTCCAGGTAGGTATGTTGCCTCCTTAATGTTAATGTCAAGAATGTCTCAGAGGGTTGCAGGACATTCTGAAAGTGGAGGGCAAATGGCCAGTGGTCGTGGTACATGTTGGTACAAATGACATAGCTTAAAAGAAAAGGGATGTGTCCTAAAAGCAGAATATAGGAAGAAAGTTAAGAAATCAGACCTTGAGGATAGTGATCTCAGGTTTACTATAATGCTAAGTGCTAGTCAGAGTAGAAATGAAAGGGTATATTGGATGAATACGTAGCTGAAGAGATGGTGTCAGGAAGAGGATTTTAGATTCCTGAGGCATTGGGACTGGTTCTGGGGGAGGTGGGACCTGTACATATTGGATGGGTTACACCTAAGCACGATGTCCTGGGGGAGAGTTTGCTAGAGCAGTTGGGGATATTTAAACTAATGTGCTGGGGAAGGGACCCTATGTAATGAGCACAAGAAGGAGGGAGCAAGGACATAATGTAGAAAGAAAGTTCCAACTAAATCAAATATCAGGAAAAAAAGTTAAAAGGAAGGAGAACTCAAGGGATGTTATTAATGGAAATGTTAAAATTCAAAAAGCAGGTACAAAAACTATCATAAGGGCACTTTATCTGAATGCTCGCAGCATTCGAAACAAGGTAAATGAGTTGATGGAAAAATCATTGCGAGCAAGTATGATTTAGTGGTCATTACAGAGACATGGTTGCAGGGTGGTCACAACTAGGAGTTAAATATCCAGGGGTACCAGACAATTCAGAGAGACCAATAGGGTATTTAAGGGCGGTAGTGAGAGATGATACAGGTTCTGTGGAAAAAAGGGTTGAATCCATTTAGAAATTGTAAGAAAAAAAGTCACTGATAGGCATAGTCTAAAGACCAACAAATAGTAACATCATCATGGGGTGAGAAATAAACAAAGGAATCATTGGTGCATGTAAAAATGGTACAGCAATTATTATGGGAAATTTTAATCTACATATCAATTGGTCGAACCAGATCAGTCAAGGTAGTCTTGAGAAGGATTTCATAAAATGTATCCGCGATAGTTTCCTTGAACAGTATGTAATGGACCCTGTGAGGGAGCAAGCTACTCTAGATCTGGTGCTTTGTAATGAGACAGGAATAATTAATGATCTTACAGTTAGGGATCCTCTTGGAAGACGCAATCACAATATGGTTGAATTTAAAATACAATAGAGTGTGAGAAGGTAAAATCCAGTACCAGTGTTAAACAAAGGAGGCTACAAAGGGATGAGGCAGGCATTGGCTGAGGTAGACTGGGAGCAAAAACTTTATAGTGGGGCAATTGAGGAACAGTGGAGGACTTTCAAAGTGGTCTTTCACAGTGCTCAGCAGAAGCATATCCCAGTGATAAGGAAGGACTGCAGAAAAAGATAATCAGTCATGGATATCTAAAGAAATAAAATTGAAAGAAAATGCATACGGAGTGGCAAAGTTTAGTGGGGAAATTAGAGGATTGGGAAATCTTTAACGATCAATAGAAAGCCATGAAAAAAGCTATAAAGATAAGTCAGATGGATTATGAGAGTAAACTAGCTCAAAATATAAAAATAGTAAAACTTTCTACAAATATATAAAATGAAAAAGAGTGGCTAAACATTGGTCCTTTAGAGGATGAGAAAGGGGCTATAATAACTGGTAATGAGAAAATGGCTGAGGCATTGAACAGATATTTTGTATCGGCCTTCACAGTGGAAGACACAAATAATATGCCAAAAATTGATGATAGGAAGGCTATGGCAGGTGAGGACCTAGAAACTATCGTTATCACAAAAGAGAGATTGTTGGGCAAGCTAATGAGGCTAAAAGTAGACAAGTCTCCTATCCCTAATGGAATGCATCCCAGGGTACTAAAAGAGATGGGAGGGGAAATAGCAAATGCACTCGTGGTAATTTACCAAAATTCGCTGGGATGGTTTCCGCAGATTGGAAAACAGCAAATGTGACGCCACTATTTAAAAAAGGAGATAGAGAAAAGGCAGGTAACTATAGATTAACTTAACTTCTGTAATAGGGAAAATGCTTGAATCTATCATCAAGGAAGACATACCAAGACATTTGGATATAAATTGTCCTGTTTGTAAGATGCAGCATGGATAGAGGATTGGTTAACTAACAGAAAGTGAGGTAAATGAATGTTTTTCTGATTGGCGATCAGTGTCTAGTGGTGTGCCTCAGAGATCAATGTTGGGACCACAATTGTTTACGATTTACATTGATGATTTGGAGTTGGGCACCAAGTGTAGTGTGTCAAAATTTGAGGATGACACTAAGATGAGTGGCACAGCAAAGTGTGCAGAGGACTCCCTGAAAGTAGGCAGTCCCTGAAAGTAGGCAGTCAAGTCGAGAAGGTTGTTAAGAAGGCATATGGAGTCTTGGCTTTTATTGGTAGGGGGATTGAATTTCGGAGCCGCAACGTCATGTTGCAACTGTACAAAACTCTAGTGCGGCCGCACTTGGAGTATTGTGTGCAGTTCTGGTTCCCGCATTATAAGAAAGATGTGGAGGCATTGGAGAGGGTACAGAGGAGGTTTACCAGGATGTTGCCTGTATGGAGGGCAGGTCTTATGAGGAGAGGCTGAGGGATTTGAGGTTGTTTTCGTTAGAAAGGAGGAGGCTAAGAGGGGACCTGATCGAAACATATAAGATGATTAGAGGTTTAGATAGGGTGGACAGTGATAGCCTTTTTCCTAGGATGGAAAAAGCTAGCACGAGGGGACACAGCGTTAAATTAAGGGGGGATAGTTATAGGACGGATATCAGAGGCAGGTTCTTTACCCAAAGGGTGGTTCGGGAGTGGAATGCCCTGCCTGCAGAAGTTGTAGATGCGCCAAGTTTGGGGGCGTTTAAGAGGTTAGTTGATAAGTATATGGAAGAGAAGGGAATGGTTTAGTTTGGAGGGGCATTGCTTTTATATTGGTCGGCGCAACATCGAAGGCCGAAGGGCCTGTTCTGTGCTGTAATGTTCTATGTTCTATGTTCTATGACTCAAAGTCTGCAAAGGGACATCAATAGTCGAAGTGAGTGGTGAGGGTCTGGCAGATGGTATACAATGTTGGTAAATGTGAGGTCATCCATTTTGGTAGAAATAACAGCAAAGTGAACTATTATTTAAATGGTAAAAAATTGTAGCATGCTGATGTGCAGAATGACCAGAATCACAAGGAATTGGTTTGCCAGTGCAGCGGGTAATTAAGAAGGCAAATGGAATTTTGTCTTTTATTGCTAGAGGGATGCAGTTTAAAAACAGTGAGGTTGTGTTTCAGCTGTATAAGGTGCTGGTGAGGCCACACCTGGAATACTGTACAGTTTTGGTCTCCTTACATAAAAAGGGATATACTGGCACTGGAAGGAGTGCAGAGGACATTCAGTAGGTTGATTCTGGAGTTGAGAGAGTTGGTTTATGAGGAGAGACTGAGCAGACTGGGGCTATACTTATTGGAATTCAGAAAATCAGGGGGGATCTTATAGAAACATACAAGGTTATGAAGGGAATAGACAAGATAGAAGCAGGGAAATGGTTTCCACTAGCAAGTGAAATTAGAACTGGGGGCATTGGCTTCAAAATAAGGGAGAGCAGATTTAGGACTGAGTTGAGAAGGAACTTCATTGTGAATCCGGAATTCCTTGCCCAGTGAAGTAGTTAAGGCTATCTTGTTGAATGTTTTTAAGGCAAGGATATGTAAATTTTCGAATAGTAAAGGAATTGAGGGTTATAGTGAGTGGGTGGGCAAGTGGTGCTGAGTCCACGAAAAGACCAGCCATGATTTTAAATAACGGAACAGGCTCAAGGGACCGGATGGCCTACTGCTGCCCCAGTTCATATGTTCTTGGGGGGATAGTACTTGGGCGGGATTGTTGTCAGTATGGGCTTGAAGGGCCAAATGGCTGCCTTCTGTATTGTAGGGATTCTATGATTTTACTTGGCCCACTTCATTTCCAAGAACAAGGTCCAGCAGCATCTCCTTTCTCTGAACACAGACTGTTATAGAAAATTTTCCTGAACACAGTTTAGCAACTCCTATCCCTTTCTTTCCTTATACAGTTACTTTCCCAGTCTATTTGTCTCCATAATAACCCCTTTAATGTTTGCACCTCTAATTTCCCTGCAGATTTGTTCCTCTGTATCCTTCCCATCAGTTGATGACCTAGAGGCTGACACGGAGGTACAATGCATACTCTGCTATCTCAGTGCCAGGGACACTGGTTCGATTCTGGCCTTGGGAGATTGTATGAAGTTTGCACGTTTATCTTGCGTCTACGCTAATTTGCTCCAATTTAAGTGAATTAGCCATGGTAAATGAGCAGAGATACAGGGCTGGGATGGAGAGAAAGATCTGAGTGGGTTGCCCCTTCAGAGAGTCAGTGAAGATTTGATGGGTTGAATGCCTCTTTCTGCACTGTAGGGGTTCTATGGTTATATGTAATTGGATCTTTTTTGTTCATTAGCTGTAGCCAAATCGAATCCGTGCTTAACTCCTTTGGATATCCTTTTTCTCCAGTACTGCAATGCTCCTTAATGCTGCCACTCCTTCCATTTTCTTCCTTTCCTGCCTATCCTGAACACCTGAAATCCAAAGTATTTAATACCCAGTCTTGTCCTTCCTTGAGCCAGGTCTGTGTTATAGCCACAATGTAATAATTCCACATGGTAATTTATTATTGTAATTCTGCAATCTTACTTGCCACTCTCATGCATTCACCTACATGTAGCATATGCTGATGTACTGTAAAGCTTCTCCACTGTGCCCCAAAAGAAAATACTAGCCTTTTGTGGATTGAATCATTTCTATTTCTCAGCTATTCTGATAGCCTGTAAGATTGGCAATTGATGTGAAATTCAAGTCAACTATTCTCAATATGAACTAGTTGATGCTACTTAAAATCTATTACATAACCTCTATCAGACAGAATTATTTGATTTTCATTTTTGATTTTGAGTTGGATCAGAACCCTGGTCTCAGATGAAGACATCCTTACTTATCTTTGACGACATCTATTTTTGTTTGGCCATTTTATGTATTTTAGCGCTTATAAGTTATGCCTCTCCAGCTCCAGAGAGCATAAAAACTTTTCTGAATACAAAATAAAACATTTTGAAAAGTGCTGGATGGGCACTGGCTTTGATTTTTTTCTAAAAAAATTAATTGTTTAAAAAACATATTACAAAAAATTTCAACTTTGAAATTACAGGAAGTGTCATAAAGTCTGTGTTTCAATATTAGATGCCTCTGTAAAATTGTAATTCTTCTGATATTTATATATTTCATAACAGGTGTGCAGCACTAACTTGGATTTTTTTTGCAGAAATATACTTTATTTATAAAATACCTGAACATTACAAAACATTTCAAAATGTAATTTATAGAAAGTGCAATAATATTCAAGTATTTTTTTTACATAGATCATGTTGCACCCTTAGGTGCTTCAGTGCAATCAAAGGAGCGTTACAGAAAGTACAATGATATTTAAGTTGGGTACATAGATCATGTTGCACTCTCAAGTGCTTCAATATAATTGTGATACATGTACAGTACTGGCTTTAACATTTTTTTAAAATTCCTTTCTCGGAGTTACAAAACCAATGTGCAGAGTGAACAGGGCCAGCCCGTAATCCACTTCCTTGCTTGTTCCTAAAACCAATTCAAATTGCATTCAATTCATAGTCCCCATAAAAGAGACATACTAGTCCAAGCTGACATGAACAGGCATTGCACCTGATCTCAGACTTGATCCTTAACAAAAAGCTGAGTATATTTAATTATCTGACAGAAAATGCATTAGCAGGTTTGATAGCTCCCTAACATTAGATAGACCCAAAACCTGTCAATATACGCATTACACATCTCAGTAGAATCAAATTATCAAATCAACAATCAGTCTGTTCGCCACTTGTGAAGTGCTAATTATCTTCAACAATGATGCAAGGCAAAAGCCCCCTTTCCAGCACAATGGAATCAAATAAATCTTCATGCTATGTTTACATCAAATAATAAAATTGTCAAGAGGAATTTAAATAAAGGAATTTTTAGTGGAATATTCAAAATTATATAAATATTCAAAGTTACAATTGTATAGTTCACATGCAGAACAAAAATGCATAAATAAGTTGTAATTAAAGTGAAAGCAGAAATGATAAGATTGCAGATATCCCAAAATTGCTTATGGCCTTAGGCAAAAAAATGTTAGCACCAGTTTGTGCCATTCTAGCTGCAGATCAAAGCTATGCAGCATATTTCCCATACCTTTACTATTTCCTGAGTTTATTTAATTTTCTCAATGTACTAATTGCTTGATTTCAACACCTATTTTACATAATGCATTCCATATTCTAATAATATTTTTCTTGAAAAATCCTTCTAACCCTATTTATGCTTCTAGTACTAATCCTGAATAAATAATGAGGGCATCGTCAGATCAGAGTGAAGGAGTGGAAATGTGGGTGATTGAGTATGAGGTCAAGAAAAATGGTACAGATAATGAAAAGCAGAGCACTTAAATGGGAATGGTAGGATAGTGATATTGCTGCTGTACTAGTAATCCAAAATCCTGAACTAATAAACTTATCTTTTTTATACATTCATAGCATGTGGACATCTCTGACTGGGCCAGCATTTATTGCCCATGCTTAATTGTCCTTGAAGTGGGTAGCTTGCTAGACATTTCAGAAGGCATCTAAGAGTCAACCACATTGCTTTGCATCTAGAGTTGCACGTAGGCCAGACCATGTAAGAACGGCAGATTTTCTTTCCAAAAGTACATTAGTGAAATAGATGGGTTTTTATGACAACAATGGTTTTGTGATTGTCATTCGGCTTTTAATTCCAGATATCTTCATGAATTCAAATTTTACCATCTGCTGTGCTGCAATTCAAACCCAGGTCTCCAGAGTTTTATCCTGGGCCTCTGAAATATCAGTCCATTGACAATACTACTGTGAAATCACCTTCCCTTCTCACCATAGTAGTTTGAAAATTTGAATGTTTATGTTTATTATATTTGAAAAGCTGGTATCAATAAGTGACAAATTTGTCATAGTATCTGGAATACACTTCATTCTCTTGAGCTTGTTTGGCAATTTAATTATATCATGTTGATCTGTTGGATTGTCATAAAATCCAGTTGATTATCTGATATTCTTTGGGAAAATAGAAGCCATCCTGGCTTGGCCGATATGTGACTTCAGTTCTACACCAATGTGATTGACACTGAAGTAGCCGAGCAATACCTTTGAATTTAAAGCAACTGAGAATGTGCAATAAATGTTAGCCTTGCAATTGACATCCACAATCCAATGATAAAACTTAAAGGAGATGGACCAAATTAAATGGTGGTATGCGGTTTATGATGAAATTACAAAAACAATGGCTAGGCATTAAATAATCAATAAAATGGGACATAGTATGAGACCACATAGATCGAATTATGTTGAGAGATGCTTTTATATGAAGCAGAAAATCTGAAAATCATAATGAAGTGATATAAAATAGCTATTCAAGGGAACCCCAGTGGAAATTAATTAAATCATGTTTTAAAATCATTGAAAGGTCACATTGGCTATCTGGGAAAGTTGGGTTGAAACAGATGTTGTAGGTTAGAAGTTACCTTTGAAAAAATGTGGACACTTCAGGCGAAATTCTCCCATTTTGAGACTAAGTATCGTGGTGGAGGCAGGAACGTGGAGTGTTTCCCACTGTGAATGTTGACAAAAAAAATTTCCAGCCCCAACCTCATTAATCATGCACCTGAGTGTTTGATGCCATCTTTGGTGGCTGGGCTTAGATGATGCTTCGTCCGTCTTCATGTTTTGGGTGCCTCATTGAAAAGGCATTCAAATCATTGACCCACAATTGAATGAAGAGAGTAGATTTCTGGAAACACTCAGACTAGAAGACAGACCTCCTCAGAACAACGATGGATCTCCTAGAACATTCTGAGACTCGGTGATGGACCCCCTCCACGATACCTAAATAAGTTTTGCCTGCAGATGTTCCCTTTATCTATTTTTAGCATTTAGAGTTGTGGGTGGTCTCCATTGTGACCTCCCCCCCTTCAAGGCTGCCCCAGGCACTGTTCAGATGAGTCCCAGAATTTGCATGCAAGTTCCAAATAAGTTTCACAGTAGAGTGTTTTTCTGCTGGCATTGTGGGGAATCTGTGTGGTGGTTAGGCCTTCATCTGCATTCCATTAACAGGATGCAAATGAGATTAACAACATTCTCTGGTAGGTTTTCAGAGCCAACATAATGGAAGATCCTGCTGTCAATTCATGCCAGTGTTGGACTGATTTCTAGGCTTCTCACCATCCCCACTATCGAACACACCAGCAGGGTCTTGGGAGAATTCTGCCTTTAATATATTCACATAAAATGTTGAAGAGATAAAAGTGGAAAATAATTTGGTGAATGTGTTTATCTGGATTTTAAGAAAGTGTTTGACAAGGTACCAGAAGTTTGATTTAATAAAATTGAGGCTCATGGAATAGGAAGATCGGTGTCTAATTAGATATGGAAATTAATGTTGAAAACGTTGAGCCATGGCAAATGGTTCATTTTTCAGACTAGAGGGTGGTAGACACTGGTGTTTCCAAAAGAGCTAGTGTTAGGACCAATGCTGTTTTGCTTTATGTAAATGACTTGGATCTTGAAATAACTCTGCATTGAAAGGTGGGGAGTGATGGTCTGTGGAGTGATTGGGAGAAGGGTGCAATTAGTGAGGCATGGGTGTGATGCCTGTGTGGGGGAAGCCCAACATGCAGCGATTGGCATTGGGTCCCAATGTCTGTAGAGGGGAGTGACACGAGATCTCCCAGTGCAGTGTAATTGTACATTGGGAGACTGGGACAGCTACATAATGGTATCCCAAGAGCTCAGAAGCAGGCATCTTGACATGAATAGCTCCACTCCCTCCCCTTGGAGAATTACATCCAGGCCCTTGTCTTTCCTAAGAGCTGCATGATTTTGATTGGAAGCTTGCCCAAAAAAGGGTGCGATTCTTTCCCATTTTCACACTCATTTGACACTTAGAAGTTTTTTGGTAAGATCACCTCCAAAACAACACAAATCCCAGATTCAATCATCTCTTGGCTCAGATCAGCGAACTCAACAATCAGTGAATCTTAAAGAATCCCTGACTTAGGAATGGAAAAGTCACCAAGGATTCCCAATCTTGATTGAAAAGTACCCGCTACAGAATTGCAAGACTGGATATCACTTGAAGAAATTTGGGCTCATAAACGGATAGCATGCTAGTAGTGGTGAATAATGGGCAGTTGGATGATTAACCATAGCGTAAGTATTACTGAAAAAAGAAGAGAAAAGAGAAGTGGAAAAAAAGATAATTAGCTTCTTGATCTCCAATCATTTGGAGGTGGGTATATTTCTAAAAAGAAAAAGTAAACTATTATACACAAAAATAGAAATATATTAATGCTTTGGAGTAAAAAGTATACTATTTTCAGATTTTCAAATAATACTTGCAGTAAACAGTCTTTCAACTACTGTTCAGGACAGAATTTTCACTTGATCTGGTTAACAAAATAAGCAAAAAATGTGACTACTTGATAAGCACAGTACCAGTATTCTGCTTATTTGAATGTTATGAAGAAAATCTGGCTTGGTAAAAGATACATATAAGCACATTTTGTGTTTTAATCTCTGACAACAAAATTTACATAAAAAATATATTTTGACCTTGTTTGTACAGGGCCAAGAATGTCTAATATTACTTATAAAAATTGTAAATTAAGAAGTTCCATTAAAAAAAATCTGAGTCATGCCTTCTCCCACACATCAGCCCTTCTCCCTCTGCTATCGCCTTTTTTTTACATGGTGCAAATTAGTCCTTGTTCATCCTATGAAATGTTATGCATTCACTGGATTAGGAAAGAAAGTATGGTTGCAGGTTTGGTAAAGTTTTTAATAGTACATTAGCAGCTATGTCAAGAACCAACATAGCATGTAGTAATGGCTTAAAGCTTGCCACCACAAGGGTGGTGGAATTGGTAAAACCAGAGTGCTTTCAAAAGGAAATTGGGTGGGTGTGTGAAGGAAATACATTTTTAATCTGATTTATCATTATCACATATATTAGTATACAACAAAAATTGTTTCTTGCGCTACCCATACAGAATATACTGGTCATAGAGGAGGAAAGGAGAGGGTGCAAACTTTCAACTATAGTATCATCATGAGGGACCAGGAAAGGTTGTTAGTGATCTGGACACCTCGAAGCTTGAAATTGTTGACTATTTGACCATTCCCACTTCATTTCCATTGATGTAAATGGGACATGTTCTCCACTATGCTTCCTGAAGTAGATGAGTATCTCCTTTGTTTCACTGAGGGAGAGACATTTTACTGGCATCTGCAGGGCTTCAGTAGGATTGACTGGATTGCTCTGTGGAGAGTTGGCATAGACCCAGTGGGCCGAATGACCATTTCTGTGCTATAAACAAATCTATGACTGATTTAAGGTGACATGAGGAAAAACCTTTTTGCACTGAATGGTTAAGATCTGGAATGCAGTGCCTGAGAATGTAGTGGAAGAGGATTTGACGAAGGCTTTCAAAAGAATGTTGGATAATAACCTGAAAAGGGAAAGCTTGGAAGGTATGATAGTGGCACTAGCTGAGTTGGTCTTGCAGAGGGACTACATGGTGATGATATACTGAATCACCTCATGTTGCAACAATTCTATGATTAGGTGCAAGGTTCAAATGATATGAAAAACAAGAAAAGAATTATAATGGAATCACATCATTACTCCATCACTTCTAATGCAGCTGATAACTATTTTGTATTTCTTTGACTGTCAGTCTTGCGCAGATGCATTGATAATGTAATGCGAAAAAGGCAAGTGATGCATGAGGAATTTTGCTTAAGTAGGTGACAATAGCCAATGCTGTATAGAAATTAATGCATGTCCATGAGTGGTTATAAGGAATTGATTTGAAGAGTCTAGAGGACATAATCTTAAAAGAATTCTAAGTCCAGGCTGAGTGTGGAAACAGGGGAGTTTTTGATTTTTTTGGGGACAGAATCCAAATCTGCAACCTTATGCTTGTAGAGGAAAGGAGCAGGTCTTAAATTGCCCGAACACTGACTGAGAGCAGCAGAGGGGCCCCTCTGTTATGAGAGTAGAAAGGCAGCCTGTGCTGCTCTCAACCAGCGTCCATGGCCTCAAGCAGGCAGCCTCCCCAGCTACCACTGTGGCCTATTGTGACAGCCCCCCTCGCCCACGTTGATTGCAACGCAGAATGACAGTGAGCCTTCTCTCTTCCTCACTAACTGTTGTGCAGAGTGCGCCGTGGTCCCCTCCCCAACGCCCACCGATCGGCCACCCCAGCTTTGGCCCTATGCCCTGGTAGGCCTTTGCTGATCCCAAACTCTATCTCTTCAGTTTAGCAGGAAATTTAGGTGGAAGGGTAATTGTAAACCAAATTAAGACTCTTAAAACTTCCAACATGTTAACAGACATTATTTTTTAAATAGATTAGCTGCATTTGAAAGACAAATAATTGTACAACTGGTCTGATACACCTTGGATTTAATTGTCGTGTTTGTTAAGTAAAAGAATAAACTCTCAGATTGCTGACAAGCACAGGGAAATCTACCATGCTTTTTTTTAAGGAGTGCACTATTATTTACAATTTAGCCGTTCACAACTCAGGACATGTACAAATGATTTACAGCCAAATAGAATATGGTTTGTGTGGTCATTTTTTAATGTAAGGAAATGCAGTAGCAATATTTTTGCACAGCAACGTCCCACAAACAATAAAGAGAAAATGACCGGATATTCCATTTTTTTTCATAATGTTGTTTGAGAGTAAAATAAATGTTAGGACACTAGGAGTAACTCTCCTGGTCTTTAAACAGTGACATAGGATTTTTACATCCATCTGAAAAGGCAGATGGGGCCTCAGTTCAATGTCTGAATCAAAAGAGAGCTCCAACAGTTCAACACTTATTCAATAATACACTCAAATATCAACCCAGAGTCTCTGAAATAAATCTTAAACCTGTGTAAAGGTTGTTTGTCACACTGCAACAAAAACAAATCTGACAAGAATAAAGTTATTAATGATATAAAAATCAAATACTTCCTTTAACTTTTTCTGCCTACCATATTTCCTTCACACAGTTACATTGAACACTACAGCACAAACAGGCCCTTCAGCCCACAAGTTGCACCGATCATATCCCTACCTACCAGGCCTATCTGTAACTCTCAATCCCATTAAATCCCATATACTCATCCAGAAATCTGTTAGGGCTAATGGAAGGATCTTAGTAGTGTTGATGAATAGAGGGATCTTGGTGTACATGTGCATAGCTCCCTGAAAGTTGGCACCCAGGTTGATAAGTTTGTTAAGAAGGCATATGGTGTGTTAGCCGTGATGTCATGTTGCAACTGTACAAAACTGGTGCGGCCGCACCTGGAGTATTGCGTACAGTTCTGGTCGCTGCATTATAAGAAAGATGTGGAGGCATTGGAAAGGGTGCAGAGGGGGTTTACCAGCATGTTGCCTGGTATGGTGGGAAGGTCTTATGAGGAAAGGCTGAGGAACCTGAGGTTATTTTCGTTAGAGAGAAGAAGGTTAAGAGGCATACAAAATGAGCAGAGGGTTAGATAGGATGGACAGTGAGAGCCTTTTTCCTCAGATGGTGATGGCGTACATGAGGGGATATGGCTTTAAATTAAGGGATGGTAGTTATAGGATGGATGTCAGAGGTAGATTCTTTACTCAGAGGATAGTAAGGGCGTGGAACGCCCTACCTGCAGCAGTTGTGGACTTGTCAACTTTGAGGGCGTTCAGATGGTCAGTAGATAGGCATATGGATAACATTGGAGTAGTTCAGGTTAGAGTGTCATTAGGTGGTTCCACTGGTCAGTGCAACATCAAGGGCCGAAGAGCCTGTACTGCGCTATAATGTTCTATGTAAAAGACCCTAGAGAGTTCGCCTCTACCACCAAAGGCAGCCGATTCCACTCACTGACCACGCTCTGAGTGAAAAACTTACCCCTGACATCTCCTCCATACCTGCTCTCCAGCACCTTAAACCTGTGTCCTCTCGTAGTGACCATTTCAGTCCTGGGAAATAGCCTCTGAGAATCCACCCTATCTATACCTCTCAACGTCTTATAAACCTCTATCAGATCATCTTTCAACCTTCGTCTTTCCAGGGAGAAGAGACCTAACTTCCTCAACCTTTCCTCATAAGGCATGCCTCCCAATCCAGGCAAAATCCTTGTAAATCTCCTCTGCGCTCTCTTAATAGCTTCTATATCCTTCTTGTAGTGAGGCAACCAGAATTGCGCACAGTACTCCAAGTAGGGTCTGACAAGAGTTGCAGCATTACCTCCAGACTCCTAAACTCAGTCCTTCAATTAGTGAAGACTGGCATCCCCTATGCCTTCTTGACCACATCCTTTATCTGCAAGGCTGATTTAAGAGTCTTATGGACTCAGACCCCAAGGTCCTTCTGCTTCTCAATACTGCTGAGAGTCCTATCCTTGATATTGTACTATTTCATCCCATTCTATCCTATTCCCACGCATTCTATCCTATCTGTTCCACTTAGTGTTGTGAAAAGTTTAACTAAGTCACCCCTTAACCTTTTAAATTCCAAGAAATCCAACTACAGTTTACGTAATGTGTAGCTGGAATTTAACTCTTGGAGTCAAGGTGTCATCTTGTAATTATGTTGCACTCCCTCACAAAACTACTATCTTTTTCCTAGGGTGTATTGCCCAGAAATGCTCATAGGTGGTCTCCTTTGTATTCTATTCTTCTAGTTATGAAGCCAGTATTCTATTTACCATTATGACAAAGTTCTGTACTTTTTCAAGGCATCTTAATGATCTATATATCTGGACCATATGTCTCTTTGGAATTTCCACTGTTTCTAGCACTTAATGTTTAGAAAGTAAGCTGTTTTATTTAGGTCCGTTATAGATTACCTTATATTTGTCTCTATTAAAATCTATTTCCTATTGTTTTAAATATTCAATTAATCTTTAAATATATATATGTAATATTATGCTTTGAACTTTTCTTCTAGAAACAAACTTTAAATTACTTCTCTTGCTTTACTCAGTTTCCATGGCCTTTTTTCTTCTCTCTGTAACCTCCTTCAGCCCATCAACCTTCAGACCTGTCATTCTAAATTCTGTCTTTTATTCATCCCCATTCTCTGCCACTGGAAGTCATGCCTTCAGTTTCCTCAAAATGTGGAATTCTGATCTTCCCTCCCCAATTTCTCTAATCCAACCCTACTACTTTAATCAAGTTATTGATTACCTTTTCTTCAAATCTTCTTTGACTTGATATCAATTTTTAAGATTATCCTGCAAAGAAGCCCCCCACATTAAAGATGCTATATAAATGGAAGTTGTTTCTTCTCCTCACTTGCACTGTATATTTTGATAGAAGCAAAACAACATTTTGACTGGCTAAGTACAATTAGAAGCACCAAGTTTTATCTTGTTAATCTCTGACACGCAAGAATACTAAAATAGGAAAAGGCATTATTGGGTGATAAGTTTGTAGTCAATAGTAACAGATCATTTCAAAAGACAATAGATAATCTCTTTAATAGTAGGAAATAAATAGGTATTCATGTAAGAATTTCACTCTTAGGATCTGGGCCAATTTAACAGTCTTTAGAACAACTAAAAAGTAGCAATTGCGAAACTCAAGACATTAACCTGAGACAGATTTGTAAATCATATGTACAAAAAGCTTTCCTAATCTTTTTATTTTGTAATTTATAATTAAATTAGAAAATTAAAACATTTGGAAAGGCTCCACGTAGATCTTGCCCTTGGAAGAAAATGAAAAACAGCAGTTAGCAATTTTAAATGAAATAATTATCAGGATAATCCAAAAAACCTAGTTGAATTTGAAAATGTAGCGAATGACTTCTGTTAATTGATAAACCAAACTTGAATCCAACCTCATACCAACTTGTGGAAAACCAAATTATGTTATACTTGAATTTTCAACACTAATGTTAGCACAGAATATCTGGTATGTGGGCTGGAATTTTACAGCCCTGTCTGCCAGAGGAATTGGAGTGGGCGAGGGACAGACCAAGGGAAGGTCCGTTGACCTTGGACTGGATTTTACGGTTTTGGGATGAGTAAGGCTGTAAAATTTTGCCCATTGTCTATACTTGACAATTTAAATTAAAAAGCTAAGAATTGCATTTGTATGGTACTTTTCATGACCTCAGAACATCACAAAGTGCTTTACTGCTAATGAGGTAGGAAACCCAGTGTCTAAATTGTGCAATGCAATCTCCCACAACAGCAATATGATAATGATTAGATTAGTGATGATGAATATTGATCAGGCACTGGAGAGAATTTCCTTCTTCACCATAGTACCATGAAAACTTTTAGCATGAAACACCTTCAGACTTTTTTGATTTATGTGGTTTATGCAGATAGGTTGCTAGAATATTATTCTTTTATTTAAAAAAAAAAATCTTCTTTTGGCCTTTAATATTACATGCCATACCTCAACTAGGAAAAACATGGGATTTAAGAGCAGGAGTAGGCCATTCAGTCCTTTGAGCTGCCCCACATTCAATAATGGCTGATCTGGTTGTGATTGCAACTCCACTTTGCCATCTACCCTCATAATCCTTAAATTCCTTGTCTATCAATAATTTGCCTAAATCATCAGTCTTGAATAAATTCAATGAGCAGGTACTCATGCAATCTGCTTCTGGGTTTTTATCAGTACAATCCTATAGCTCACTGAAAGCAATTGTGATTTATGGCACATTACGGTTATCTTGACCATTTACGTTGTGTGCTTTCCTCAAAAGTGTAAAAAATGTTTTTCATGAGCTGTAAAGTGTATTGTGAATTTCAGCCAAATATGTTTGAGATGGAGGGAGAATATTTCACTGGATGTTTTTTGACAGCCAACAAAGGATATTTCTAACAAAAGGTCATATGATGTATATAAGTAGAGTCTTATATAATGAGTAAATCAAACTCTTGAGACTACAGTTCCATCAGCAGATTTACAGCAATCAATGGGTGATCCAGTTGCAGCTGAAAATAGTTTAGCTGAGAGAGAACATGATTAGCCTCATTTCAACTTTGCACGCATACAGTTCCCCTTATGCTCAAGATTTTATTCAGCCAAAAAGCAGAGGAGGAGAATAGTTTCTGTGAAGAATTTTGAAATGGTTCTCTTTCATCTGATTACAGGTGGAAAGTTTGTTTACCTTCTTCAGGACTAAGGACCAGGAGACTTCATTATCTATTGGGTGGTCCCAAGACCTTCTGCCTGGTGGATTTAAGAAGCTCCTTATTTTCAAATACATTGCTTCACATTAGAATATGCTTATGGAAAGTAGTTTTGCTGTACTGCAATTTTTAATAAAGAGGTCAAGCTCAGTTGTTGTGACTGGATTTATATTGTATTTTGATAATACTTGAGTTTGATTTGCAGTATTCTACAGAAAACAAATCTGTCCGAATCAAATTCCACTCTAATCTGTGGAAATAATTTGAAGAAAACTATTCTACTTGAATACACCCACATATTTACTAAATTTTATAAAAAGAGATAGTTGTACACTTAGGAACTCCTTTTTGTCACGTTCTTTAGATTTATTCAAAAAGCTTTGAATTTGAAGTGGAGGGGGAAGAGTCTTTGAAGACTCTTTTTAAACAAAATGGTAGTGCACACAGGCAAAAAATGAACTCCATCATAACTGCATGGAGGGAGTATTAAAAAGTTAACAAGCAGGAATATTATTGCCTTAGGAAAGTACTATTGGCAGGAAGAATAATTTTGATAGTTTTACTAACATTTTCTGATATGGGTTTGTGATGTAATTTAACAATTACTACTGCTAAATTTAAAAGCAGTTGAACTATTTACTAAAGATACATTTCAATTGAATAACAAGGCTTCCATTTTGTGTATAATTAAACACAAATTAACCCAAATTTGCAAAAATTTCAAGCAAATATACAGCTGTCATGACAGCTAAGGTGTTCAGTTGTTTTGCTGAAACTGGATAAGGAAGGTCTGAGGCTGAGATGGAAAAAAGGAAAGGTTAATCTGGAAATATCCAGTTCAAAGGGTACATCATAGCATGACATAATTTTGCTTATTGGAGGAGCAGTGTGCTCAAAGATTGAGACTCAGTCAGGACAACATTGAGCAACATCGGTTAGGTGTTGAAACAAGATCTTAATTCCTTTTTTAATAACTAATTGCTCAGCCAATTACTGAGTGGTGATTCTTTACACATTTATACATCAACAGAAGATTTTACCCAGTATGCAATTGCTTTAAACAGTAAATCCTGCTGTACGGCATCTATATGTTGTCAACCAGTAGAATGCTTTGTACATCCTTTTTTCTGCTGCACTTCAGTATCCACAGTGAGCATGAATGCTCAGGTAGTGACAATATAAAGATACTGCCTGTTAGATGGAAGAAATTATGGTGACATCGCACTGTCAACTGCAGCCCTTTGTTATACAATAAACTGGCACTGAAAAGTTGGCCACACAGCAAAGATTTAATACAATTGTTGGATTTCATAGAGTACTGTTAGTGATTGATTGTAACCACACGTATTGTGTGGTAAGCCAATCCAGTTGCATATGTCAATTGTGAATGCTTTTTTAACCAAACATAATCCTATTCCCATGAAATATCCAGCATCAACACATTGCACATGATTACATAGTTTTTGCATCTAGTTCATTTGAATGGTTTTGGAGGGACCAATTTTTTGTACACATCTTCCAACATCTTTGAATTGCCTGAATGTAGGGCTGAGCACAAATATTAGATATGCAAATGTAAAAAAGCTATTATAGAAATAAATTTTGATCTTTTGATTTTGCATCATTCTTGAGATACTGTGCATTATTCACCACACAAAGTATGCCATGTGGATTTTGCTTAACATTGTAATCTAGAAGGGCATATATATCGACAAACAAGAAGAATGGCTGTATTCTGGCAGTGGATGAAGAGGACCTCGAACATCCTGAGACAGGGAGACACTATGGTGAGACTAGTTCAAACTTTAATAGTTCATTGTTCGCTTAAAGCACTCTCTCCCTTTTCCATGGTCACAGTCACCCATTAGACATGATAAATTATCAGACTGCAATAAAACAGATATAATTCTTAAAAAAATGTTATACTTAAAACCACCACGAATCTACCTTTTTTATCCTAATAGACTTAAGTTTCAAAAGATACAGTTGTCTCAGAGTATAAAAGAATCCAGTTCTTGAATAACAAAAATCATAAATTAGTAATCATTTAAGCGTTTTAAATTATATTGGACCCGATTTTAACTCACTCAAAAGCCATTCACTTACACAGAGTAAAAATCGAGCCCATTGTGTTTGCAGATTCTAATGTGACACTTGTATGTCTTAGAACTGCTCTTTAATATGTGTATGAATTAGTGTCTACGATCTTTAAGTGTCCCGATCTGAAGCATTGCCAGCGGAGAAAGGACTGTTATCTAGATCAGTTTGGTAAGAATCATATATTGGAGTGCCACTCAGTAATAGTTATGATACTATTAGTTGTTTAGTGCCTATAGTTCCTATTACTGAAACTTCAACATAGATCATTCAATGTGGTTTCAGCCACAGACAATAACTTGAGATTCTTAAATGTTACAATGTATTGTACAAATTTTGGGAGGTGCCCATCTAATTAACTTGACAATGGTTAAAGATCAATGCGATTAATATACCTAATTTCTGAAAGATACTATCAGGAAAGCAAAATATTGCTCAAAGTCCTGATAAGTATTGCACAGATTTTTTTGGAGTGTTTCCCTGGTATCGTAACAGCCACAATCAGAGCAATTTGCATTGTAGCTCTGATGTTATCGAAGCATGCATCAGTGTAGTCTGCAATCCCACACCGAGGCTATAAAAATCCTTGGTGAGCTCTGATTGCAAACTGTCAACAAGGTCATTTATATTATGCTCCATAATAAATTAAATTTCAGTCAAGCAAAAGGTCAGTGCATTATGCATGTCAGTGTGCAGTTCCTGCATGGTTTGCTCCACTGCATGTTTGTAGGTATGTTTTGCCTACTTCTAACATTTTAAGATGCCAAACGATTTTGCCCAGTAGATAATTGCACTGTATAGACTCATACTGTATGGTATCTAAATGTTATCACGTGAGCCAATAGGATGCTTTGCAAATCCTTTCTTCTGGTGCAGTTCAATGTCCACAGTAAGCAATGGGTGCTTATGTTGCATAGCTGGTGATAATATGGCTAACGTAATGGTATAGCCTGTCTGTGTTGCTGCTAGTATTGGAAGCTATAGGATTTGTAGTTCTCGACAGTTCTTTCTGTTATATGTTCTGTGGCAGAACGGATGCAGGCAAGTCGCATTGATCCTGGTATACCTATAATTATAATTTGCTCACACTGGAAATGTTGATCCATTATTTTTTCACCATTATATTTTAAGAAACTGTTTCAGCATACAGTTTCAATGCAATAGAAATTATTTTAGCAGTGTTAACCAGAATCAATGAGATAGCTGCTGGTATCACAAACTCCCAAGTTTCCAGGGAGAAGATATTAAACCTCCTTTCTTGAGCTCCCTGTCATTCCAAGTTCTTCTTAAATTGCATATGTAGTCTTCCCTTTCTATTTTTTCTATTGCAACATCATTAGAAACATCAGTGTTTTCTTTATTCCTAGCAATAGCATTCACCACTTCATATCCCCCCTGCCCCCCACGCTTGCCTGCATGTCTCTGGGTGCGTAGATGTGACGAATATGGAGACTCTCTTTGGCATGGCCTCACTTGTAGACATTTCTACTTCTGTCTTTGTGAAATGTGGCTTTCCCATTGCTTCTCTACCATTTTCTGCAGTGTTCTAATGCTCCTATTGCCAAGCCATAACTCTTGGAAGTCAACTAAACCATTTCTAGTTTGCTAAGTTAATTAAAACGAATTCTTGCAACAACTTTCTAATTGGATTACTTCAGTAAGCTGTACTTAGCAGAAAATAGGCCCACTAGAGTGGTATAACTATCCAAACAGCAGAACACAGTGCAGTTCAAAATGGCAGAGGTTCTTGTCACTGTTGCTCAAAACAGGGAACATCGCTTTGTAAGTTTTGGAAGCAAATTGTTTAGTATCCAAAATATTGTGCCAACTTCTTAACCATGAAAATCAGAAAAAGATGGAAAAGATTAAATAGGCTAATGTTTTACAATATTCTTCAAATCAGCCCGGTATAAGCGTGACTAAAACTCATAATTGGTAGAATAAAGCAAATAAGATGGGACAAACAAAAATTTACCAACAGATTAAAACATTTTCTTATCTTTGCACCCATTTGTCCCTGCCTAGAAATTTTTTGTACAATTTTGAATTCTTTTAGGAAAAAAGATTAATGCAAGTCTGAAATATGCATACTCAAGCAGCATTTAATGTATTTCATTTACAATGATGTGCCTGCCAAGCTCCATCACTGTACAGTATATTTCCTCCTTATTATTACTTATCAATTCTTGATTGACCTGTTTTATCCTATTTATTTAATCTTGGCTGTGTCTGCTGGTCACCTAGATTGCTCAATAATATTTTAATGTGATCAGGGCAAACAGCCTAGTCACTTTCTAGGAGCCAAAAAACACAAAGGGAACCCCAGGTTTGTTCTTATTAGTAGGGCCTTATTTTCCAGAAAATGGAAGTGTGATCTCTGACGGTTAAAATATTCAAAATATACAATGAGAGGAAAATTATGTTGGAAGCCATGTGTTTATGCCTTGAATACTGAAGAGCAAATCCCTTCTCTTGCCAAAAAAAACTTTATGCTCTACATGAATTGCATTTTACTGAGTAAATGCAATAAGTAGAAACTACCTGCCTGGGGTCAGCTCGGTTTACAGGTGACCCTGAGGATGCACATATACCAAAGTGCATTTACTACATAGCTTTAAAAATGTTTTCCTTTGGAAAGGAAAAATGCAGTTTAATTCTTATTAATGACCTACTCGCAGTCATCTTGATGGGTGTGACAGTTTGGAGAGAACTGCTCTATTGACTTGTACAATGGATCCATGACTGGATAGAGGATTAGGTGACGAGTCATAGTTTATATGAGGTCTGAAATAACTCTAAAATATGGTATCAATACCAAGGCGGAGTGATGGTCCTTTACCTTTTAAAGAGGCTTTATCTTGGGAGCCTCTTAGTGACATATTTTTTGCCCTTTATGTATACAGAATGTCTAGCTAGTGAACATGAATCTCAGCAATCAATTGCACAATAATATTGGGTGATTTCTCCTGATAAGTATATGAAAAAATATTTATTTAAAAGTGAAAGTATCCCAAAGGTTAGGCAGACTTAAAGAAGAACGAAATAATTGCAGAAATTCAAACCAGGGACATTTGTTGTTTTGTTCTTGGATGAGAGCATTGCTGGTAAGGCCAGCATTTATTACCCATCTCTAATTGCCCTTGACAATGGGCAACAGTTTCAGTTTAAGTTTGTGAAAGTTCAGGAAAGAGAGGCTGCATTGTTTATGTTTTATTTTGTCATGTGCCAAGAGATAACAGAAAATTGCACAATTGTGTGTCATCTTCAGTATGAAGCAAAATGATTTTTGCTTCTATTGAGGTAAAAAGTACAGATCACATGGTGCCCTTTTAGACTCCTGATGCAAATATTTACACAGACTTAAATGTCATTTGTAAGTCAAGTTAAAAGTCAAATAAAGATTTTTAAAAAATAAAATGTTTTAAAAATTGTGATCATTGGTTTATGAAACATTGGGGGACACAAGTTACCACACAGCAGCCTCTATTGAGTAATAAAACACCCAATTGAATAATAAACAGCTTTAAAATTTAACAAGAAGCTGCTGTTGGAACAGAGCTGTCATCCCCCTACAGTACTGTGCTAAAACAATGAAAAGTTAAGTAACACTTTTTCCAATGACTGTGTCATGCAGCTTTCAGATCAGGTTCATAAGTTCAAAATGTGACGGGACCCTCAAGTACCGGTGATAAAATGTAGGGTAAGTAAACCTGATGGGGGAAACAAAAAAAATAATCGGCTCAATATGAAATATTTCGAATGAAATTGTTGTTGATTTCAGTAGGCTCTGGAAAATGAAAGAAAAACCTGTAATTTCAGTATTCCAAAGCTGTGGCTGAATTAAAATGTTTTACCAATTTTTGATCCGGGTTGGGAATAAGCAAGGTCTGCTGGAGGGTGGGTGGGTGGCGGTGATGGGGCGCGGGTGAGAAAACGGATGTGTCTTTAAGCAGGAGTAAAATGTTTGTTAGGGACAGTACACCGATGGTAACATTAATATTTTAACCATATTTATGTTTTAAAATGTGAATATTCAATGGAAAGAAAGTAACTGTGTATGGTTTATGCAAATTGTGTGTGTTTTTTTTCACTGGGTTGTGGGAGGAGTTCAAGCTGCTCCATACCCCATTTATCTTCTTACTTTGTCCTCATGCCAAATCTCCTATTACCTTTAGTCCTCTTAAACTTTCACTCTTTCTAAAAAGGCAGGGCAACAAGTACCACTGATCTCCATGGCACCACAGACCCTGGAAAAACTCTTCGACAAACTTGGCCACTTTGGAAGGTAATTTATTTTTACACTCATTGGCTTTTATTAGTTATATTTTCATCAAAAAAAAATTTTGCTCAGGAACATTACTTAGTAATTACTTAACAGCACACAGTAGTATTTAAAGACTGAAGGCAATGTCCTCATAAAGCACTCATTCCTGAAGTCCAGTTTAAATAGAGAAAACTATGTTCATAAAAAAAATCTGAATGTTAAACATGTATTTTAAGTTTGTGCAACGGTAAATTAAAAATAAATTTGGTTTTGATTTCTTTTCACTCCTAGCTTTTGATCTTACAAGAACAAGTTGTATATTTTAAGAAGCAATGAATTTTGCTTTGCAACTCTGCTTTCATTTGTTGCTAATCAGAATATCTTTGTATTTGCTAGATTCCAAGCTTCTGTGTATTTTGTGGTCAATTTCCAAACTATAGCATGTGGGATCCACTATTTGGCCTCAGTGTTTCTTGCTGTAACACCACAGTTTGTGTGCAAGTTGCCTGGAAATGTGACCACAATCCTCGTTGCAAATACAACAGCTGGCCCTGGAGATCTGTGGAACTTGTGGACTCCGACATCACGCAGTATTATCGCTCAGATGGAAAATGGAGAGATCTGGGAAGCTGAGCAGTGTAGTCGCTTCAAAAGAATCGGGAGCATTGAGCTGGCGAGTTACTTTAAAGGAAACAGATCACGCTATTCCTGCTCTGATGGTTTTAACTATGATCAAAACCACATTGAAAACAGCATTGTGACTGAGTGGGACCTGGTCTGTGACAGAGAATGGTTAGCAAAACTCACCCAGCCTATCTTTATGTTTGGAGTCCTACTGGGAGCTGTGGTGTTTGGGGACATCGCTGACAGGTAATTCTTTCTATTGTTGCTGATTCTGTTGACAATTCTTTGACATTTTATTTGTGATTTATTTTCCACTTAATTTTTCCTTTCAAATGTTTGTGAGCATCATGCCATGTCCCAATCTAAGTTGGCAAATGGAAACTGGCTCTCAGATTTCTACCTGTTCTCTAATTGACTACGAGGGAGCAAGGACAATTAGCCCTAATTTCTTTTTCTGTCTGTTATGAAACAGATTTTTGTTCATTGTTTTGCCACCACAGGGAATTCATTTTGTCAGGAATCATAGGCAGAATTGCACAATTTTAACACTATATAGCACAATATGTTGATGTTCAACTGCAATGCTGCTTTTGGAAAATTGACATTTTTAAAACTTCTGAATCTTTAGCTCATAAGTTGGATTCTGTTGTGAAAATCCAATTAAATATCCTTCTATTCACTGTGAAAACATCCCAGGTCAGATCAGCTCTTATTCAGACGATAAGTTCCCACAAAAAAGAAGAAACAAATTGTACCCAAAAGCAACTCAGTATGTCTCTCAGAAACATCCCAAAAACATTTGATAAACAATGAATTGCGATTGGACGTACTCTATTGTTGGCGGAAAAAATATTGTGCAAACAGGTCCCAAAAAACAGCAGTGATGAATGACCGGTCATTCTCTTTTTTTTGCTATGTGCATACATGTATGTTGAATGGAATTGGAAATACAAAGCACTTTTCACAGAAACCTCCAGTAAGAGCTGAACTGTCAACAGGACAGTTTGGCTGAGTTGGCTTTGTATCTGCTACATATATTGACAGAGGGTCTGAAACCATGTTCACATGACTTTTCAACCAGATTAAACCAGTTCTCTTTTATTGTGCATGACTCCTGAAGACTGTATTGCACATTGGAGATCTGATGCAACAGATTTGATATCACCCACTCTCCTAATGCCATGTAACTGGAGAATTTGCGTGATGAGCTTAATATTCATTGGAAACTGGACTGATAATGTTGAACCTGATTCATTAGCAGATGCATTGTTAGTGGCAATGTGAGAACTTGTTTGTGATGGTTTTGCATAATTCCTCAGGAAAAACCCTCCAAAAGGAAAATTCAGTTACTTGCCATGATTATGTTATTCCTGTACAGCCTACTGGCAGTCAATCTTGAAAGCCTAGAAGCAGATCAAATTGTAAAACAAAAATGATGTTTAGGTTTTAAGAGTCAGAAAATAGCAAAGGGACAGGAAAATCTTTTTTTTGTCCTAGGATTGAGCATTTTTACCATTTTAATGGTAAACTACTGGAATTACTCAAGTATTAGTGACAGTGGACAGTGATAGCCTTTTTCCTAGGATGGAGAAAGCTAGCACGAGGGGACACAGCTTTAAATTAAGGGGTATGAGTTATAGGACGGACATCAGAGGTAGGTTCTTTACTCAAAGAGTTATTAGGGAGTGGAATGCCCTGCCTGCAGCTGTTGTAAATGCGCCAAGTTTGGTGGCGTTTAAGAGGTTAATTGATAAGTATATGGAAGAGAAGGGAATGGTTTAGTTTGGAGGGGCATTGCTTTTTATTTTGGTCGGCACAACATCGAAGGCCGAAGGGCCTGTTCTGTGCTGTAATGTTCTATGTTCTATTAGACAATGGCAAATAACCCTCAAAATGACAGCCAGGAAACCAAGGACTCTGTCATGAGATGAGAGCCAATTTGAGGAGTTTGTCTGTGTGGAGTTTGCACTTCCTCTTGGTGTCTGTTAGGGTTTCCTCCAGGTGCTCCAGTTTCCTCCCACAATTCAAAGAAGAGTGAGTTTGGTGGATTGGCCATGTTAAATTGCCCCTTAGTATCAGGGGACTAGCAAGGTTAAATGACATAGGGTTATGGGGATAGAGCCTGGGTAGGATTATGGTCAATGCAGACTCAATGGGCTGAATAGCCTCCTTCTGCTCTATAGGATTCAATTAATGTAGTATTAGTGACAAAGCTCCTTTGATATCCCCAGTTGCATGTTTTTCTCTTTTATTTAGTGCATGCCAATGAGCTGTTCATCTATTTCTGAAATTCAAATCTTAGCTCTTTGTTCTGACTTAAACTTTGAACTTACTGCTGATTTTAAGTTTCCTCTCTTGCATCAGTCAGAAGAGAAAATTGACATTTGAGTATCACAACACTCTGGTGCAGACAACAGCTGACAGCAATAACTGCTACGAATGCATGCCTTGTAAAGCTGCTGCAGAGTGCGCAGTCTATATTGAAATTAAAGAGGACATCAGCCAATAGGGAAACCTGAGAGAGAATATGACTCACATAAACCACTTATATTTAGAGCTAAACAGTCATGAAAGGTTTTTAGTCTCGTGCACAAATTTATACAGTATGCTATGAATAATAAAAAGGAAAGACTGCAATGTATTTAATACAATTACTGTTGCAATATCATCTTTAGGATTCATATGTGGTGAAAAAGAATTGATGCAGTCTTAGTAGATTGACCTAATTGGACTTGGTTTCAGATCCTCTGACTATATTGGATAAAGCAGAAACAGTGCCAAATCAATCCAGCTGTGCCAGTCACATTTTGCCCATAATATAAGCAATGGACATTGTTGCCCCTCATCAACAATGTTGAGCTCTTGCCTCAAGTTTGCCAAACTAGTCGATGACCTGAGAGATTAGGCTCAGTCATTCTAGTCCGCCTTCCCAGCGACAACCAACTTCATTGAAAATTCTGGATCTCATTTGAAAACATACATGCCACACAAGTACCAGGGAGTAACCATCTCTAACAAGGGAGGAGATAAACATTGCCGCATGACTATCAGTGGCATTACCATAGTTACCATTGATCAGAAATTGAACTGGGACTAGATATATCATTACTGTGGCTACAAAAGCACATCAGAGGCTAGGAATCCTGCAGCAAGTAACACAACTGTTGACTAATCTCTGTCCATCATCTACAAGGCACAAGCCAGAAGTATGAAAGAATATTCTCCTTTTGCCTGAATGAGTGCAACCCTAACACCACTGAAGAAGCTTGACACCACCCAGAACAAAGCAGACCCTGGGAACACCACCACCTGGAGGTTCCCCTCCAAGTTACTCATTATCCTGACTTGGAAAAATATTGGAGGAGGTCTGACAACACCAGGTTTTAAGTCCAACTGATTTATTTGATAGTAAACTCACAAGCTTTTGAGGTGTTTCAACCTCTTTGTTAGACTTCCTGCTGTGTTTACCCCAGCCGGCATCTCTACATCATGACTACTTTGGAAAAATATTGCCATTCCTACACTGTTGTTGAGTGAAAATACTGGAATTTCCTCTCTAACAACACTGAATATACTTATACCTCAAGGACTGTAGTGATAAAAGAAAGCAGCTCACTACCATCTTCTCAAGAGAAACTAGAAATGGGCAATAATAACATTAGTACATAATAAATGTTGGCCTAGCAGCAATTCCATGTCCTATAAATAAATAAAACTAAAATTGCTATGATAATACTTCCAATCTGATTCAACTGTTAATGATTACAATCTAGTTGCAGATTGTAGACAGCTCCATGCAGTCTGTTTTTGAAGTCTGTCCTCCAACTTTCACTTTTTTGTCGTAAATTCATCACTAATTTTGGGAAATTTACCGGTATACTTTATAAAAAATTCCACATAAAGCACTAATTTTCTTTAGTTGTCACCATCTAATTCCTAACTTGTCCCACAGCTGTTTCACAAAGAAGAATTCCCAATCTTTGTCCAGCAGAAAGGCATTTTGCTCAACACAACTAAAAGTGACAACTTAATGAAACAAACCTGTGTCCTGCCAGGTATCCAAATTGATAGTATCAATAGTAGGTTTTAGCTAGAACAAACCGCTTTGATGTAAACTGAATCAATTGTCAAGGCATGCTAAAAACTGATGCCATGCTGGAAGAGGGGAGGATTCAATGGGGAAACAATGGGGTTAAGCCATTTAATTATATTTGAATACAGTCAGATTCATGGAAATCAGGTTATGGCCCTTTCTGGGCATGAACCTAATTACGTCACCAGTAGCTGAGAGTGGGTGGGATCTCAAACTGAGATCCTATAGCCGCAAATCCCATTATGGCCTTCTCGTGAGAGTTAGTGGCAACAATTGTGTTTGCTCCCATGGTAAATGGGCTCTGAGAATTGCGTCCAATTTAATGTGTTTACCTGCACAGTTTTAAGTTCAGTTGTACGTTTCATTGAGATTTCAAATACTTGAATTTGTCACTCTTAATTTCTTTTTTTAACGTACCTAGGGTGGGACGACGATCTATACTGTGGTTCACAAGCACAGCTCAGTTTGTGTTTGGAGTGGCTGTTGCATTCACCAATGATTATTATAGCTTCATCATTGTCCGTTTCCTCCTAGCCCTGGTATGTACTGAACTGCCACATATATGTATTTTCTTTTACTCGGTGTTAGATAATTCATTTTAAGTAAAGATTTGATCTAGGCTTGGGATTATAGAGGAATTTAATGATGTGTGTCCCGTCCACTGTTTGGAGAATCTGTGAGAATCCCAGGTGTCTTCAGTGGGGAGGCTCTGACCAAATTCAGTGCTGCACACTGGCCAACATAGAGGCTCCCTCATAATTTGGGACCCCAACAGTGGAATCCCAGCTACTGAGGATTAGCAGGCAATCAGAAACCAGATAACAGCTTTTCATTGCTGGCAGCGCGATTATGAGTGGTGGCTGCAGGGACTTCAACAGTGATTATCACTGCATTCCTGCACTCAGATGAGAAAGAGTATGATGGGGATCACGGGAATGGGGAGGCAAGGTTTAATGGCATGGTCAGAAGCTGGCAGCTTCCCCCTTCCTAATGTTGAGTCCTCCAGTCAGGCACAGTGCCTGGCAAGAGATTTTCTCCCTCACTAAAGTTTGCTGGATGGCCTTCAGGATTAAGTAGGATGGAAATTGGGAGACTCAGGAAGTTGAAGAATCAAACCTGGAGTTTCTGACCTTGCCATCAAATCTGGAGTTGATGGAAGCGTAGCTAAAGTTTCCAGTAAAGTTGGTTTACTGGACAGGGAATCGTACAGAGATGGAAGTAGAGGAAGATTTCCACAGTCCCTCGCAGTTGATTTGCAGGTAAAATTTGCTAGGTGCTCTTTGCATTTCCCCCCTGTCAGCCTTGACCTACCTGCAATTTTATGTAGGGTTTGTAAGGCGTTGGGCAGTCCACATCACTCCAATTATTGGCTACTTAAGGGTTGCTTAAGACTGTGCCTTAATTACACAATGGGAAGAGGGAGGTCACTCTGCATAGGTCAGGTGGGAGGAAGTGCAGGGGGCAGTGTGCTCCCTCAAGAGCCCTATTTCCACATTGGGCTTCCCTCTCCCTCTGCTTTTGGTCTTTCCATAAAGAATCTCGCTCCTTTCTCCTCAACTACCATGAAAAATGCTGCCGTCAGAAAATCCTGCCCTGGGTGATTTAGAATTTGATGGGAAAAAGAGATTTAAGTCTCTAAAACAGAAACAGTGTTGTAGCAGGACCTAAAACAATTCATTCGATCTTCCTGATGTTCAACATAGAAACATAGAACATTACAGCACAGTACAGGCCCTTCGGCTCTCAATATTGTACCGAGCTATCTCCAATCCCAAAAGGAAGATATCCGCTTCCTATAATTCTGGAGCACTCCATGTGCCTATCCAATAACCGCTTGAAAGTACCTAAAGCGTCCAACTCCATTATCACAGCAGGCTTTGTATTCTACACCCCAAGTTTAAGATTTTATGTTCAGTTTAAATTTAGGATACTTTAGGACTTTAGGATAACCTACAGTTTGTTGCTCTTGCCTCTTCTAAAAATAGAAACAAATTTTATGGTACAACTATGTAACTGTTTAAAAACTTCTGACACTTCAGTGAAATGTTACTTTTCAATTAGAAATCTTAAAAGTGCAGAGTACTTGGAAATGCATGGTAAAACATGGCTGAGTCAGTGCGGCTTTGTCAAAGAGAAGCCGTTCTGACAAATCTATTAGAATTCTTTGAGGAGTAAAATGAAGAAACTAGACAAGCAAGAGCCAGTGGATATGATTTATTTGATTTTCCAGAACGCCTTGACAAGATGCCTTAGAGGAAACTGCTAAATAAGCTAAGAAACCAGTGGTATGAAAGGCAAGGTACTGGCATGGATAGAAGATTGGCTGACAGACAGAAAGCAGAGAGTGGGGATAAGGTGGTCTTTTTCAGGATGGCAACCAATGACTAGTGGTGTTCCATAGGTATCAGTGTTGGGACCACAATTTTTCACTACATATATTAATGATCTAGAAGACGGAACTGAGGGCATGGTTGCTAAATTTGCAGATGACACAAAGAAATATAGAGGGACACATAGTATTGAGTAATTGGGGAGGCTACAGAATGACTTGGACAGACTAGAAGAGTGGATAAAGAAGTGGCAGATGGAATACAATCTGGGAAAGTATGAAGTTATGCATTTTACTAGGAAGATTGGAAGCATAGATTATTTTCTAAATGGGGAAAGGCTTCAGAAATCTGAAACACAAAGGGCTTGGAGTCCTGGTTTTGGGCTCTCAAGGCTAATATTGGCGATTAGGAAGGCAAATTCAATGTTAGCATTCATTTCTAAATGGCTAAAATACAAAAACAGGGATATACTGCTGAGGCTATATAAAGCTCTGGTCAGACCTTGTTGGAATATTGTGAGCAATTTTGGGCCCCATATGTAAGGAAGAGGTCTAGAAGAGGTCCAAGAATGATCACAAGAGTGAAGGGTTTGTCATATGAGGACGATTGAGAAGTCTGGGTCTTTACAGGATGGAGTTTAGAAGGATGAGGGATGGATCTAACTGTAACTTACAAAATACTGAGAGACCTATAGAGTGGATGTGGAGAGGATGTTTCCATTAGTAGAAGAAACTAGGACTCGAGAGCACAACTCTAGAATGAAAGAACACTCCTTTAAAACTGAGATGAGGAGGAATTTCTTCAGCCAGAAGGTGGTGAATCTATAATAAAAACGGCAAATGGGATGTTGGCATTTATTGCAAAAGAACTGGAGTATAAAAGTAGAGAAGTGTTGTTGCAATTATATAGAGTTGGTGAGACCACATCTGGAATATTGTATCCAATTTTGGTCTCCATTTGAGGAAGGATGTGGTGGCATTGGAGGCAGTTCAGAGGAGGTTCACCAGATTGATTCCGAGATGAAAGTTTGACGTACGAGAAGAGATTAAACAGTTTGTGTTTGTACTCGCTGAAATTTAGAAGGATGAAAAAGATCTGATCATTCAGTGTTTTTAACACAGAGATAGAAGTTCTTGAACAATAAGGGGATCAAAGGTTACAGGAAGAATCAAAACAGCCTTAATTTAATGTGGAGCAAATTCTATGGGCTGAATGGCCTAAATGCTCCTACATTTATGGCCTTATAGTGTTATCAGACCATTTGAACATGAGGGGCATCATAGCCAAGCCCAATTCATGAGAGATTTCAACAATTCCCAAATAAACTGGCAAGAAAAGTTTGGAAAAAGGAATGGATTTTTTATAGTAGGTTCAGGACTCTTCTTACCAAGTCAATAAGAAGCCCAATAAGAGAGAAATCACTACAGGATCTATTTTTTTTTCCCCTTTATTCAATCACAAAGTGAGGTGGAGAGGCAAGGATGTGTAATGAGAGTATTCCAGAACTTGGGGTCCAGGCAATGGAAAGTGTAGCCCCCAGTGGTGGAGCAATTCCAATTGGGGATGCAGAAGGCGTCTAGATTACAGGGCACAGATGTGGAAACAAAGAAATAAAATCAAGAGTAGGCCATTCAGCCCTTCCAGCCTGCCCCATCAATCATTTTGATCATAGCTGATCATGGAATTCAATACCCTGATCGTCAAGAAGTCATATGGTGTACTGGCCTTCATTAATCGAGGGATTGAGTTTAGGAGTCGGGAGGTAATGCTGCAACTTTATAAGACCCTTGTCAGACCCCACTTGGAGTACTGTGTGCAGTTCTGGTCGCCTCACTATAGGAAGGATGTGGAAGCTATTGAGAGAGTGCAGAGGATATTTACAAGTATGTTGCCTGGACTGGGGGGCATGCCTTATGAAGACAGGTTGAGAGAGCTAGGTCTCTTCTCCCTGGAGAGACAAAGGTTGAGAGGCGACCTGATAGAGGTTTATAAGATGTTGAGAGGAATAGATAGCGTGGATTCTCGGAGGCTATTTCCCAGGGCTGAAATGGTCGCTATGAGAGGACACAGGTTTAAGGTGCTGGGGAGCAAGTACAGAGGAGATGTTAGAGGTAAGTTTTTCACTCAGAGGATGGTGAGTGAATGGAATCGGCTGCCGTCAGTGATGATAGAGGCGAACTCGCTGGGGTCTTTTAAGAGACTTCTGGATGAGTACATGGGATTTAATGGGATTGGGAGTTACAGATAGTTCTATGGCCTGGTAGTACTGATATGATCGGCACAACTTGTGGACCGAAGGGCCTGTTTGTGCTGCAGTGTTCTATGTTCTATGTTCTATGTGCTATGTCCCCTACATATCCCTTGTGTTCTTTAGCCCCAAGAGTTATATCTAATTTCTTCTTGAAATCAGACAATGTTTGCCTTCAGAGGATTGTGGGACTGGAGGAAATTTCAGAGATATGATGATGAGGCTATGGAGGGATTTGAACGTACGGATGAGAATTTTAAAATTAAGACATAACCGGGAGCAGGTGTAGGTTGCCGAGCACAGAGGTCAGTGCAAATTAAGACACAGACATCAGAGTTTTAAATTATCTCAGGTTTAAGGAGGAATGAACATGAGAGACCAACCAGGAGTGCAGTGGAGTTGCCAAAAAAGCATAAATATGTCCGGGCAGAGCGATCTGGGTATCCACATTCATGAATTGCAGAAAGTTGGTATGCAGGTGCAGCATATAATAAAAACGGCAAATGGGATGTTGGCATTTATTGCAAAAGAACTGGAGTATAATAGAGAAGTGTTGTTCCAATTATATAGAGTGGTGAGATCACAACTGGAATATTGTATCCAATTTTGGTCTCTATTTGAGGAAGGGTGTGGTGGCATTGGAGGCAGTTCAGAGGAGGTTCACCAGATTGATTCCGAGATGAAAGTTTGACGTATGAGAAGAGATTAAACAGTTTGTGTTTGTACTCGCTGGAATTTAGAAGGATGAAAAAGATCTGATTGAGGAATATAAAATTTTAAAAGGGTTGATAAGTAAGTAGATCAAATGTTTCCTCTTATGGGGCAATCTAGACCAAGAGGTCACAGGTATCAGGTTGTGAAGCGATAGATTTAAAACTGAGATGAAGAACTAGTACTCGCAGAGGATGGTGAATTTATGGAACTTGCTGCCCCACAACATAATGGAGTCTGAATCATTCAATGGTTTCAATAGAGAGAGATAGACATATTTGTAATAAAAGGGAAAGAGGTTGCAATGGGGAGCAGGTGGGAGATGGATCTGAGACTTGGGGCAGCCATGAATGGCGGAGCAGATGAGAAGGGCTGAATTTGCCTTCTGCTCCTAATTCCTATGCTCCTATAAGTATTTCATCAGTAAGTGAATTGAGATGGGAGAAGTCGAGCAATGTTACAGAGATAGAAATAGATGGTCGTAATGATTGCATGAATGTAAGACCAGTCAGACCAGCCATGGTCTTATTAAATGATGGAGCAAGCTCAAGGGGCTGAGTGACCTACTCCTGCTCCTAATTTGTATATTGACTTGTATATTGCCAGTAATAAAATAATTAAAATCAGGGATGGTCAAAACGCCAGAATTGGAAGAGTTCTGATATTTCAGTAGGTTGTAGTTGAAGGAGATTACAGAGGTGCAGAAGGACAAGATCATGGAAGGATTTGAACACCTGGATGAAAGATTTAAAATCAACACATTATTCAACAAGGAACAAATATAGGAGAGTAAAGCTGGATGCGGTGTAAACGAGCAGTCAATCGAAACCAGCCTGTTTCCCATCTCTCGAGTTAGGTTAGAATTAATTGCTATTGTTAAAATTCCTATAGTACCATTATGCTTACTGTCATACTCATAAAAGTATGCAGGTTTCGGCTGAATTTACCTTTTATACGGTTATACAATGCAATCAGGAATTAACTGGATTTTTGAGACCTGAAAATTATGATATGTTTATGGGACCCTGATTATTTTGCTACTTTGCCTGCTGTAAAAATATCAGGTGTGATTATTACAATGTTGGGCCGTATACTTTATTTTATAAAATAGTTCTTGGTAAGTGTTAAGTGATAGAGGAACATTGCCACCTTGATAACTGCCGTTGGATCAGAGCATCATTACTGCTTCCAGTATTGTAACTGCCATCTTGTTAGGATGGTTAGGATAATGGATCAGCATAAAGAGAAATTCAACAGGGAGCAACACTATATCTAAATGTGCAAGCTCTGAACTCAGCCAAGCAAAGTGCTAAGTAGGGGATGAAATAAATACAGGAGAATCCATGAACCCTAGAAGTCATTGCCAACAAGGCATAGACAGAGGTTAAAGGTCAGGGATGATTTCCCACTCTTCAGATGATGTGTGCAAGTGAGGAAGAGCTCCCAAGTGAAGGGAGTAACACAAAATTTTTAAAGTGAAATTATTTGTCAAATTGTATGTAATTCTTACTTTTTTTGTATTTGAAACAGGTTTCTAGTGGCTACCTTGTGGTAGTCTTTGTTTATGTGACAGAATATACTGGACTGAAGGCCCGCAGTTGGACATCTATGCATGTCCATGCTTACTTTGCTGTTGGCATCATGGTAGTTGCCTTGGTTGGATTCCTGGTACGGGCCTGGCGGCTCTACCAACTTATACTGTCACTTGTGACCATACCGTTCGTATTTTGCTGCTGGCTATTGCCGGAGACACCCTGGTGGCTTCTGGCTAAAGGGCGGTTTGAAGAGGTCCAGAAGCTGGTTAACACAATTGCCCGTTGGAACAAAGTCAAGATCCCTTGTCATGTCTCTGTGATGCAGATGAATAGTCCTGAGGATTCAACAGATAAAGAAATTCCAAGAAAGCAAAGCAAGAACAAAACAGGGAAAACCAGTATCCTGGATCTTTTCCGTACCTGCAATTTGGCTAAGAGGACCATCACAGTTTGGCTTGTATGGTTCACTGGGAGTCTGGGCTATTATGTTAGCTCTTTGGGCTCTGTCAATCTGGGTGGAAATGAATATCTAAATCTCTTTCTAGCAGGTAAGAAAAAGTTTGCATTTGCCTTGCTATCTGTGTAATAAGTATGGCAGGTAGTGTATTAGTATTTGCCCAGAATCTAGTATTCAAAACCTTCTAGTTATCCAGATCTGAAAAACCCCAGCACCACTTGTTTTCTTTTTGCTATTAATGTTAAAGAGTGAAGGGAAACATGACTTCCTTATAATGCTTTCTTTAACTGGCTTCCCTCCCTATAGTATAGGTAATGTGACAAGTGAATGACTATTCTTGGCAGATTATAAATAGAACTGAATGATCAAAGTAATACTATCTCTTAACAGATCCAGTTTCATTTATGAACACTAATGTCAACATTAAATGGTGGTAAGTATTTTCAAAAGTAGACAAAACCAATTCAAAGATGATGATTAGGATTTCTAAGCTGGTCACCAAATAATTTGTGTTATATTACATAGAGTCACAGAGGTTTATAGCATGGAAACAGGCCCCATGACCCACGCTGCCCAGTTTTTACCATTAAGCTAGTTTCACACGCCCACATTTGGCCCATATCTCTCCATACTCATCTTGGCTTTGTAACTGTCTAAATCTTTTTTGAAAGACAAAATTGTATCCACTTCTACTACTGCTTCTGGCAGCTTGTTCCCAGACACTCATCACTTTCTGCATGAAAAAATTGCCCCTCTGGACACTCTCACCTTAAACCTATGCCCTTTAGTTTTGGACTTCCCTACCTTTGGGGAAAGATGTTGACTATCTAGCTGATCTATGCCCCTTATAGACCTCAATAAGTTCACTCCTACGCTACAGGGGAAAATGTCCCATTTGATCCAGCCTCTCCTTATAACCTAAACCATCAAGTTTCAGTAGCATCCTGGTAATTCTTTTCTGTGCTCTTTGTAGTTTAATAATATCCATTCTATAATAGGGTAACCAGTATTCCAAGTGTGGCCTTACCAATATCTTATACAATTTCAACAAGATGTCTCAACTCCTGTGTTCACTGTTCTGACCAATGAAACCAAGCATGCCAAATGTCTTCTTCACCATTCTGTCCATCTGTATCTCCACTTTCAAGGAACTATGAACCTGTACTCCTAGATCTCTTTTTTCGATATCTCTCTCCAATACCCTACCATTAACTGAATAAGCCCTGCCACAATTCCATCCACCAAAATGCTTCAATTTATCTAGATTAAACTCCATCTGCCATTCGTCGGCCCACTGGTCAATTGATCAAGCTCTCATTGCAAATCTAGATAACCTTCTTCACTGTCCACTATGCCACCAATCTTGGTATCATCTGCAAACTTTACTAACCATACCTTCTAAATTCTCATCCAAATCATTAATATAAATAACGAATAACAATGGACCCAGCGCTGATCCCTGAGGCACACTGCTGCTGGTCACAGGGCTACAGTTTGAAAAACAACCCTCCATAACCACTCTCTGTTTTCTGTTTACAAACCAATTTTTTTGTCCAATTGGCTATATCACCTTGATTTAATCTTATGCAATAACCTACCATGCGGTATTTTGTCAAAGGCCTTGCTGAAGTCCATGTAGATAATGTCAACTGCACTGTCCTCGTCTACCTTTGTGGTTACTCTTTCAAAAAACTCAATCAAATTCATCAGATATGATTTTCCATTCACAAAGCTAGGCTGACTGTCCTAATTAGACCTTGCCTCTCTAAATGCCTGTAGATCCTGTCTCTTGGAATACCTTTTAACAACTTATCCATTACAGATGTGAGGCTCACCAGCTTGTAGTTCTCAAGCTTTTCCCTGCAGTTCTTCTTAAAGAAAGGCACAACATTTGTCATCCTCCAATCTTCAATCACTTTACCTGTGGCTGTCAATGATTCAAATATCTCTGCTGGGAGACCCACAATTTCTCCCTTGCGTCACACAATGTCCTGGGATACTTTTAATCAGGTCCCATGGATTTATCTATCTTGATGTGCTTTAAGACTTCGACTTCCGACACCCCCTCTATAATATGTATATTCCTCAAGACATCACCATTTATTTCCCAAGTTCCCTAACATCCATGCTTTTCTCAACAGTAAATACCAATGAGAAATATTCATTTAGGATCTTGCCCATCTTTTGTGGATCCGCACATTGATGACCTTGACCTTGGGTGGCACGGTGGTTAGCATTGCTATCCCATGGCACCAGAGATCCAGATTCGATTCCCAGTTTGGGTCACTATTTGAGCAGAGTCTGCATGTTCTCCCTGTGTCTGCTTTCCTCCAAGTACTCTGGTTTCCTCCCGCAGTCTGAAAGACATACTAGTAAGGTGCATTGACCTGAATAGGCACCAGATTGTGGCAATTAGGAGAATTGTACAATAATTTCACTGCAATGTTAATGTAAGCCTTCCTTGTGATTAATAAATAAAGTTTATTTTACTTTGTTAATCCTTAAGAGGCCCTACTCTCGCCCTAGTTACTCTTGCCCTTTATGTTTTTTTTTGAAGAGCAACACAGCACGGGAAACAGGCCCTTCGGCCCAACGAGCCTGCGCCGCCGTCATAACTATATAGTAGCAAATCCATTATCCTATTATATTATTCTTATATAATAATATATATATTATTCCTAATATGGAAAATTCTCACTATAGGGACAATTTGTTTCCCAATCAGCCTAAGAGCGAATTTTTGGGTTGTGGGAGGAAACCGGAGTGCCCGGAGAAAACCCACGCAACCACAGGGAGAACGCGCAAACTCCCGCAGACACCGGCCCAATTCCAAGTGTCTGCACAGCCACATCGATAGTCTCTGAGCTGTCATGGTGCCCTTCAGATGGTCCACATAAAGCACTCATTTACGACATGAGGTACCAGGCAACCCATGAATCAACATCCAAGAGCTGTACCCGCACCACCTGTATTTGTAGAAGCCCCTTGCCTTATCTGCCAAAGCAGTCTCATGTCCCCTTCTCGTGCTCCTGATTTCTCTCTTAACTCTAATGACAGCTGCTATACTCTTTAAGGAATTCACTTGATCCCGGCTGCCTCTTTCTTCTTTTTGACCAAGGCCTTAACATCCTGGGTCATCCAGGTTCCCTACTTCTACCTGTCTTGCCCTTTACTCTAAAAAGGATGTGCTTATTTTAAACCCTGGTTAACACATTTTTGGAAGCCTCCTACTTATCCTCCATCCCTTTGCCTGCCAGCAGACTCCTCCAATCAACTTTTGAAAGTTCCTATCTAATACCATCAAAATTGATCTTGCCCCAATTTAGAATCTTTATTTTTGGGCCATACCTATCATTTCCCATAGCTATCGTAAAACCAATGAAATTATGATCACTAGTCCCAAAGTGATCCCTCACGAACACTTCTGTGACCTGCCCTTTCTTATTTCCCAGGAGGAGGTCAAGTTGTGCCCCTTCTCTAGTCGGGGCATCCACATACTGAATGAGAAATTCCTTCTGTATACACTCAACAAATTTCTCCATCCAAGCCCCTAAAACGATAGCTGTTCCAGTCAATATTGGGAAAATTAAAGTCTCCTACTTTTATCACCCTAGTTTTTTTGGAGCTATTTGTAATCTTGTTACATGTTTACTCAATTTCCTGCTGACTATTTGGGAGCCAATAGTATAACCCAATCAAAGTGATCTCTCTTATTTTTGAATTCTATTCATATAGACTCAGTGGGTGAACCCTCAGAAATATCTCCTCTCAGTATTACAATATTAGGGATGTTTTCCCCTAATATCCCAGTTCCGTGTACCCATTCATGCTGTGAGTTCTTCTGTCTTGCCCATCAGGCTTCTTGCATTTAAGTAAATGTGGTTTAATCCAGATTTCCCTTGCTCTCTGCCCTGCTTTCATTGTCCAGTTATGTTTTGTACACTTTCCCTGTATTTTCTTTCTCTTAACCTTACTGGATTCATTTACTGAATTCTCCACAGTTGTCCTTTTTGATTTTAGACTTTGCGTTTCATTTTTTCTCTTACTACCTTTTATTTCTATTCCCATTTTGTTTACTTCCCTCTGACTTCCTACAATGGTTTCCATTCCCCTATTACATTAGTTTAATAGAAGAACATAGAATACTTGCAATACAGAAGGAGGCCATTTAACCTATCAAGCTTGCACCGACAACAATCCCATCCAGGACCTATCCCTGTAATCCCATGTATTTACCCTGCTACTCCCCCCGACAACAAGGGGAAATTTCGAACATAGAACATTACAGCGCAGAATAGGCCCTTCGGCCTTCGATGTTGCGCCGACCAATTAAGAAAAAGCAATGACCCTCTAACCTAAACCATTCCCTTTTCATCCATAAACTTATCTACTAACCTCTTAAACGCCACCAAACTTGGCGCATCTACAACTGCAGCAGGCAGGGCATTCCATACCCTTACCATCCTCTGGGTAAAGAACCTACCTCTGACATCCGTCCTATAACTACCACCCCTTAATTTAAAGCTATGTCCCCTCGTGCTAGCTTTCTCCATCGTAGGAAAAAGGCTATCATTGTCCACCCTATCTAAACCTCTAATCATCTTATATGTTTCAATAAGGTCTCCTCTTAGCCGCCTTCTTTCTAACGAAAACAACCTCAAATCCCTCAGCCTCTCTTCATAAGACCTGCCCTCCATACCAGGCAACATCCTGGTAAACCTCCTCTGTACCCTCTCCAATGCCTCCACATCTTTCTTATAATGTGGGGACCAGAACTGCACACAATACTCCAAGTGCGGCCGCACTAGAGTTTTGTAAAGTTGCAACATGACGTTGCGGCTCCGAAATTCAATCCCCCTACCAATAAAAGCTAAGACTCCATATGCCTTCTTAACAATCTTATCGACTTGATTGCTAACTTTCAGGGATCTATGCACATATACACCAAGATCCCTCTGTTCTTCAACACTATTAAGAGTCCTACCATTAGCCCTATACTCTACACATTTGTTATCCCTGCCAAAGTGGATTTAGCACGGCTAATCAACTAAACCCGCACATCTTTGAACCAGAGCACCCGGAGGAGACCTACGTGACATGGGGAGAACATGTGAACTTCACACACACATTGACCCTCACAACGCCAGGGATCTGGGTTCGATTCCCAGCCAAAATTTGACCTAGGTCCCTGGCACTGTAAGGCAGCAATGCTAACCGCAGTGTCACCATACTGCCCAATTGGGGATTGATAGAAAAAATAGACACTATAAACAAGGCAAAAAAACGTAAGTAAAATAAATCTGAAGAATAGACATTTTTGATGAAACAGAACTTTGAAATATCACAGTGAAAAAGAACTTTTACAAATTAAGTGCACTGTGAAATAGAATTTTAATATTGCTAAAAAAGAGACCTGCTTTTATAGCTTTTTGTCTTGTATCCATCAGGACAAGATTGGAAGAATACCAAATCTCAAAGAGAACAACAATTTATACTGCATGAGAAGAGGGTGCTGAATGGTTGGCAAATGGTCTGATTGGTAGAAGTGTTGCCTTGGAGAAAGCACCAGAGAATAGTTAACTCCATAGATTTTATTTAAATTCAAAGCAGACAAATCGATTGTCACTGGTCAAGGCATTTCCATGGGATATGAACCAGTTACTGGCTGCCCCCTAAGTTTTTGTTTTGTAGAAAAATGCAAAGTAAGGACATATTCTTTCTGTTTGCAATGGTCAAGCCCAGTTTGTGAATATTTGTAGCTCTAGTGTCCTTAAGTCAGCCACATTCTTGAGACTGACTGATAATCATATATTGGTTGTTGGTATAATTCTTAGCACAATCAGGTTATTTTGCAAGTGTCTTCCCATGCAGAATCACATCTGATGTTGGACACTCTGTTTTAAATGTTGTAAACAGAGACTGGTTGAGTATAGTCAGTGTTGCAGGCAGCTGAAGGGATGTACTGTACGATTTGTTTAAAGCAAATAATACATCCCTTCAGCTGTTTGCAATAGGTAAGCAAAGTGTCTAATGTTAGATATGATTTTGCAATTGGACAACACTCAATAAACAATCCCAATTATGCTAAGAATTACACTTTCAACTAATTTAAAATTATCAATCAGGCTTCCAGTGTGGTTTATTTACAGGTGCTGGTATCTACATATAATCACAGAGCCTGACCATTGCAAACAAAAAAGACATGTTTCTACATTGCACATTTTTCAACTAAACAAAAGCTTAGGGGACAGCCATTCCCTACAGCAAAGCCTTGACAAATCAGAGTTGACTTAGCTGGTTTTGAATTTAAACTCCTATGTTAAGAATAAAAGGGTAGTTAGAGGAAAAATTGGACTTCTTAGGGACAGAGGAGGGGAACTGTGCTTAGAGCCCGAGGGAATGGTGGAGATCCTGAATGAATACATTGAGTCGGTATTCACGAAGGAGAGGGGCTTGTTGACAGGTCCTGTCTCTGAGGGAGCTGTGGACCAGTTGAGGGAAATATCCATACTGAGGGAGGAAGTGTTAGAGCTTCTAGGTAGCATTAAAACTGATAAATCTCCTGGACCTGATGGCATTTATCCCAGGCTGCTTAGGGAGGTGCGAGGTGAAATTGCTGGGCCTCTGACACAAATCTTTGTCTCTTCTTTGGACACAAGTGAGGTCCCAAAGAACTGGAGAATAGCTAATGTTGTACCGTTGTTTAAAAAGGGTAGTAGGGATAACCCTGGAAATTATAAGCCGGTGAGTTTGACGTCAGTGGTAGGGAAGCTTTTGGAGGAGATTCTTAGAGATAGGATGTATAGGCACTTAGAGCGTTGCGATCTGATTAAGGATACGCAGCATGGATTTGTTAAGGAGAGGTCGTGCCTTACAAATCTGGTAGAATTTTTTGAGGAGGTAACGAAAACGGTGGACGAAGGGTGAGCCGTTGATGTCGTCTATATGGATTTTAGTAAGGCGTTTGACGAAGTCCCTCATGGGAGGTTAGTTGAGAAGGTCAAGGCTAATGGGATACAAGGACAGGTAGCTAGATGGATAAGTAACTGGATTGGTAATAGGAGACAGAGAGTAATAGTGGAAAGGTGTTTCTCTAGCTGGAGGTCGGTCACTAGTGGTGTGCCGCAGGGCTCGGTAGTGGGACCTCTTCTATTTGTAATATATATAAATGACTTGGAAGAGGGAGTAAGTGAAGTGATCAGCAAGTTCGCAGATGATACAAAGATGGCTGGACTTGCGGATAGTGAGGAGCATTGTCAGGCGATGCAGCAGGACATAGATAGGTTGGTAGCTTGGGCAGACAGATGCAGATGGAATTTAATCCTGATAAACATGAGGTGATGCATTTCGGGATAAAGAATGCAGGGGGGGAGTTATATGATAAAGGGTAGACCTATTAAGAGTATAGAAACGCAGAGGGACCTGGGGGTGCAGGTGAACAAGTCTCTGAAGGTGGCAGAGCAAGTGGAGAAGTTTGTGAAGAAAGCATATGGTATGCTAGCCTTTATAGGAAGGGGTATAGAGTACAAGAGCTGGCCTTTAATGTTGCAGTTGTATAAAACGTTGGTTAGACCTCATTTGGAATACTGCGTCCAGTTCTGGTCGCCCTACTACCGGAAGGACGTGGAGACTCTGGAGAGAGTGCAGAGGAGGTTTACCAGGATGCTGCCTGGTATGGAAGGTCTGAGTTACGAGGAGAGGTTAGGCAAATTGGGACTGTTTTCCTTAGAAAGACGTAGACTTAGAGGAGATCTAATAGAGGTGTACAAGATTATGAGGGATATAGATAGAGTAAACAGGGTTAAGCTTTTTCCTAGGATGGACTCAAATAGCACGAGGGGTCACGGGCTTAGGGTGAGGGGGGTAAGGTATAATTTGGATGCTAGAGGGAGTTTTTTCACACAGAGGGTGGTGGGGGTATGGAATGCGCTGCCAAGTAAAGTGGTGGAGGCAGGTACTCTGGAGTTATTTAAGAAGTACTTAGATGGGCACATGAACAGAATGGGAATGGAGGGGTATAGAAAACTGATTTAAAATAGGGATCATGAGCCTTGGGAGTCCCTGGGAAGTGTGTAAATAGATGATGATGTTGATGTACTTGTTTTTATCCTACAGGTGCTTTGGTCCACCTTGTTGTCTAATGAGGGGCATACATGCGATGGATTGTGAGAGGGCTGCTCTTGGATTTTTTACAAGAGTATCCTAGTGCTTCACGTCATTAGTGTACGCTTGACCTGGACCATTTGATGGGCAACACGACAGCTCAGGGACTATCGCTGTGCTGTGCAGAGACGTGGATTTGGGCCTGTGTCTGTGGCAGTTTGCGCATTCTCCCTGTGCTTGCGTGGGTTTTCTCTCGGTGCTCTGGTTTCCTCCCATATCCCAAAGATGTGCTCTTAGGCTAATTGGCAAAACAAATTCTCCCTAAGTTGTCTCAAATTTGGTTTTTAATCCATAGATCTATAAACATGGACAGGGATCGCAGGTAGAGGTGAGAACATCGGGGTGTCGGCATGGGCTTGTTGGGCCGAAGGGCCTGTTTCCAGTGCTGTTTTGTTCTTTGTTCTTTTTAAAGCCTGGCAGTTAACTGTTCTGGTGCTTGCTCCATGGTAATGACTCTATCACTTGCCAACCAATCAGCACTCTCCTGTCATGCAGTATAAATTGTTGTTTCCTTTGAGATTTGGCATTCTTGCGTTTCTGTTCTGATGAGTGCAAGATGAAAAGCTTTTACCACTTATCTAGATAATAGTTCACTTTGTACTTTAGTAATTTTTACTACTAGGAGTTTAATATTCTGCTTAAATTTATATATCAGAGCCAATATTTAAAATTTTACTTTTATTACCCTTTTGTAACATTTATTTATTTCTGAGTTACTTGGTACAAACCTCAAAGGTGAAACAAAATCCTAAAGTTGTTTTAGAATCATAGAGATTTGCAGCATGGAACAGGTTCTTTGGCCCAACTTGTCCATGCTAATCTTTTTTTTAATATAAGTTTTATTTTTGCCAATAAGCGCATCAAATTTGACTTGGTATGGTTTCTCTCTGATAGAAATATTGTTGCCCTTTAGTAATACTGTTAATTATCTTTCATCAGTGGATGAATTTAGCAGCTTTTGGCCTGATTCATGAATGGAGCCGTATTAAATAACTTAATTTTGTGAATGAAGAAGGGGAAGACCCACTAGCAGTTGCACACTGCCTGTTGTTAAATTACTACATAACGTTAAAAGCTTCATGCCATTTGACTTGCAAAACAAAGAATTTTGTTGGAATAAGACAACTCTGAAACTATAAAATTTCAAGAAGGAACTAATGTGTTAAGTAGCATTTGTGATGTAATGCCTGGTAACTCATTGGAACTACAAGGCACTGAACCATGAAATAGCATCCATTGTTCCTGGATGGTTTTTCTATTGACTAGTACATTATGTAGTACCTTTCTAAAAGACATTAAGCAGAGAATAGGTGCATCATTATAGGCAGACAGCTGCTGCATTCCTCCTAGTCACTGATTGCAGAATGGCAATAACAGGCCTTGAAATAAGTTTTTGCCTGTCTTTTAATCAAAAACATGACATGATAAGGGAAGGCCATCAGAGAAGGAGTGTAACCAATAATTGTCTGATTTCGGGATTAGCACGGCTGAAAAATCCCTCCTGTGGTCAACAGACCTCTATGTGGTCCATGTCCCACCCACTACAATTCCTATGGCAAGTGGGATGGAAAAATTCACTCTCGTATTTTCATTTAAATTTGCAGTTTTCTGCTGTGTAGCACTTAAGTTCTTACCTGTTAATGCAGCACGTAACTCAGGATTTTTTTCTCCTCAAGGTTCATGCAAGAGAATGCAGACATAGACGATAAAAAGGATAGCTCCACACAACTAACAATTACCAGGTCTTGGTAGATCAGGTTTTATTCTCATCGGAAAATCTGAATGTGCTTGGAACGTAAACATTGTTAAATGGCTGGGGGGGCAGAGGGGAGGAGGGGGGGCAGGGGGAGGGGAGGCGGGGTAGTATATGTGCTTGGTGGCATAGTGGTTAGTTCTGCTGCCTCACAGCACCAGGGACCAGGTTTAATTCCAGCCTTGGTGACTGTGTGGAATTTGCACTTTCACCCCGTGTTTGCGTGGATTTCCTCCCACACTCCAAAAATATGCGAATTAGATTGATTAGCAATGCTAAATTGACCCTTAGTGTCTGGCAAATTAGCAGGTAAAATATATGGGGTTATAGGTATAGTGCTTAAGTGGGATTGGTTTCAGCACAGATTCGAAGGGCCAAATGGCCTCCTTCTACACTGTAATGATTCTATGAAATTACACCATATTTATAAATAAGCTCACAGTGCATAAAAATAACTGATAACCTTCATTTATGCTAGTTCATACAGGAGATTGTAATTCATATATTTTGCTTTACTATTTACCTGGCTTTAAAATTATCAATAAGATTTAGCTTCCTTGGTATTATGTATTACTGTTAATAGAGCTTTGCTTCCATGTGGAAAGATCACATGCCATATGGTGCTAAAGCAACTTCATTGTGGTGGTAAATGTAAGCCTCTTTGTGATAAAAAGAAATAAACTTTAAAACTTCAAACAAAATATCACAGGCGCTGAAATTTGAAATAAAAATAGAAAATGCGGGCAATATCTAACAGATCAGGCAGTATTCATTGAGGAAGAAATAGAACAAACATTTTAGATTGATCTGAAGTAAAAGTTTATTTATTAATCGTAAGTACAGCTTATATTAACACTGCAGTGAAGTTACTGTGAAATTCCCCTAGTTGCCACCCTCAGGCGCCTGTTTGGGTCAATGCATCTAACCAGCACATCTTTCAGACTATGGGAAGAAACTGGAGCACTCTGAGAAAACCCATGCACACACAGGGAAGATGTGCGAACTTCACACAGACAGTGACCCAGGACTGGAATTGAACCTGGGTCCCTGGTGCTGTGAGGCAGCAGTGTTACCCGCTGTGCTACCTTCAGATATGTAACTAGTTTAAGTAAATAGCTGAAACAAGGATTGGGGAAAATAAGAGAAGGAAAGGTTTGTTGCAGGGTAAATGTAAGGAAAGATTAAATGATAAGGTGATGAGACAAGGCAAAAGGTAATGGGAAAAGTAAAAAATCAAAATATGAGGCTAGAGGAGATGTAATTGAGAATAGCAAGAGTTATCACCAACAACTGCATCCAAGAAAATAGGGTCATAAATTATAATCTGAAACTGTTGAACCCAATATTGAATCCAGGAGGCTGTACTGTGCCTAATTGAAAAATAGGTTGCTATTCCTTGAGTTTATATTGAACTTTATTAATACTATAAAATGATTGAGCTATAGTGGAATAAAGTGAAGAATTAAATGGCGGATTATAAGAAGTTAGATCACACTTTTTTTTAATTCATTCAAAGGATGTGGGTTTTGCTGGCTAGACCAGCATTCATTGCTGGTCCCTAATTGCTCTTGAGAAAATAGTGGTTAGCTGCCGTCTTGAATCACTGTAGTCCCTGATGTGTAGGTACTTCCAGTGCTGTTATAGAGGAAGAATCAGGTCTTTTCAATGACTCAATGGGTTGAGTGGCCTCCTGCTGCACTGTAGAGATTCTATGACTCAAAGTGACTAGGTAACCTTAATACCAAGCTTCCTGTCACCTGACAGGATTTTAAATCATTGCAGCACTCCATTCTGAGGCAGAGTTTTTCCTTTCTCCAAGTCAGTGGGGAAGCTGGTGTGAATTCCTGGGTGTGTCTTGGAAAGTGTCCTGGCACTACTCTGGCATCCTGGCAGTACCAATATGGCAGTATCAATCTGCCAGGATCAGTTTGGCAGTGCCAAAAGTGGGGCCTAAAAGGGTAGGGTATGGGGGTGGGGGGGTTCTTGAATGGGGAGATCTTTTCCCCACTTGAGGGGAGAGAGCATGTGGGGGGGCGTTGACTGGAGAATGGAGTGCCCATTTGCTCTGAGGAAGCGGCCTTGCCAGCATTTTTAGGTTACAATTCCAAAGAAATTTCAGTGTGGGAAAATATAGTGAGAATTGCCCCAAGCTCCAAAAAAATTTCCAAGTGTGGTTTAATTGGTTTAATTCCGACTTTCCCAGCCGGAATCTCACCAATTTTCCCATTGGAAGCAAAATTTTAGAAACTTTTGGGAGAATTTTATCCTAAATTTAAACTTATTTTAGCAGAATAGAATGTCACACAACTATTTTTGAAAAACTTGACTTTTTGTTACCCTTTTCCTCACATACTGCACGTTTTCTTGAAATCACACTCTAAGATGGAATTTTCCATTCTGAGACTTGTCATGGAAGCTGCTTTGAATTTGCATCATATGGTGTGACACTAACCCAACTAATTATACAGTCAGGGTTTCCCACCAGTCAGTGTGATAGGGCAGGCTGGATAGCTTGCAATTTGCCATGATATCCGCATGCCATATTTAAAGATGACAGGACATCATGTCACCATTATGGAAGCCAAACAATCTATCTCCTGGAAAATCCTGAAGATAGAAGATTGATCTCCTGGAAGATCTTGAAATCAGAACATCAATGAGCTTTAAATTTCACTCACTCACTGCTGCACATGGTGTTCCTCGGTCCAGGCCTTGGAGGCCATCATCTTCTTTTTGATCTCTGTGAGCAGCCCCAGCCTTCTTGCAGTTATGTCCAACATTTTCAAGTCCAGATGTGTTCTGGACCTGTGCAGAAAATTGGATGGAGATGACCGTTCCAAATTGGCACTACCAGGATGACAGGGGTGAACTAGAAAATTCTACCTAGGTTTCAGATTATTCCAGGGAATATTATTGAAGTCTACTATACTTGATCTGATGCAAGATAATGAGTTCAGTGCTGACAAGTTTCTCTATCTGAAAGCACAATCTTCCCTCTCAAATCTACTTAACAAAGAGCCAAAACAAGCAATCTTACTTGGTCAAGCAAACTTGAACAATTTTTCAGTAAAAGCTGTGGCAAACTGGAGCGATCTAAGAGTGTAGGATGTACTTCTCCTTCCAAAGAATTGATTATGACCATTTTTGTGCAGCAAAAAAACTTTGTCATCAATCAACAAATTCTTGGATAAAAGCAAATTATTGCTGATGCTGGAATCTGAAACAAAAACAGAAAATGTTAGAAAATTTCAGCAGGTCTGATAACACGGAATCATAGAAACTCTACATTTGCAGAAAGAGGTTATTTGGCCCATCGAGTCTGCACCAACCACAATCCCACCCAGGCGCTACCCCCATATCCCCACACATTTACCTGCTAATCCCCCTAATCTACGCATCTCAGGACACACTAAGGGGCAATTTTAGCATGGCTAATCAACCTAACCTGCACATCTTTGGACTGTGGTAGGAAACCCATACAGACACAAGGAGAATGTGCAAATTCTACACAGACTATGACCCAAGCCTGGAATTGAACCCAGTTCCCTGGAGTTATGAAGCAGCAGTGCTAACCACTGTGCTACCATGCAGCCTCTGTGAAGAGAGAATAGAACAGATGTTTTGAGTCTGGATAAGAAGTCTGACAACACCAGGTTTAAGTTCAACCAATTTATTTGATAGCAAACTCACAAGCTTTCAAGGCTGTCCTCTTTGTCAGGCGAATGAGGTGTTCTGGTCTCAAACAGAACATATAACAACACAGACTGTTTACAAATTACATCATAATCTCCTTGTTATCCCGGGCTGGGCTGGGCTATGAGAAAGGGTTATCCAGACTTGAAAAGGGCTTCTATTTTCTCTCCACAAATGCTGTCAGACTTGCTGAGATTTTCCAGCTTTTTCTGTTTTTGTATCAAGGTCCCACATGGCAGATTGGTGAAAAAAGTTGAAGCCCATTGGATACAGGGTAATATGCCAAACTGGATCAAAAGTTGGCTTAGTGCGGGAAACAAAGGATAATGGTTGATGGATGCCCATACGAATGGAAAGTTGTTTAGAACATAGAACATAGAACAATATAGCACAGAACAGGCCCTTCGGCCTTCGATGTTGTGCCGACCAAAATAAAAAGCAATGCCCCTCCAAACTAAACCATTCCCTTCTCTTCCATATACTTATCAATTAACCTCTTAAACGCCACCAAACTTGGCGCATCTACAACAGCTGCAGGCAGGGCATTCCACTCCCTAATCACTCTTTGAGTAAAGAACCTACCTCTGATATCCGTCCTATAACTCATACCCCTTAATTTAAAGCTGTGTCCCCTCGTGCTAGCTTTCTCCATCCTAGGAAAAAGGCTATCACTGTCCACCCTATCTAAACCTCTAATCATCTTATATGCTTCAATAAGATCCCCTCTTAGCCGCCTCCTTTCTAACGAAAACAACCTCAAATCCTTCAACCTCTCTTCATAGGACCTGCCCTCCATACCAGGCAACATCCTGGTAAACCTCCTCTGTACCCTCTCCAATGCCTCCACATCTTTCTTATAATGTGGGGACCAGAACTGCACACAATACTCCAAGTGCGGCCGCACTAGAGTTTTGTACAGTTGCAACATGATGCTGCGGCTCCTAAATTCAATCCCCTACCAATAAAAGCTAAGACTCCATATGCCTTCTTAACAACTTTATCCACTTGACTGCCTACTTTCAGTGATCTATTGACACATACACCAAGATCCTTCTGTTCCTCAACACTATTAAGAGCCCTACCATTAGCCCTATACTCTACACATTTATTGTTCCTGCCAAAGTGCATTACCTCACACTTTTCCACATTAAACTCCATTTGCCACCTCTCGGCCCAGCTCTGCAACTTGTCCAAGTCACTCTGTAAACTAAAACACCCCTCTTCACTATCTACCACACCACCAACTTTAGTATCATCTGCAAATTTACTGATCCATCCCTCAATACCCTCATCCAGATCATTTATAAAAATTACAAACAGCAGGGGCCCCAAAACAGACCCCTGAGGCACACCACTCGTCACCGAACTCCACGATGAATATCTCCCATCAACCACCACCCTCTGTCTTCTATCTGCCAGCCAATTCCTAATCCAATTAGCTAAATCACCCTCTATTCCACACATCTGCATTTTCTGTAGAAGTCTTCCATGGGCCACCTTATCAAACGCCTTACTAAAGTCCATATATACTACATCAACCGCCTTACCCCCATCCACCTCTCTGGTCACTTTCTCAAAAAACTCAATGAGGTTAGTAAGGCATGACCTACCCTTCACGAAACCATGCTGACTGTCCCCAATCAATTCATTTCTCTCTAAATAACTATAAATCCTATCCCTAATAATTCTCTCCAATACCTTGCCCACAACAGAAGTAAGACTCACTGGCCTATAATTCCCTGGAAGGTCTCTCTTCCCCTTCTTAAACAATGGGACCACATTCGCTATCCTCCAGTCCTCCGGAACCACACCCGTAACCAACGAGGACCTGAAGATCAGAGCCAGAGGCTCTGCAATCTCCTCTCTTGCCTCCCAGAGAATCCTAGGGTAAATCCCGTCCGGCCCAGGGGACTTATCCAACTTCAAACCCTCGAGAATTTCTAACACATCCTCCCTATCTACTACAATACTCCCCAATTTGCAACCCTGTACCTCAGTGCTCTCCACAGCTACATTTCCAGCACTCTGCGTGAATACCGAAGAGAAATATTTATTCAGTGCCTCACCAATCTCTTCAGGCTCCACGCACAACTTCCCACTGCTGTCTATGACTGGCCCTAATCTTGCCCTAACCAATCTTCTATTCTTAACATATCGAAAGAAAGCTTTAGGATTCTCCTTAATCCTATCAGCCAACATCTTCTCGTGTCCCCTCTTAGCTCTCCTCAATTCACTTTTTACCTCCTTCCTGGCTAATCTATAGCTATCCATTGCACTATCTGAGCCTTCAAGCCTCATCCTGACATAAGCCTCCTTTTTCTTCTTAACCAGCAAATCAACTTTTTTCGTACACCAAGGCTCTCTTACTCGTCCATTTCCTCCCTGCCTGACAGGGACATACTTATCAAGGACTCGCAGCAGCTGCTCCTTGAATAAGCACCACATTCCAGATGTTCCCAGTCCCTGTAGTTCCCTAGTCCAATCTATGCACCCTAATTCTCTCCTGATGGCCTCATAATTACCCTTCCCCCAGCTATAACTACTGCCCCCAGCTTCATTTCTAGTGGTGTTCCACAGGGATCCTTGCTGTTAGTATGGTATATTAATGACTTGGATGTGAACATGTGGGGCACAGCTGGAAAATTTGCAGACAACACAAAGATTGGCAGATTAGTCAATAATGTAGAGGATAGCTGTAATCTACAAAACAATATAAATGGGTTGGTGGAGGGGCGGTAAATTGACAGTTGGATTTTAATGTAGAGAAGTGTGAGGTAAAACAAATATCACAAATACAAAATAAATGGGAATATACTAAAGATAGTTGAACTGAGAGATCTTGACATAAAAGTAAACAGATCCCTAAAGGCAGCAGTGTAAGTAGACAAGCGTGTGAGGAAAGCATATGGAAAGCTCTCCTTCATTGGCAGAGCTTTAGAAGATAAAATTAAAGATATAGGGCCCTATTTTATCATTTTAATTTTAAGTGCTAGACTTGAAACTGTGAGTGTTTCAGGTCTGACTTTTAGACTTGTTCTCAGGTGCCCCATACGCACCCTGCCTGAAATATCGGTGATTCCAAATCGCGCTGTAGAAGCCTGTGGGCAGAGTGGAACGCATCCAAAATCTTGCAGATCTGATTGATGCCTCAAATATGTACTCACAGAAAAAAGAATGATAGAATACTGCTTCCCTGCTACATTGCTCCTGGGCCGGATAATGCCTCCATCTGGACCCTACAGACATTGCCACACCCCCCACAACATTACTGACACCCTTAACCCCCACGCCCCACCACCCAGGCTGATGCCAACCCGCTTCCCCTCTCATGGATCTCAGGCAAACTGGTAACAGATTCCTCTTCTTCCCCCCACCTTCCCCACACCACCAATCTCAAGCAGAGTTGTTGGACACTATGCACCTACCTCCTCACTAACTAGAGATCCCAAATCGGACTTTTATGGAGCATGCCTGTTTCGCGCTGATTCTGGATGGGTGAAGGCTGTGGTGAAGGAGGAAGTGCCAGTAAAGTTGGGCATGTAGCCCTTTAAGTCAATTTAAATGCATGCAAATGCAATATAATGCTAACATCAGGACCATAATGTTGGAATTGTATAAAATATTGGTGAAGCTACAACTAGAATATTGCATGCAGTTCTGGTCACCATGTTATAGGAAGGACACAATTGCTTTGGAGAGAGTGTAGAAGTGGTTTATAAGAATGTTACCAGAGATAGAAAAGTGTGGCTATGAGGAGAGGTTGGATAGGTTGAGGTTATTTTTCTTGGAACAAAGAAGGCTGAGCAGTGACTTGGTAGATGTGTATAAAATTAAGAGAGGAAGAGAGAATGGATAGGATGAAATTGCTTTCCTTGGTGGAGAATTCATTGGCACAGAAGAATTCATTAAGTGAACAAAACTGTGGGAATTCTTCCACAAACTTCAAGAGGCCAACAGTGTACACCATGAGACAACCAATGAACTAGAACAGCCAATGGAGAGATCCGCCGTGCAGCAACTGAAGAGTAAAGAGTCAAATTGGACTCCTGAAAGGCTGCTGTCCTCAACTTGACATGCAAATTTTCTATGGTTTCTATACTAGAGTTTTTTGAGGAGGTTACCAGGAAAGTGGATGAAGGGAAGGCGGTGGATGTTGTCTTCCTGGATTTTAGCAAGGCCTTTGATAAGGTCCCTCATGGGAGGTTCGTTAGGAAGGTTCAGTCACTAGGTATACATGGAGAGGTAGTAAATTGGATTAGACACTGGCTCAATGGAAGAAACCAGAGAATGGTTGTGGAGGATTGTTTCTGTGAGTGGAGGACTGTGACTAGTGGTAGGATTGGTGTTGGCTATATTGTTATTTGTCATTTATATCAGTGATCTGGATGATAATGTGGTAAGTTGGATCAGCAAATTTGCTGATGATACAAAGATTGGAGGTGTAGTGGATAGTGAGGAAGGTTTTCAAAGCTTGCAGAGGGATTTGGATCAACTAGAAAAATGGACCGAACAAATGTGAGGTCTTGCACTTTGGAAGGACAGACCAAAGTAGAACGTACAAGGTAAATAGTAAGACTCTGAAGAGTGCAGTTGAACAGAGAGATCTCAGGTACAGAATTCACTAAAAGTGACATCACAGGTGGATAGGGTCAAAGAACAAAGAACAAAACAGCACGGGAAACGAGCCCAAGAGCCTGCGCCACCACCTCGATGTTCCCACTTTACCCATGATCCCTGTCTATGTTTATTGACCTATGCATTGGAACCAAATTTTGACAATTTAGAGAGAATTTATTCTGCTAATCAGCCTAAGAGCACATCTTTGGGATGTGGGAGGAAACGAGAGCACCTGGAGAAAACCCACGCAAGCACGGGGAGAATGCGCAAACTCCCACAGACACCGGCCCAAATCCATGTATCTGCACAGCACAGCAATAGTCACTGAGCTGTCGTGTTGCCCATCAAATGGTCCAGGTCAAGCGTACACTAACGACGTGAAGCACTAGGATACTCTCGAAAAATCCAAGAGCAACTCTCTCACAACCCATCACGTATATGCCCCTTGTTAGACAACAAGGCAGACCGAAGTACCTGTAGGATAAAACAAATACGCCAATATCATCGACAATCTCTGATGAAAATCTTTGTCTTTTCTTTGGACACAAGTGAGGTCCCAGAGGACAGAGAATAGCGAATGTTGTACCGTTGTTTAAAAAGGGTAGTAGGGATAACCCTGGAAATTATAGGCTGGTGAGTTCGACATCAGTGGTAGGAAAGCTGTTGGAGATGATTCTTAGAGATAGAATGTATAGGCACTTAGAGCGTTGCAATCTGATTAGGGATACGCAGCATGGATTTGTTAAGGGGAGGTCGTGCCTTACGAATCTGGTAGAATCTAGTCGTAAAGAGTGCTTTTGGAACATTGGCCTTTATAAATCGGAGTCTTAAGTATAAAAGTTGGAGTATTATGGTAGTGTTATATAAGGCATTGGTGAAACTGCATTTAGAGTATTGTGTACAGTTTTGGTCACCTAGTTACAGGAAGGGTGTAAATAAGGTTAAAAGAGTGCAGAGAAGGTTCACGAGGATATTGCCGGGACTTGAGAAGCTGAGTTACAGAGAGAGATTGAATACGTTAGGACTTTATTCCCTGGAGCGTAGAAGAATGAGGGAAGATTTGATAGAGGTGTATAAGATTTTGATGGGTATAGATAGAATGAATGCAAACAGGCTTTTTCCGCTAAGGCTAGAGGAGAAAAGAAATGAGAGGGCATGGATTAAGAGTGAAAAGAGAAAAGTTTAAAGGGAAATATTGGAGGTGGGGGGCTTCTTCATGCAGAAAGTGGTGGAGTGTGGAATGAGCTGCCAGATAAAGTGGTAAATGCAGGGTCACTTTTAACATTTAAGAAAAACTTGGACAGGTACATGGATGAGAGGGGTGTGGAAGGATATGGTCCAAGTGCAGGTCAGTGGGACTAGGCAAAAAATGATTCGGCACAGATAAGGCCTGTTTCTGAGCTGTAATTTTTCTATGGTTTCTATGTATGCCCAAGTCATCAAGAAGTGCATCAATGTTAGATTTCATCAGCCACACTCTCAAGACAGTCCCGAATGTCACCTAAGCACAACGCAACACCATCTGCACTCTGAAGACCAACCACAACATTGATATCAAACCAGCAGACAAAGGAGGAGCCATTATCATACTGAACAGAACAGATTACTGCAAAGTAGTGTACCGACAACTGAACCACGAGGAACAGTACAGACAGTTACTTGCAGATCCGACCAAAGAACATACCCATCAACTCAAAACTCTGATAAAGACTGATCTGGACCTTCAGAACACCCTCCTTGCTCTCATCTCACCTACTCCCAGCATTGGAGATCTCTACTGCCTCCCGAAGATACACAAGGCCAATGGGACACTATGCAAGAACTATGTTGGCGGCATCCTGAAACCCAATGTACAAAGAACCCCCAGCTTCTGTCACGATACTACAGATTTCCTACAGAAACTCAGCACACATGGAGCAGTTGAATTAGGAGCACTCCTTGTCACAACAGATGTCTCGGCACTCTACACTAACATCCTCCACAATGATGGCATTGCTGCAACTGCCTCAGTGCTCAACACCGACAACTGCCAATCTCCAGATGTAATTTTACAACTCATCCACGTCATCTTGGATCACAATGCCTTTACCTTGAACAACCAGTTCTTCATCCAGACACACGGAACAGCCATGGAGACCAAATTCACACCTCAATATGCCAGCATCTTTTTTTTTAGAGCAACACAGCATGGGAAACAGGCCCTTCGGCCCAACGAGCCCGCGCCGCCGTCATAACTTTATAGTAACAATTCCATTTTCCTATTCTAATTTTAGGTTATTCCTAATATGGAAGAATCTCAATATAGGGACAATTTGTTTCCCAATCAGCCTAAGAGCGAATTTTTGGGAAGTGGGAGGAAACCGGAGCGCCCGGAGAAAACCCACACAACCACGGGGAGAACGCGCAAACTCCCGCAGACACCGGCCCAATTCCAAGTGTCTGCACAGCTACAGCGATAGTCACTGAGCTGTCATGGTGCCCTTCAGATGGTCCAGATAAAGCACTCATTTACGACATGAAGCACCAGGCAACCCATGAATCAACACCCAAGAGCTGTCCTCGCACCACCTGCCGAATGCATGCTCCTTGTTGGTCAAGTTGGACCGAATTACCTGTGGAAAAAAAAGTCATAGTTAAACAGTCCTACTATATCCCTCTATCTGCACGCACAGTTTCGAACAAGACCTCTTCACCACACAGGACCTTCTACCAATGCTATACACTAGATACATCAATGACATTTTCTTCCTTAGGACTTATGATGAACAATCACTGGAACACTATATGATGACATCGACAAGTTTCACCCTACCATCAGACTCACCATGGAACTGGTGAGTCTGATGGTAGGAATTGGTTACATTCTTGGACACTTGCATCTCCATCAAAGACGGTCACTTCTGCACTTCAGTGTACCATGGATAACCTCACGATGCTCCACTTCTCCATCTTCCAAGCTAAACACATTAAAGAAGACATCCCCTATGGACAAACACTCCATAGACGTGATGTGCTCAGATGAGAAGGATCGCAACAGACACTCCCAGATGCTGAAAGATGCCCTCATAAGAACAGAATATGGCGCTCGACTCATGTATTGACAATTCCGATGTGCCACAGCGAAAAATTGCACCGAACTCCTCACAAAACAAATGCAGGACACTGTGGATGGAATACCCTTTGTTGTCCAGTACTTTCCTGGAGCAGACAAGCTACGACGTCTTCTCCGGAGCCTTCAACATGTCATGTCATTGATGAAGATGAACATCTCGCCAAAACTATTCCCATATCCCTATTCTTGCCATCAAGTAACTGCACAACCTTAAACAGACCATTGTCTGCAGCAAACAGATCAGTAAATTTGCAGATGATACTAAAGTTGGTGGTGTGGTAGATAGTGAAGAGGGGTGTTTTAGTTTACAGAGTGACTTGGACAAGTTGCAGAGCTGGGCCGAGAGGTGGCAAATGGAGTTTAATGTGGAAAAGTGTGAGGTAATGCACTTTGGCAGGAACAATAAATGTGTAGAGTATAGGGCTAATGGTAGGGCTCTTAATAGTGTTGAGGAACAGAAGGATCTTGGTGTATGTGTCAATAGATCCCTGAAAGTAGGCAGTCAAGTGGATAAAGTTGTTAAGAAGGCTTATGGAGTCTTAGCTTTTATTGGTAGGGGGATTGAATTTAGGAGCCGCAGCATCATGTTGCAGCTGTACAAAACTCTAGTGCGGCCGCACTTGGAGTATTGTGTGCAGTTCTGGTCGCCACATTATAAGAAAGATGTGGAGGCATTGGAGAGGGTACAGAGGAGGTTTACTAGGATGTTGCCTGGTATGGAGGGCAGGTCCTATGAAGAGAGGTTGAAGGATTTGAGGTTGTTTTCGTTAGAAAGGAGGCGGCTAAGGGGGGATCTTATTGAAGCATATAAGATGATTAGAGGTTTGGATAGGGTGGACAGTGATAGCCTTTTTCCTAGGATGGAGAAAGCTAGCACGAGGGGACACAGCTTTAAATTAAGGGGTATGAGTTATAGGACGGATATCAGAGGTAGGTTCTTTACTCAAAGAGTGATTAGGGAGTGGAATGCCCTGCCTGCAGCTGTTGTAGATGCGCCAAGTTTGGTGGCGTTTAAGAGGTTAGTTGATAAGTATATGGAAGAGAAGGGAATGGTTTAGTTTGGAGGGGCATTGCTTTTTATTTTGGTCGGCACAACATCGAAGGCCGAAGGGCCTGTTCTGTGCTGTATTGTTCTATGTTCTATGTTCTATGTTCAAACGACCCAACCTTCAGAAGAACAGTGACCATGACATCACAGCAACCTCTGCAAGACATGCCGGACCATCAACATGCATGCCCATCATCTCATGTGAGAACACCATTCACTAGGTATATGAGACATAATCTTGCAACTTGGTCAACGTTGTTTACCTGGTACGCTGCAGTAAAGGATGTCCGAGACATAATACGTTGGGGAGACCATGCATATGCTACGACAATAGATGAATGAACACCCCTCAACAATCACCAGGCAGGAGTGTTTTCTTCCTGTTGGGGAACACTTTAACAGTCATGGGCATTCAGCCTCTGATCTTCAGGTAAGCATTCTTCAAGCGGCCTTCACTACACACAACAATGCAGAATTGCTGAGCAGAAACTGATAGCCATGTTCTGCCCACATGAAGACAGCCTCAATAGGGATCTTGGATTCATGTCACACTATCTGTAACACCCTCAACTTGCTTGGGTTTGCAAAATCTCACTAATTGTTTTGGCTGGAAACAGTACACATCTCTTTAACCTGCGCTTAACCCTGTCTCCACTCACATTGTTTGTACCTTTAAGACATGATTACTTGTAAAGGCCAACGATTATCCAACCATTATCTTGTAAATTGCGTTTGTTTGTATGTGCCCTGTTTGTGAACACAACTCTCACTCACCTGATGAAGGGGCAGTGCTCCGAAAGCTTTTGGCTTATGGTACCAAACAAACCTGGTATACTTTAACCTGGTGTTGTGAGACCTCTTACTGTGGTTACCCCAGTCCAACACTGGCATCTGCATATCATGGAAAATTCTAGAACCAAGGAACGTAATTTCAAGATAAATGGCAATGGGTGGAAGGGGACACAAGGAAGAACTTTTCAATGCAAAGGATGGTGTGTGTCTGGTTTTTGCTGCCTGAGTAGGTGGTAGAGGGAGAGATCCTAAACTCTTTTTTAAAAAAAAAAGTAGCTGGATTTGCATCTTATACACTGTAAGCATAGAATAATGTGCTAGGTTCAGGAAGGTGGGATTAGAAAGGGTGTCCTTGGGCTAGTATAGACAAGATAGGCTGAAGGCATCCTTCCGTGTTATAAATTTTCTGTGGTTCTTCAAGTTTGTTTCTAAACCAAAAGCATTGTAAATCTCAGTGCCTATTTTAAATCATTGGTTCATCATATAGCATTTTCTTCAGTCAAGAAGGTAGTACAGTATATCCTTTGTTGTGACTGTATGGTTGTGTTGGTGTTAAATTGTAATGGTCACATTACATTTATTAAAGGAATTATTTCCCATTGGACCTTCAAATCCTATCATAACAAATGGAAAAGTACAAGAAATGTGGGAAAGCCCCTGACTTCAACTTGATATCTTCCACGGTAGCCTGTTAACAATTGATGGCAATTTCAACAATAACTGTTGAGTAAAATCTACTATTATTCCACAATGTTTTACTATTCAGTGGCACAACAGATTTGGAACATCAGCTAAAATTGCTCTGTGATTAACGCAACATGGATTAATGCATTATGCAAGAGAGCTGCTTTTGTACTCCAAGTGACTGAAACCCCAGCCACAGGTTACCTAGCCAGAAAGGGATTAGAATTCAGAATCTCTGTGGGACTCCATCTCTTCAGTAACAATAATACTAAGATTCCCTTCTGAGTAACTGTCCTAAACAATTAGTTACCATTTTGCCACACTCTTTTACTGTTGATATACACGCTTGTCAGAGGCTTTCCAGGAGTCAGACTTGCTTTTAATCACCTTTTCAGAATTCTTGTTTAATCAGATGCCTCTTATTTTCAGCTCCAAAACCATTGTTGCTCTAATTTTGTTTCCTGTTTTGAAAGCAAAACCTTTTTTAATTACATGACCGTACTGATTGTATTTAAAAACTGTCAACTTATTTTTATCTAATTAAGCCTAATTGCCTTATCCTTTAATGTGAACAATAAACATAACTGAGGATGGATATGGAAATTTACCATCTGTTAAGCTATTTTATTTAAGGCATGACTAAAGAAAGATCAACAATTGACAGTCCTAAATCAGTACATATCTGTTTTTATTCTAGAGACAGCTGAGCACCAATTTTCAAGCTATTTATAATAACACAAGGCTACTTATGACTTGGGTTTTTTTTTAGTGATTTTTCAACTTGCTGTTCTTCCAAACTTGTTTAAATTTGGAAGCACAAATGTGTAAGATTTTCTAAAAGGGAGTGGAGATATAACTGGCTGTCACTTTTGCTAGCCTGAGAAACTGACAAGATCCCACTAACAGCCTGAATCTGTTAGAGATGATTGGATATCACAAATATTTAACTTTGCTCAAACTGCTTTAATGCTTTCATCAAATCATCTGTTTAAGAGGCTGTTGCGTTTTCAGGGATTCCTACCAATTATTAATCTTATTTCTGATATTGAGAGTTTGAATTTTCTGATATTGGGAGTTTGATGGCCATACCTACATATGTGCTTATGCATCAATCAGCAAATTGTTCTTTACACATTACTCTGCTTATAATTGGCCCATTTATGTTCCAAGAATAGAAGCCTTGTGACTATTATTCCAAATGTTACGTCTCAAGTGCTAGCATTAGTATGCGGAATGTTGAAAGTTACTTCGCCCTCCTTCCTCACTCCAAACGCACTAAAATGTATTATGAAATTTATACTGTAATCCACACACCAGGGGCATATGGCAAAGAAACAGACACCTCTATCAATAGATCTTACCTCATTTATGTAAATTTCATGTCTCTGCAGTGTAAGCAGAAACCTGGAAGGCAGACCAGAACACCTCATTTGCCTGTCGAAGGCTACAAAGGCCGAAAGCGTGCAAGTCTACTATCAAATAAATCTGTTGAATTTAAAATTGGTGTTGTCAGACCTCTTACTGAATGAACTGGAATCCAGTTGCAGTATCTTCTTTCTTCTACGATATATACTTTTTCTTGTATTCACCAGGAAGAAGTATAGGAGTGCTGGGCAAAGAAAGACTTTGTCATTCATTGTCAGCATCGGGCAATTCCAAAGTTAGTTGTACCTTTGTCCCTCTTCATTTCTGTCCCAACAATGTGGCTTAATTCCAAACTCAAAAGTTACCACCTTGATGTTTCCACTCCAGCAACCTTTTTGATATCTCTGCGTGATAATGGTGAGGATCTAGCACGAGGGGACACAGCTTTAAATTAAGGGGTATGAGTTATAGGACGGATATCAGAGGTAGGTTCTTTACTCAAAGAGTGATTAGGGAGTGGAATGCCCTGCCTGCAGCTGTTGTAGATGCGCCAAGTTTGGTGGCGTTTAAGAGGTTAATTGATAAGTATATGGAAGAGAAGGGAATGGTTTAGTTTGGAGGGGCATTGCTTTTTATTTTGGTCGGCACAACATCGAAGGCCGAAGGGCCTGTTCTGTGCTGTAATGTTCTATGTTCTATGTTCTATCTGCACATGGAATCAAAAATATCATAAAATGGAATAGCACAGAATGAAGCCATTCAGCCCATCTTGTCTGTGCTGGCCCTTCAAAAGATTTCTAATTAGTCCAATTTCCCTACTTCTTGCCCAGTTCACAGCATATGTTCAAGTATTTATCCAGTTCCCTTTTGAAAGTTATGATTGACTCTGCTTCAGGCAGAAATTTACCATTTCAGCAGTACTTTCCAGATCATCATAATTTTGCTGCATTATTATTTTTTCTCTCATGCCTCCTTTTATTCTTTCACCACTTGATTTACACCTGTATCCTATGGTTACCAACTGTTCCATCTCTAGAAATAGTTTCCCTCCATTCACTATCAAAGTCCTTCAAGGTTTTAAGCACTTATTTCTCTTGAACCTTCTCCATGCAATCTGCTAATTGCTTCATCATTGAATATATTGTACGCTAGGATGGATACATTTTTGATCTCAAGGGATTGAGGGGTATGGGTAGTGGGTAGCAGGCTGATTCTGGGGATCACTGGACTGATGTATGAAGAAAGATTGACTAGACTAAAGGACAAAACTAATGAGGAAAAACATGCCTGTTCCATTGCAGAATGTGCTGTTTTTTGTGCTAGAACCAACATTGTGCCATTTTTTGGTAAGATTTAGTCCAGTATTTCTGACAGTACAGATCTCTCATTGTACTGGTGTGTCAGTCTAGATTATGTCTAGGGCTTGAAACCACAACTTCCTGATTTGGAGGTCAGAGTGCAACACTGAGCCAAGCTGACACATAGAGGATTCAGTATGATGTGGGCATTCTGCAAACATGTGATTGCGTCATTCAAAATTCACACTGTAGTTTATTTGTAAAACTTGCTTTGTGGTCCTGCAACATACATTTTACGGTTTGAAATGTCAAAATAAAATGTGCCCAGCTGATGTATATTCATGCATTTGAAGTTTGAAAAGAGTTCTAAGCTGGGGATTGTGTTTGCAGCTTCAGTCAAGGAGTACCAGGTTTAGATGATACTTATTCTTGGCCTAGCGGTGGAGCTAGGTTTAGTTGACTGGTGGGGTTGTACTCCAGATATGATCAAACTTGGCTAGAAACGGACAGTGCTAGGAATGCTGATTATACCTACTGAAGGTTGAAGTGGAAACCTTTGGCCTGAAGACAGGTGAGGGAACATCTTAGGAGAAAAAATGGTCTCCAAAGCCACATTGGTCAACCTCATGAAACCACACCCCAGTTATGCTGCTACATTAACCTGAATTATTTATCCCATCTTCTTGCTGTGATGCAGTGCTGGCAGACTTGCTGAGGCTAATAAAGTTTTTTCTGTATCTGCCTCCAGGTTGTCTGGACATCTAACACTACATTTATCCTGACAGCTGTCTACTAGCCAAACAACTGGAGCATTGCTTCTGAGAGGAAGATGCCCTAAGATGTTAAAGGAAACAATACTCCTTTGCTACACTTTCTCTGCCAGCACTTCCAAGTATGCTTCTGAAATGGAACAAATTTGCTCCTTCATTTTCCCAGCAACAGTTTATAAACCCCTTTAAACTCACCAGCTTTATATAGTTTCCAGGCTAAAAGTGAGCAATTGTAGACTGAATCCAAACCAGAAATGTACAGTATCTAATCAGACCCATGTTGGAAAATCCTCTTGAGGTCAGTCAGTACTTTCACAGTACAAACTTTTCCATTGCAACCAGTGACAATTTCCTTCCCAAAATGGAAAAGTTCCCCCTTTGGTTATACAATTATGGAAGTGGTTTAAATGCTTCTGAACATACAAGATAAGCAAAGTATTGTACTCCAGTATGGAAATATAAGACTGTACAGGAGAACAAAGAACTCTGGGTTTGCAAATCAGATTTAATTCTAAAAATACTCTTGAGGCAAAGTGTTCACTTGTCTAGTTGGATTGTTTGACTTCCATGAACTATTTACAAGCATATTATGTATTTACTACAAATTTTCCTGTCATTTTGCTTTTTGGCAGCTGGTCTGCTTGCAAGGATAAAATAGTTCATGAATGTAATACAATATTTGCCTCATTGGCTGTCTAATGTGCAACTTTTTGTTTCATTTCATTATACACATCTGTTTTAAGCTTAACTCCTTTAATTCCAGCTATTTTGTCCATCTAAGCAGTCAAAATGCCTTTAAAACAGCAAAAAGCTTTTCAACAGAAAGGCAGATTTATTTTACATTTATGTTTCAGGTGTGTACCCTGCATCAGAACCCTTTTATATATTTCTGTGTTTGTCTTGGCACCAAATAATAGACGTTAACAAAACTGGCTTACTTCTTATGTTTTTGTAATTTTCATCCTGCTGAGTTCCTGATAAATTTATTAATGGTCATAGTGTTTATTAAACAAGATTGAGGCAGATAAATTCATCAGTGTTTGAATGCTAAGTTATTACTAAAAAGTTGAATCTTGACATTCATTATGTGTGGTTGTGATCCCTCTTAGCGAGTTAATGAATTTTAACTGTGTTACCTAGGGTGGCTGAGCAATTCCCGCAGGGAAGGATCAACCAAGGACATTCTCATCAATCTCAGAATATCAGTAGTTGTGGCACAGACAAATCAAGAAAGGACGAGAAAGAAAAAATAATCTGTTAAAAGAACTTTATGTGGACTTATTGAACAACTCCTGTACTTGCTTATGTATGAACAATGCATTATCTATAACAATATATCCATTGACAGGTGCGGTGGAAATTCCTTCCTATATTGTTGCATGTTTTGTGATGGACAAACTGGGAAGAAGAAATACTTTGGCACCATCCCTGTTCCTGACTGGGATAAGCTGTTTTCTCTGCATGGTGATTCCTCAGGTCAGTTTATTTCCTCAAACTATTCGGAGATGAAAAATTGTACTTTCACAGAAAGAAATAGGAGAGAAATTTAATATTATCTTTGCCTTGTTTTGGTCTGGAATTAGTGTAGGGAAGCCATATTTTAGACCACAATCTCCAACTACATAATTTCCCTGGAAAGGCATCAGTCTCAAACAGCCACCTGAAATAAGCATTAAGTGCCTTGTGTATGCAAATTGCGATCCCAAAGCCGCTTTGAATGCAAATTTAATTTATTGGCCAGTAACTCTAATCATGTTAACACAATACTGTACCAATGGATATTAATACACAACATTTAGAATGAGAGACTTGAGAAACAGCCACTGTTGAGAATGAAACAAAAAGAGACAATACTGGATAATCTCAGCAGGTCTGACAGCATCTGTGGAGAGAGTCTGGATGACCTTTCATCAGAGCTAAAGACAAAGAAAATATGATAAAATTTATACTGTAAGTGGTGGGGGGAGAGTGTGAATGTTCAAAGTGGATTCCTCTTAAAAAATGAAAGTATGCATGATTGATTCTGCAACTAACAAACGACTAACAGGATTATATTCTCAGGATTCAAACACTTTGAAACTGTAGGGGAGTTTTCTGAGCCACCGCCCAGTGGGATCATCCAATCCCACTGAAAATCCGTGGACCTTGGCTGGGCTGCCACATCTCCTGTGGCAATGGGTCCTGCCATGACAGGCTTGAAAATCCTGGCCTGTATTTCTACAATTGAGATAATAGTTCACTAACTATATATAAAAAAAAATCTGATTAAGACATATTTGTTCTTTTGAAGAAAACCTGAACATGTATTTCTGCTGGCATCAGTATAACCTGTTGATGCATCTGGCACAATATAGGCCCAAGGAATAAGTTGTTCAACTTTTTCTTTTAATTATCTCAAGGGCCGGTCTCTCATGTCTAACATTCCACTTCAGCCCACTGTCACTTCACATTGGCTTCAGGGACCACCATGTAGATGAGACCCAGGAGTTAATATGCCTGAATTATTCCATTACTTTTGTTTATGCAATTAATTCATATTTGACAACTTAGTAAATGTCTTTTTTTTTAAGGTTTTGTATCTGTTCTCTCTTGCTAATACGAAGCTTAGCTAAAGCTCCCTTTAATTTGACTAGCAAATGAGGTATAATGATAGTCAGAAGTGGCACAATGGCACAGTGGTTAGTATACTGCTGCCTCTCAACTCCAGGGATCTGGGTTCAATTTCAATCTTGGATGATTTGTCTGTGTGGAATTTGCCAATTCTCCTGATGTCTGCATGAGTTTCCTCTGGGTGCTCTGGTTTCCTCCAAAGATGTGCAGGTTAGGTGGATTGGCCATGCTAAATAACCACTTGACAGCAGGGGGATTAGTAGTGCAAATATGTGGGTTATGGGAATAGGGTCTGGGTGGGATTGTTTCAGTGTAGACTCAGTGGGCCTTCTGCACTGTAAGAATTCTATGATACTATAAGTTCCCATCCATATTACAAATGTAACTTGTTCTAATTCCTACACATTCACGTCTATCAATTTGTGTTTTTTTGCCCTGATTTAAACTTACTTCTTCCCTCTCATCGCTGTTTTCCAAGGCCACCTTCTAACAGTGAATCTAACTCCAGCTGCTGCCAATGGTGCACTTTAAGTGATCTCTAAACAGAGAGTGGGAGTTGCTCAAAGGACTGCCTTCTGAATGTCTTCCTCATTCAGAAATTTATCTGGCCTCCTTGTGTGGCATGCATGAAAATAAGGCGGTTGCCAGAGTACAAATTAGTTTCAGGGAGGAAACATTTTGGAGGAGTGTCACTGAATATATCTTTTCTATTTTATACAGGACATTAAGGCACTATCTATCACTGTAAGCATGATTGGAAAATTTGCCATAGCTGTGGCATTTGGGTTGATTTATCTGTACACTGCTGAGCTATACCCAACTATAATACGGTAAGTGGTACAAACATGTGCTTCAATTGTTTTGAGATACAATATATTATGAAGCAACTCTATTTAAGCTGTCAGAAAGCACGTTGGAAACTAGGTGGAATGCACAACTTAGAACATTGCAATGACCAAGATTGATAAACCACGTAATATAGAAATAATGTTTTATTTCAGGTGGCTAGGCATCTTGGAAAGTACAGTCTTTATGTTGTACTTCATCCCTTCAAAGGACTATAAAAGAGGCACAGATCTTTGATTTTCCCTCCACTCATGAGGGTGTTGACTTTGACACAGCTCTTTGCTACCCCACACACCCAATATAAGAAATTATTACTGGATCTCTCTTATACTTCTTTCTATACACAGCTTTGAATCCCGGTCACAGACCTGAAATGTTAGGCAGGTTTTAGGTTCTGCTGCGGGCAGAAATGTAAGCAAGCTGTTGCTGAAAATAGTGGCAGTGGCTGGCATGCTGGCTTCCTGTTGCCAGCAAATTTAATCCAATCAGAGAAAAGCTGCTGCAGAAATCCTGCTGGATTTGGCAGTAAGTTCAATTCAGTTAGTTAAGGAGCTCATTGAGAAGTTATGGGGAGAAGACAGGTAAATGGGGAAGAGTGTATCAGCCATGATTGAGTTGCAGAGCGGACTTGATGGACTGAATGGTCTAATTCTGCTTCTATATCTTACGAACTTATGAGAGCTCGTAGGGGGCTAGTTTAGAATTTTGTGGTGGATGGGTTGTGTATTGATTCAGGGGCAGGCTAGGTGCATGGTGTTTCAAGGCTGTGGAGAGACAGTCAAAGCTGCTTCCTGAAATTAGTTTGGCCCATAAAAGAGAGAATGGCCAAAAGGGGAATGCAGTCAGTGGCACACAGGAGCCATCAGAAGAGTGCCGGTTGTAGGGAAAGTGGTCAAAATATACTCAGCAATGTAGGGAGTCACCACCCTCCTGACATTATGGGGATATAGAGAAAAGATAAAGCTTCCTGACATTAAATGAGCCCAACTGAGTGCATGATCTCATCAACTTCAAAGATCATCTGATCCTGGCACATTTCACCTGAACTCTAATTCACGAGGACAGCATGATCTAGACCTCACTTTGAACTGCCTGTGAAGACTCTTCCATTAAAAACACAGCCTGGAACAGATTTGTTCTTACTGCCAGTGAGGAGTGCACTTTTTTCCCCTTCAAGGATACTTGCTTCCCTTCACCGTTTTCCTGTCTAGCCATTAAAGAATGGAAACTCAAGTGTCTGATATCACGTGTCAGTACTTACATGAAGTGAAAAATTGCAGGTTTACAGCTAAGATAAATCCCCAGTAAACCACTCAGTACTCTGCCTGACAGGGTGGCCTTTCCTACATGTTGGTCTCAGATGAGGTGGAGGCAGCCTGATTGCTTTTTTCTACTTGCACTAAGATTCACAGAGCAGTCATCCTGATTATGGGACCTCCAGAGGCAGGTACAACAGCATTGGCAATCTCCATTATTCTGCTCTGCTGCAAAAATAGCCTCTCAGTCAGAGGGGCCAAAGAAACTAATGATGATCTGGTGCCCCATAAAATCCTCGTCCTTCTTGGTTATGACCAAAGCCCTTGGATGGCACTCTGCATGGATACAGAGAAGTACCTGTCACTGGCACAAATGATATTCATCCAGGCATCTCTAAACTGTCAACAAAACTGACTGGTCAAGGCCACAGAGTGTGGCTGTATGCATTTTGTGCCTGTCAAAGTGCTGCTGCTGCACCCATTCAAAGCCACGTAGTAGCACTCAATGAGATTGGCCACTCTATGGAGGAACTCATGAGCTCAAGGTCCACATTTATGGTCATGCATGTGAGCTGATAAGCTGAGTGTATAGTCCGATAATTATGCACTACCTTGGGAATGTCTCTGACAGGTGTGAGTGCATTTGTTGCTATTGGTCTTAAGTAGAACTGCTTTGTTGTGACTTCTGAGGCCCTGCATCCCTGTTTACAGCATGGGCATCACTATGTCTGTCGTCCATACTTTCAGGGAGCTCCCCACAATTGCCTGTGTCACTCCCTCCTGCTTATTAACCAATGTGTTCACATTGTTTAATCGTATGCAAGGATGCACTGAGGTGACAGTATCAGAGTGATGGAGGATGTACTTGTAAGTTGTGATGGTGCTTGCTCTGATGTCAGCTTTCGTCCCACTACAGATACAGGAATCTGTACTTGCTCCTCGATGGCAGAACATGTGGCAGACTCAAATGATCATGAGAACTAGTCTTGGAGTTCAGAAACCTCTGCAATTCAGAGGCCTCCCAATCAAGTTATCTTTCCTAAACTGTCAGTTAGGGAGGAGTGCATCTACAGATTGCAATATTTTTCCAGTCTCCACTAGGAATGCCACATAGTGACCTCCTGAGCTCCTTTCCTCTAAAGCACTAATTATGCTTAATTGGGTACTCTTTGTTCTTTCAGTGTTCTTTCCCAGACATTAAAATTCCTTTCTTCCTGCAAGGATGAGAGAGAAAGTGTTGAGGTGTACTGGTGATCTCTATGGTCCATTTGATATGATGTGGGGTTGCTGGCATTGGACTGGAGTAGACCCAGTAAGTAGTCTCACAACACCAGGTTAAAGTTCAATAGATGCTACCAAATAAACTTATTGAACTTTAACTTGGTATTGGGAGACTAGTTGAGATACGGAGTTCTATGCCTGGTTGGCAAGTTTTTAAACAATACTAGGGCTCAGAGACTAGTTGAGGGCTCAATAGCTACCCTGGGCACACATCATTCATTATCATTCATACACGTCATAGCATTTGGCCCCAGGCTCTCCAGCTTGCATAGTTGTTGGAGGATGAATACCCAAAAACCAATCCTGAGGCTCTGGCATTCACTCATCTTGCAAAGACAAATGTTCTTGAACTTTTTCCAGTGCTGAATCCAGTTTTTTTTTTTACTGACCACACTTTTGTGTCAAAGATTTTGATCTATATATTCTTGGTTTTGGAGAGTGGCCTTCTCCTTCTCGGAGAAGAGGACCTCCCTTCTCTCCCTCACTGTCTCAAGATGGCTTCTATGGAATGAGCAGCAACTCTGCCCTGAGCTCCAATTCTCTGCCTTTATTGTTACATGACTGCTAGTGTAATTCATGGAGTAAAATAACAGCCTCATTAATGACTGTCATGGTATATTTGAATTGGGCCTATGTACACTCAGTCTCACCTCCATTCCAGCTCCCATGGCAGCTAATTGTTGCCCAATCTGCGCATCAGTCAATTAACAGGCCACCCTGTGAAAATCAGGGCCTGCGACTGCTTTTTGTCCCACTTACTTCCACCCCTTCACCTGGGAGAACCTGGAAGACATCCTTTCCCTGGCTCTGAAAGGAAAACCTGGCCAGTTTTCTTCTCCACAGAGGCTGCCTGGCTTGTTGATTATTCCCATCATTTTCTGTTTTATCATGTTTCCAGCATCTGCAGAATTTTACTTCTATTAATTTGTGAGAACATTGTTTTTGGCTGGCTAGCTTTATTGCTCATCCCTAACTGCCCTTCGAGAGCAATTGAGAGCCAACCACATTGCTGCGGCTCTGGAGTCACATGTAGGTCAGACCAGATAAGGACAGCAGCTTTCCTTCCCTGAAGAACATTAGTGAACTAGATGGGTTTTTCCAAAAATTTGTTGCTAACATTAACAACTGTTTTTAGCATTTCCTGTTCCTGTTCCATATTTCCAACATTTCTAAAAATACTCCGGTTACAAGGTATATTTTACTGGAAGTCAGTATCAGTGGATTAAGATAATAGGTTGACCAAGTACCCAGGTTAGAGGTGATTGGGAATTTGGGAGAAATCAAGATAACTGCCATTGACCTGAACTTTTGTGGAGTTCTCCCAATTTCATAACTTGATTGGAAGATATTACAGATTATTTAAACAGCTACTGTTAGGTTAAGTCTTCAGGGGTTCTGTCAACCATCAAATCTGTGTGAACTCTAGCTGCTGCAGTTTAACCTATCTTGAATAATTCTGGATAAAAGCTGCAAAATAATGGTGAAAATGGTTTCTTTCAGTTCATTGGCTGTCGGTAGTGGGAGTATGATGGCTCGGGTTGGAAGCACAGTGGCTCCTTTTTGTGTTCTCCTTTCATCAGTGTGGATCTTTTTGCCGCAGGTAATAAGATTTTTAATTAAAAGTTAGCTATTATTGGAGTATTCTGCAGATCTGCTCGCTCCCAGCTAGCATTGCAATGGCCCAGAGATTCAGGAGTCGGTGGAAAAACACCAAGCGCCAAACCCATTGCGACCCTTGTAGGCTGCTTTGCTGGCTCTGGGTGCATTCATGACTAGAACAGGCGGAAGCTCATATTCAAATAGTCTCCTTAGCATCTCATTAGTTGATTCAATGGCTGTTCAAGATCCCTACCAGAAGTCACATGTACAGATTCTGAAAAGTGAGGATTTAGCAGATTAAGTACTAAGAGGGGGCAAAGCGATAAGGCACCATGTGAAAGTTATACCAGGTGTACAGGGAGTCTCGCAAAGCACTTGTGGGCAGCGATGCTGGTGGCTTGGGACTGACCCCGAGCATTCCTCCCCCACAGGACTGGCTTGGCTGAACATCCTCATGCTATGGGGCATAGGGCAGGTTTAGAGTAATCCCTAAGTTGTCATTCTTGGGCAACTGACCTGTCATTTATGTAGCTTGGTGTTGGCTGCATGTTTCACCTGCGATGTAGAATCATAGAATCCCTACAGTGCAGAAGGAGGTCATTTGGCCATCGAGTCTGCACCGACAACAATCCCATCTCGACACTATCCCTGTAACCCCATGTATTTACCATGCCAATCCCTTTAACCTACACATCCCAGGACACTAAGCAGCAATTTAGCATGGCCAGTGCACTTGATATGCACATCTTTGGACTGTGGGAAGAAACCATGCACTCTGACCATCTGCAAATCTACATTACTCTCAAAGGAATCCATGGGTACACTAGGCTTTCCTATGGTTCGGTAAGTGACCTTGACCTGTTGGAGCACCTCTATGAACTGCTCATACTCAGTGAAGTCACCAGGTGTATTTGGGATCTTGCCCTTTCAGGAGGCTAATTGGCAAAACAAATTCTCCCTAAATTGTCTCAGATTTGGTTTTTGATCTATAAACATGGACAGGGATCGCGGTAGAGGTGGGAACATCGGGGTGGCGGCACAGGCTCATTGGGCCGAAGGGCCTGTTTCCTGTGCTGTTTTGTTCTTTGTTCTTTGACTGACTGTCACCCATGTACAAACCCTCTCAATATCTCTGCCACAGCTAAAGATCTGGTTAAAGAGGGGGTCAGCCAGAGAGAGTCCAGTGAATAAGCACATTAACCAATATTAGCTGAATCAGTATTTTGCCAGTCAGTCCATGTGACATAGAGAAATTCCTATCTAAGTCAATCACTCAAGGCCTTATTAAAGATTTAACTCTGCTGTTTCAGCTCTGCAGCTGCTCAATCTGGCTACATCTATAGGACAGTGATAGGATTTCTAAACCTGCAGGCCAGACCTCCCCACCCTCTGTCCCTGGAAATATGAGTCTCTTTGACAGTTCCATAACTCCACAGAAGTGGTTTCACTTTCCCAGCAGACAAGCTCTTGACCTAACTCATTATAAGTCCATCCATGAGGCACTCTCTATGAGGCATCCTTCATGCGCTCCTAGTATTTATATTGAAATCTCTCATGTAAATTCATGGTTGGCACCATGTAACCATAATCTGTGGAATGCAATGGTGATGAAGACCTTTAGATTAATATTTTGGGAGTTTTTTTTGCTTGTTTTCACACATGAAATGGATTCAATGGGTGCAATCTTTCCAAATTTACACAATGCTGGATCAGGCAAGAGAAGCTATATGAAACCCGCTGCCTTCACAGCTACTTTTTCTCACCTAATTTAATGGCATCCTAAGCAATTTCAAGAGTGTTGGCGAGGATCCCAGCCAGCTGCAGGGACAAAGCCCAAATGTACCAGCAACACTGAGATTCTGAGATTGGGGTGCCATTTAAAAATCTCACAGTTAAATTTAAAGCGCTTCTCACCCCATGGACATTGGGAGCACCTCCCTCCCACTGACATCAGGACGCCCCTGGTGGACAAGGGGAACACTCCCAACCATCATACACAGAAAGAGAATACCCCACAATGCATGAGAGTAATTGTAATAACTGTGCGGCTCAGCAATTACTCTGCAGGTGAAAGTAACAATATTGTTTTCTTCAGATTAAAATTTGTACAAGGGAGGATGATGAAAATGCTTTTATCCTCAACTACCACTCTCCAACCGATGCTCTGCAAGCTTGGACTTGCACTCTACCATGGCAGAGCAAGAGTTTGGATTCCGCTCAACCATCATTCCATGGTCTTGGACTTGTGCTGAACCACAATATGGCATGCCCTGCCACGCTACCGCAGTAAACCTCCCCTCACGCATACAACCCCTTGATAATGCCTTGACAGTGCCACCTTGCCAATACCCTGAAGAGACATTGCAAGGGATTTTGCCCAGCCATGTATCTCAAATCCCTGGGGCATACAAGTAGCAACACACTCCTGGCATATTTGTCACAACTGGCTTTCGTTTTTACAAACCAGTAGTGATTCGCACCAGCGTGATGTCACACTGTCAGGGAAGGGGGTGTAGAAGAGACATCATGGGCGAATGTTATGATGGCAAACCCATTAATTAGATTAAAATGAAGTTAAATTTGTGGAAATCTGGTTTGTGGCCTTGTTGGGTATGATTATATTGCTGATGGGAAGTAGAAATACTCTCAAACTGAGATCTTGCCAGCATAAATCTCTTGTCTGATTTAGGAGCCATTATGGGTCTTGTGCCTGCAGCTAATGCAGCCAGTATTGCTCTTTGATTAAGTTGGAGTGAGTGTTGACAGTGACAATTTCCCATAGTTAGAAACAATCAGCTTTGTAGACTTGTATTATTCTAAACCTTGTTCCTGAAGCAGTGAAATACTAATGTGCAATGCTGCTGGTCCACTTTGTGCAGCTTCAACATTTTAGCAAGTATTATTAATGTTTTCTTTTCTAATGATAAATAATGAGGGCAATAAATACAAATGTGATGGTATTGGATTTCTTTTAAGATGTAAAATATGTAATAAATTTAACAGTGGCCATTTAAAAAAAAACTAATATCTTCTTTGCCCCTTTATGGCAGCTGATTGTTGGAATCATGACCATTCTGACTGGCTTATTGACCCTGTTGCTCCCAGAAACCCTTGGGAGACCCCTGACCCAAACGTTTGAGGAAGCTGCACAATTGCAAGACAAAATGAAGGAAGACAAAGCCAAAGAAGCTTCACTACTTGGAGGAAATAGTAGTGCTGCCATGGCGAATATTGAGAAACCAGATTATATCATCGACGGAATGGAGAAATCAAAGGAAGAACAGAATCTGATTGAACATTTAACACGGTTGTAAAGCTCACATATTCATCACAAAGCCTTGAAATGGGCAGGTGTTACAGTGTTAGTACTGATTAGATACTAATATCTTCAATCTGTGAATTAACAAAAGTTACAAGCAGTTTGGCACCTATTGCAAACAAAAATATATATATAGATATACATATATATATAGTAAAACCCAATATTATTTTTAGTAGATTGTCCCTACTCTAGTTAAGTGGTCAGGAATTAGTCCTATTAGACACCAAGAGAACAACTTATCAATTATAGTGCATGCTGATTTAGATATATTGGAATTCAACTGCAAAATGAATATTGACTGATAACAGTCTAACTGATAGCCTACAGTAGGCTGCATTTTTTTTATTCTTATCAACTGTTTCTTCTGGTTTAAAAAAAAAAGCCTGTTCCTAAATTTTGATCTGCTAGGACCTCAGAAATTGATGATGAATAGTTCTTTGAGGTTTTCTTTAACATTAATCAGAACTGGATGATGAGAGATGTGCTGTTTTGGTGAGGGAATTCAAATTTGCAGGAAACTAAGACAACTAATTTTGTTGTATTAGATATACAAATCATGAGTCAAGACGAGCTGTTCTCTGTTGTCATGTTGACAAACCAACAAAAAAAACACATCTTATTTTGTAATTAGTTGAGTAAATATTGCCAAATGGACTACACGCAATCCACTAAAATTGGGCTTGATCCTTACTCGGTATCTCAATCTTTAATTACAGATGGTTAGCATAGGCATTAAAATACAATTTTTTGTATTTTTATTGCTAGTGGTATCACCTTTTTGATACACCAACATTTGCATCAAAATTTAAATGTATATTTTTGAGGGCAAACGTCCTGATGTTTTCCCAATTTTCTAGTCATCCTGGCTCATCCCTAATTCTGAGCAAAAGTTCTCCATTAATGTAATGAAACATGTGACTTGAATATTGCTGAAAAGAGAGACATATTACAAAAGCTTTTTTGTCTCGCACTCATCAGAACAAGCACAAGAATACCAAATTGCAGACTGTCCCACAAAAGATTACTTACTGGTTGGGAAGTTAACTTGCAGTGGCTGACTCATTACTATGGAGAAAGCAACAGCGAACTAAAGAGTCCCTGAGCTCCTGGGTAACTAAAAAGCACAAAGCTTGGGTATATTCATTTTATTTGCACAGAATAGGTCCCAGCATGTGTCATTTCAGGCAAGCATAAATGAGTCATATTATAAGCTTAACTGATTTTCCTAAAGTTTTGTTTTTGAAGCTGTTGGCACACTCAGGATTGGGTTTTACAAGTGCAAAGTAGTTCAGTATGTGTTTACTCTGTCTATTGTGAACAACCAAGGGAACATGCAGTTTGTATTGATCAGCTAATTGTTAGAACACATGACCTACATACCTGGTATTGCACTAGTGCTGAAATTCATGCATGATGTTGCTCAGTTGTGTGGTAAGTATAACATCTTTTTGGACTGATGGCAACATCCAAGTAGTGGAAAACACCACTTGTGCACCTACTATATAGTTGCAGTGAGAAATGGCATTCTTAACCTGTTCTAAAAAGGACACTAGCCATTTGTTCAGTTTGCCAGCTTGTTGCAGAAATAGAGCACGTAAGAACTATTTGGCAGAACAGTGGCTATCTGATTAAATTACTGGTTGCTGTGTAACTCACAAATGGGTCAATTGCCACCTCTTTTGAACTGAAAAGTGCACATTCTGCCTCAAATCACCCTGAAAAGGCGAAGTGTTTCAATGTTTTGAACAATGGGTTAAGCAAACTAAAGGACTATGTTCAAGCCTTACAGTTTTTTATTGAATTAGCATGAGGAGCAATTACATTTTCCATTCCAATGCCTTAGCCAGAATTTATTTGCAAACCAATTGGCACCCCTTTTCCCCTGTAGTATAAATTACTGGGATTTTTTGAAATTTGGTATTCTTGCATTTCCTAATGAATACAAGTTAAACATTTTCAGCAACCTGTCTCCCTTTACAGCAATATTCAAGATCTGTACTATACGTGACTGATGGAACTTGCGGCCTACGCATGATTATGTTTCTAATTGACCTTCGACCCTGTGAGGAAGTGTCTCAGGCTTTGGGTGACTCCACCCATAACACTGCATAAAAACAGGAACTGAGTGTAGCAAAAATGTATATCAACAGGAAAGCTAAATACTGTGGATGCTGGAAATTTGAAATAGAAACAAAAATGACAGATACTCAGCAGCAAGGCGGTTCGCACTGCTGTCTCACAGCATCAGGGACCTTTATTCAATTCCAGCCTTGGGTGACTGTGTGGAGTTTGCACATTTTCCCCATGTCTGTGTGGGTTTCTTCTGGGTGCTCTAGTTTCCTTCCATGTCCAAAAATGGGCAAGTTAGGGGATTGACCATGTTAAATTGTCCCTTATAGTCCAAAGATGTGTTGGTTAGGTTGATTAGCCATGGCAAATGCACCAGGTTATGGAAATAGGAAGGTAGCAGTGGGTCTGGATAAGAAGCTGTTTTGGACAATCAGTGCAGATATGATGGGTCAAATGGCCTCCTTCTGCATTGTAGATCTATTCAAGATCATGCTGCATCTGCGGAAGGAAACAGAGTTAATGTTACAGGTTGATGATTGACCTGATTAACTCTTTCTCCATTTAATCTGCATCATCACTCAGTAATGTAACATCCGTAAAATTGTTTTTAGTCGTCATCAACCTAATTGTTTTGAGCAATAGAAATAGAAAACTTTGTAACAAAGACCATCATCTGGTTGGGTTCAAACACCTTTGGAAATTTGGCCTTTTCAAAGTACTTTTAAAAATTTTTTGGTATTTTAAAATCCATCCAAAAGTGATCCATACTGTTTGTCCTACATTCATATTGCCCTTTGCAATCAGAAAGGTAAGAGGTTAAAGACTGTAGATAACTTCAAGGTATTACAATGTCAACTTTCAGTAAACCTGTAAAGATAATATTTGATTTGTGGAACCATAACAATGCATTAAACTTATTAGTAATTAAGTAATATGAAGAACGAAAAGCATATTCATGAATGACATTTACTCAAATAATGGGCACGTACATATTCCGCAACACCCACACCGGTGTTGATGGGTTACCCAAGCAGGCTGTCACTCTGGCTACAGAACCAAATGTCAAGCAGTAGGGACTTATTTGGAGCAACTACTGAGAAGAACAATTCTTGTTAGATCTTCCAAACTACCAGCCTTGGTACTTCTGCACTTGGTTTATAACCAGGAATGCAAGAACAATGTTTGAGGCATTAGGCAGCAGAACTGAAATGCAAACAATCCCAATGTGTCTCCGGTCATTTGCCCTTAAGTTGGAAAAGTTGAGAGGCAAGATTTTAGGGAATAGAGAATCTAGTGTGAAACTTTCTCCACAGTTTCTACTCTACTGCTTTCTTGTACCTATGGTTTTATTATTTAACCCTTGTGAAGAATTTGATCCTTTATTATATCCTGGTGAAGGAGGCTGACATAAATTATTTGAATTATATAATGCCACTTTAAATACACAAGTCACCCATAGTAATTAGTATTTCTGTATTGCAAGCAAACTGAAGCAAATCAGAGTGCCTCATATTTGAAATCTCTTTCAGCTGGCCACATATAAAGGGATTAATTTGATATTGGGAAGTCTATAGAACAGCAACAATCTGCTGGTTTCTGGACCTGTATTCACTTGAACTGATAAGATCACTGCAATCAGAAGAGGTAGCAGCTGAAAAGGGCAATTCAGCCAGTTCAATTGGGAATTAGGCGTTGAGTTTACGGTACTAAGGGGGCAAGTTTGTTGTGAAATTCCATGGTAAGAGGTTAATTAGATGGATAACATTTATTAACACTACATACTAATACTAAAAACAGAAGAACAACAATCCTTTAGATTTAGTCACAGTGTGGCTCATTTGATTAGTGGCAAATTCATGCAGATTTGAATACTATTATAATTTACTGTTGTCCCAGTGCAAAAATCACAAAACTTACATTTCGCAAATGGTTGACATTATTGATAATGTAAACATCTCCAGAAATATTGCTCACCTAATGAGGCACGTGCATAGACAATAAAATGTAGATGATAATTTGATTTTAAAAGGAGGGGAGGGGAGTGTGGAAATCCATGTTTTAAAATAGAATGTATAGTGAGTGCAAACCTGCCCAATCTAGGTTATCTGAAGCAAATGTCTACTCAATCTATCTTGGACTTTTTGAAGAGCTATTTTCTATCTGGTTGGCATATGCCTCATTATGTTTGTAATGCCCAAAGGAAAACTGATATTTTTGACACTTCTCTGCAGCACTCAAATCCTGCTGCATCCTATTCTCATCTCAAATAACAAAGGCGTATGTACCAAAAATAACAAAAAAGGAATGTCTAAACAGCCATCTTTTCTACCAAATACAAAGTGCTTTGAAGGTATTTTTCAAAACATATCACGTAATTAAAAGCAGATTTGCTTATTTATATTTTAAATATAAATTTAATGTATCCTTTCATGTGAGGATATTGTTTTTAAAGATATTTATTACTTTATGTAATGAACCAGATAATCATCTCTAGACATCTCTAGAATCTAGCCAGATCCCTCTAAGTCGGATAGAGTGGCTGGTGAAACAGAATATTAAGTCCTTTACATCAGTTATGTATCATATGTTACTGGGCAATAGGGAGAATTGAGAGGAGTATGAATGCACTGCTAGAATTTATAACGCCCATCTCTCTGGATAATGGTGATTCTAGTGGGATAGTAGTGGTGCTTTGCATCGTATTCCACTTGGCAAGCTTCTTTGATCTTGAAGGATGATTTTAAAACTCATGAAAGAACATATGTACAGGGGCCTGCTGCTGGATGAGCAAAACAGCTGTTTTAAGTGATGGATCCCCATTTGAAAAGCAAATCACTGTAGACCCACCTTGCCTGATTCTGCCAAGTTGCATTGAGATACGATATGGTGGCTGGCTGCAGCTTGGCAGGCACCCAGTCAAACTCAAGCTTCTTTGCTGCCAGAACAGGTGGGCAACTGGCACACTATTTTGGACAGTCGACTGATATGGATGGATTTTTATCCTTATAGATTGTGTTCTCTTCATTAGAGTCAATGTAAACATAATGGTAACAGTAAATGTACAGCATGTCCTGGACAGTCTGATCTGCTGCAGAAACTTCAAGGGAGCTAGTCATTTTTGCCAAAATTTTTTCATCCATGAAGAATGTTCAGACTCTCACTTGCAACTAGCGGAAATGAAAATCTTGGGCAGTACTAAATTTAGTAACAATGTCTTGATAAAATTGCAATGGTGCTTCAATTTGAGAACAAATATGAACATTGCCGTAGTGTTCTAAGTAGGCCCAGTATGTCTGTTTAAACAGACCTTGTATGTGGTTGGGGTGAGGGGACTGCAGCGGAATAGGGAAAAGAAAACAGTGGAACCTATTTTTATCCACTTAAAGTAGTTGGAAATTTGTCTGGTAAAGTGGTTAGGGTGACACATTTTGTTAAAACAGAACGTTGCAAAACAAAATATGCAGCAAATTAAGGGATCAGTTTTTCTTTAAATAATATCTAGAGCATGGTTTTAAAAAAAGCAAGGCTAGAAGAAAAATTAAATAATTAGTCATAGAATTCATTACTCAGATATACAGACTTCATAGTTTTAAGTATTTCTAACCTTTAGAATTCAAGGTTGATTTGAGACTAATATCGTGAAAAAGGCATGCAAAAATTCTCAATTCAGTATTTTTGTGCTGTCCCCAAAGTGATGAGGCTATTCACATGATTAGTATTACAATGTGTGAAAACGTACAGAAGTTAAAGTGCAACACATATTTGTGGTCCCCAAGATTGATCTTGCTCTATCCCCAATCTGAACACCCCCTTCCCCACCCTGTTAACGTGCTCTTGGGAAAATACGAGGCAACGTCTAAGGCAGGATAACAAGCCAAAAGTGAAGGAATCAAATAAAAATTCCTTGTTGAAAGTAGTCTCTCAATAAACAAAAATGTTAAACTCGCCTTCACTTTGATGCTATCTACTAATCCTCGAAGGATTCATTGATACAGTGAACTACTGAATGCTAACCTTGATATCAACACAGATACAAACTTAAATCAGAACAAAAAAAGGTACTATGGACAGTGTAAACTTACATTATTTGAACAACATTTAAAGATAAAAAATATTAGCATAGAACAGCTTCTGTATAAGTGGCACCTGACATAATGTTTCAGACACTGAAAAGAGGCAGTGAGGCTGCAAAGAATGCCTCACTATATTTACATAATTTACAAAATTAGGTTTGATGTGTTCATAATATGAACCAAATATAAATAGGTCAAATATAAATAGATTTATGCTGTAAATGTTTAGACAGGTTATTTGTGGTTGTTTGAAATTAAACCGTATTTGTGATTAGATAATCTGTATTCAAGTCATTGTATTAAAATGTGTATTATTTATACTGTACCCAATAATGTATTGGACCACAAAACCTAAAAATCTGATTGCTGTGAATGTAATTCAAGTTGTGTGTGTATATACTAGCTCTACTAATTCTTAGCAAATGCAATTCATAGGTTTGTGCTTTGCTTAATAGTTTCATTTCAATTATGCATTGTGAGACAAATGTGGACTTTAAGCCAGAAAGCTAAGCATAGTTTGCATTAGTATCATTTAGTTTTGTTGATGTGGGTATTGACATAGTTCTGGAAGGTGTCATATGGTTTGCTGTTAATTGTCTATCCAACAATCTTCAGAAAACAATACACAAATAAATCATTGCTGTAATATTTTAGATATAGTGGTGAAATATTTTCCTGACTGTTTTGAGTATTTTTTTTACTTTAAATAAAAGGGAACTCTATCTAATTTTTAATATGGTAAATTTAAAAATGGTACTGTTCTGTTTTTTCCCTGAATGCAGAACCAGTAGTAGTGACATTGTCTTGATTTTTTAAAAAAACAAATTATTCCATCCTTAAAGTTAGAAAGGCAATGTTCAGAATGGATCCCTTGCTTGCTCCGAATGAATTGGATTTAAGTGAGGATTCCCTGGCTCAGTGGCTTTCATCTTCTCCCTTTATTGTTAGGTTCATACAGGTCATGGACCAATCCTTGTCAGAGAAGATCTAATAAAGCAAGTAATGCATTTACTGCTGCCATCATGCATTGGGGCAGTCTGGGATGACTTGTCATCTAATATTTTTTCTTGTTCCTGGGATAATGTGCCTGCCCACCATTTTGATTGAGATTGGAAACTTAGCACACTCTAGCACACCACCAACATAGTATGTTAATACACCATATGCCACAGGCATTTACTCAAAAATAATTAAATGTACCCTTTTTAACAGAAGGGTAGAGTTCCCCTTTAAGAATAAAAGTGATACTAATTTGTCAGTTTGAAAATCTATTTATGTAGCTTCTCACTTTTCAAGTTTATAATGGATTAGTTCAATTTAAGCCCATAAAATCCTAATTATAGTGCTAGAGGTAGTGAGTTTGGGAATCGTCTTTATAGACTAGGATGTTCATTCTGGAATTCTGTGAAATTTTCTTTGCTTTTCCACGACTACACATGATATGAATTTCTTTTAATAAATTTTATTGAAAGATTAATTGAGTGTCTGGAATTTTCGGATTTCGCTTGGAATCTCAATTCAAACCATGCAGAAGAAACCAGAACAAAAGATAAATATGGAAAGATAAGAAGACACTTCTGCATTTCAGGGTTTCAGATTTTTAGATCATTGGGATCTCTTCTGGGGCAAGTGGATTACACCTGAACCAGAAAGGATGATATACTTGCAGGGAGGTTTGCTAGTGTTATTGGGGAGCGTTTAAACTAGATTTGCAAGGGAATGGGAACCAGAGTGTCAAAGCAGATAGTGGAACAGAAGTGAAAATAAATGACAGTAGTTCATGCAAAATCACAAATAGAAGGGTTGTGTATGATGGCAATAATCTTCTGAGCTGTGTCTATTTCAATGCCAGGAATATTATGGAGTAGGGAGATGAGTTGAAGGCATGGACTGACACATGGAATTATGACATTATAGCCATTAGTGAAACTTGGCTACAGGAGGGGCAGGACTCAGCTCAATGTTCCAAGTTTCCGATGTTTCAGACATGATAGAGGCAGAGGGATAAAGGGTGGGGAGGGCGGTGGTGGCATTGGTAGTCAGCAATAATGTTGCAGCAGTGCTCAGGCAGTACAGATTAAAGGGCCATGTGGGTAGAGCTGAGAAACAGGAAGGGTATGACCACATTAATAGGGTTGTATTATAGACCCAACAGTCAGTGAGAATTGGAGAAGCAAATTTGCAGAGAGATAGCAGACAACTGCAGGAAACATAAAGTTGTGATGGTAGGGGATTTTAACTTTTCACATATAGATTGAGACTTCTATACTGTTAAAGGTCTAAACGGATTGGAGTTTGTAAAATGTGTTCAGAAAAATTTTCTAAATCAATATATAGAGATACCAACTAGAGAGGATGCAATATTAGGTCTCCTATTAAGAAATGAATTAGGACAAATGATGGAAATGTGAGTAGGGGAACACTTTGGTTCCAGTGATCATAACGCTATTAGCTTCAACGTGATCATGGATAAAGGTAGATCTGGTTCTTGGGTTGAGGTTCTAAACTAGAAAATATCCAAATTTGAAGGGGTAGGAGTCTTAGCTGTGTTGTAGAGCAAAAGGATCTCGGGGTCCGGGTCCATAGGACGCTTAAATCAGCCCCGCAGGTGGAGGAAGTGGTCAAGAAGGCGTACAGTGTACTGGCCTTCATTAATCGAGGAATAGAGTTTAGGAGTCAGGAGGTAATGATGCAGCTCTATAAGACTCTTGTCAGACCCCAGTTGGAGTATTGTGCGCAGTTCTGTTCGCCTCATTATAGAAAGGATGTAGAGGCTATTGAGAGAGTTCAGAGGAGATTTACAAGGATGCTGCCTGGATTGGGGGGCAGGCCTTATGAAGATAGGTTGAGGGAGCTGGGACTCTTCTCACTGGAGCGACGTAGGTTGAGAGGCGACCTGATAGAGGTTTATAAAATGTTGAGAGGAATAGATAGGGTGGACTCTCAGAGACTATTGCCCTGAGCTGAAATGGTCACTACGAGAGGACACAGATTTAAGGTGCAGGGAAGCAAATACAAAGGAGATGTCAGGGGTAGGTTTTTCACTCAGAGGGTGATGAGTGAATGGAACCGACTGCTGTTGGAGGTTGTTGAAGCAAACTCACTGGGGTCTTTTAAGAGACTTCTGGATGAGTATATGGAAAAGAATAGGATAGGGGGTTATAGATAGGTCTGTGGATTGGTAGATGTGATTGGCGCAACTCGTGGGCCGAAGGGCCTGTTTGTGCTGTATTGTTCTATGATCTATGAAGAAATGAGAAAGGATCTAAAAAGCATGGATTGGGACAGACTGTTCTCTAGCAAGGATGTGATTGGTAAGTGGGAGGTTTTCAAAGGAGAAATTTTGAGAATGCAGAGTTTGTATGTTCCTGTCAGGATTAAAGGCAAAGTGAATAAAAATAAGGCACCTTCGTTCTCGAGGGATATTAGAAATCTGATAAAGAAGAAGAGAGAGATGCATGACATTTAAAGGCAAAAGGGAACAAATAAGATGCTCGAGGAGTATAAAATGTACAAGAAACTAATTAAGAAAGAAATCAGGAGGGATGAAAAAAGACATGAGCTTACTTTGGCAGTCAAGGTGAAGAATAATCCTAAGAACTTCCACAGGTCTATTAAGAGCAAAAGGATAGTAAGAGATAAAATTGGTCTTTTTGAAGATCAGAGCTGTCAGCTATGTATGGAACCAGAAGAAATAGGGGAGATATTAAATGGGATTTTTGAATCCGTATTTTCTAAGGAAACTGGCATGGAGTCTATGGAAATAAGGCAAACACCTATATAGGTTAAAGGACAGGAGGTGCTTGCTGCCGAGGCAAATCAGAGTAGAAAAATCCCCAGAATTGGGCATGGTATTCCCTTGGACTTTGAAGGAGTCTAGTGTTGAAATTGCAGGAGCTCTGGCAGATATATTTAAAATGTCGGTATCTACAGGTGAGGTGCCGGATGATTGAAGGATAATTCATATTGTTCCATTTTTTAAAGAAGGCTCAAAAAGTAATCCGGGAAATTATAGGCCGATAAGTTTGATGTCAGTTGTAGGTAAATTATTGGAAAGAGTACTAAGAGATAGGATCTACAAATATTTGGATAGGCGGGAACTTGTTAGGGAGAGTCAATATGGCTTTTTGTGTGGTAGATCATGTTTAACCAATCTATCAGAATTTTTCAAGGAGATTACCAGGAAATTGAATGAAGGGAAGGCAGTGGATGTTGTCTACATGGACTTCAGTAAGGCCTTTGACAAGGTCCCGCATGGGAGGTTAGTTAGGAAGGTTCAGTCACCAGGTATATAAGGAGCGGTAGTAAATTGGATTAGACATTGGCTCAATGGAAGAAGCCAGAGTGGTAATGGAGGATTGCTTCTCTGAATGGAGGTCTGTGACTAGTAGTGTGCCACAGAGATCAGTGCTGGGTCTATTATTGTTTGTCATCTATAATCAAAGATCTAGATGATAATGTGGCAAATTGGATCAGCAAACTTACTGATGATACAAAGATTGGAGAGGGATTTGAACCAGCTAGAAAAATGACTGAAAAATGGCAAATGGAGTTTAATGCAGATAAGAGTGAGGTATTGCACTTTGGAAGAAAAAACCAAGGTAGAACATACAAGGTAAAGGTAAAGGTACACTGAAGAGTACAGTAGAACAGAGGAATTTGGGAATACAGATACATATTTCCCTAAAAGTGACGTCACAGGTAGATAGGGTCGTAAAGAGTGCTTTTAGTACACTGGCCTTTATAAATCAAAGTATTGAGTATAAGGATTGGAATGTTATGGCGAGGTTGTATAATGATGTAGAGATGCCGGTGTTGGACTGGGGTAAACTCAGTAAGAGGTCTGACAACACCAATTTTAAATCCAACCGATTTATTTGATAGTAAACTTGCTAGCTTTCAGCCTCTGTAGCCTTCGTCAGGTGATTGAGGTGTTCTGGTCTGCAATAGCACACATATCAGCACAGACTGTTTACAGATTATTGATTAGAATGTGAATCCTTACACCTAACCTGCTATTCAAGTCTTAAAGTGGCTAACAATGTGGGTGGAAGGAGCACTGAGCACAGGTTAGAGAGATGTGTATTGTCTCCAGACAGCACAGTGTGAGGTTTTTTGCTAACCCAGGCAAGTCATGGGGGTTACAGATAGTGTGACATGAAGCCAAGATCCCTGTTAAGACCGTCCTCATGTGTGCGGAACTTGGCTATCAGTTTCTGCTCAGCGACTCTGCGCTGTCGTGTGTCGTGAATGCCCCCTTTAAGAACGTTTACCCGAAGGTCAGAGGCCGAATGCCCGTGACCACTGAAGTGTTTGCCCACAGGAAAGGAACTGTTTTGCCTGGTGATTGTTGAGCGATGTTCATTCATCCTCTGTCGTAGTGTCTGCATGGTCTCCTCAATGTACCATGCTTCGGGACATCCTTTCTTGCGACGTATTAGGTAGACAACGTTGGCTGAGTTGCAAGAGTATATACCGTGCACCTGGTGAATGGTATTCTCACATTTGATGATGTCATCCATGTCAATGATTCGGCATGTCTCGTAGAGGTTGCTGTGGCAGGGTTGTGTGGCATTGTGGTCACTGTTCTGAACAATTGCTGTGAACAATGATCTGTTTGAGGTTGCGCGGCAAGAAGTGGGGGTGTGGGGATGGCCCTGGCGAGATGTTCACCTTCATCAATGATATGTTGAAGACTCTGGAGAAGATGTCGTAGCTTCTCCGCTCCGGGGAAGTACTGGACAACAAAGGGTACTCTGTCCACCGTGTCCCGTGATTGTTTTTTGAGGAGGTCAGTGCGGTTTATCGCTGTGGCACATCAGAACTGTCAATCGATGAGTTGAGCGCCATATCCTGTTCTCACAAGGGCATCTTTCAGTGTCTGGAGGTGTCTGCCACGATTCTCCTCATCTGAGCAAATTCTATGTATACGGAGGGCTTATCCATAGGGGATGGCCTCTTTAACGTGTTTAGGGTGGAAGCTGGAGAGGTGGAGCATTGTGAGGTTGTCTGTCGGTTTGCGGTACAGTGAGGTGCTGAGATGACCGTCCTTGATGGAGATGCGTGTGTCCAAGAATGCAACCGATTCTGGAGAATAGTCCATGGTGAGTCTGATGGTGGGATGGAACTTGTTGATACCATCATAGAGTTGTTTCAATGATTGTTCACCATGAGTCCAAAGGTAAAAAATGTATCTAGTATATAGCCTCGGTTGAAGATCCCGTGCGGTGAAGAAGTTTTGTTCGAACCTGTGCATGAAGATGTTGGCATATTGAGGTGCGAATTTGGTCCCCATGGCCATTCCGTGTGTCTGGATGAAAAGCTGATTGTTGAAGGTGAAGACATTGTGATCCAAGATGAATCGGAGAAGTTGTAAAATTGCATCCGGAAATTGGCAGTTGTTGGTATTGAGTACTGTGGCAGTTGCAGCAATACCATCATCGTGGGGGATGTTGGTGTAGAGCGCCGAGACATCCATTGTGACAAGGAGTGTCCCTGGTTCAATTGCTCCATGTGTGCTGAGTTTCCGTAGGAAGTCCGTAGTGTCGCGACAAAAGCTGGGGGTTCTTTGTATAATGGGTTTCAGGATGCCCTTGACATAGCCGGGGAGGTTCTCACACAGGGCCCCATGCCGGATCATCGACATGGATGACATCATCAAACATAAGAATACCATTCACCAGGTACACGGTACATACTCTTGCAACTCGGCCAACGTTGTCTACCTAATACGTTGCAAGAAGGGGTGTCCCGAAGCATGGTACATTGGGGAGACCATGCAGACACTACGACAGTGGATGAATGAACATCGCTCGACAATCACCAGGCAAAACAGTTCCCTTCCTATGGGCGAACACTTCAGCGGTCACGGGCATTCGGCCTCCGACCTTCGGGTAAACGTTCTTCAAGGGGGCCTTCATGACACACGGTGGCGCAGAGTCGCTGAGCAGAGACTGATAGCCAAGTTCCCCACACATGAGAATGGTCTTAACAGGGATCTTGGCTTCATGTAACACCATCTGTAACCCCTATGACTTGCCTGGGTTGGCAAAAAACCTCACACTGTGCTGTCTGGAGACAATACACAATTCTCTAATCTCAGTGCTCCTTCCACTCACATTGTTAGCCACTTTAACACTTGAATAGCAGGTTAGGTGTAAGGATTCGCATTCTAATCAGCAATCTGCAAACTGTCTGTGCTGATATATGTGCTATTGCAGACCAGGACATCTCATTCGCCTGACGAAGGCTACAAAGACCGAAAGCTTGCAAGTTTACCATCAAATAAATCAGTTGGATTTAAAATTGGTGTTGTCAGACCTCTTACTGAGGTTGTATAAGGTATTGGTGAGGCTGAATTTAGAGTGTTGGGTGCAGTTTTGGTCACCTAATTACAGAAAGGATATTAATAAGGTAGAAAGAGTGCAGAGAAGGTTTACAAGGATGTTGCCAGGACTTGAGAGACTGAGTTACAGAGAGAGATTAATACGTTAGGACTTTATTCCCAGGAATGTAAAAGAATGAGGGGAGATTATAAAATTATGATGGGTAGAGATAGAATGAATGCAAGCAGCTTTTTCCACTGAGGCTAGGGGAGAAAAAAACTGGAGGACATGGGTTAAGGGTGAAGGGGAAAAAGTTTAAAGAGAATATTAGTAGGGGCTTCTTCACACAGAGTGGTGGAAGTGTGGAATGAGTTGCCAGATGAAGTGGTGAATGCAGGCTCACTTTTAACATTTAAGAAAAACTTGGACAGATACATGGATGAGAGGGGTGTGGAGGGATATGGTCCAGGTGCAGGTTGGTGGGACTAGGCAGAAAAATGGTTCGGCACAGACAAGAAAGGCCAAAAGGCTTGTTTCTGTGCTGTAATGTTCTATGGTTCTATTTCACCTTGTTTAATTAAGAAGCTATTCAATTTTGCTAACTTTTCTTTAACCTCCATATGCAAATAGGAATTACTGCAATCAGGAAGAAAGTTATCAGGATCAAGTAAATTTACACTGATGGTTAGTTCTGTCCCCTTCCCCACCTGTCTCTCCATAGTGAAGTGGAACAGCATCCATTTCTCCTATCCTATTGATAGAGTACCCAAGCCTATAATGTAGAGCTGGGATTAGAAAAGGTTAAATTTTTAATGAGTTTCCAGTTCCCTGGGGCAGCACACAGTGATTAGCACTGCTGCCTCACAATGCCAGGAATCTGGGTTTGATTCCCACTTGGGTCACTGTGCGAAGTTTGTACATTCTCCCTGTTGTTTGCATGGGCTTCCTCCGAGTGCTCTGGTTTCCTCCTACAGTTTGAAAGATATGGTGGCTAGGTGAATTGGGTACGCTAAATTCTCCCTCAATTTACCTGAACTGGTGTTGGAGTGTGGTGACTAGGGGAATTTCATAGTAACTTCATTGCAGTGTTAATGGAAACCTTACTTGTGACTAATAAATAAAATTTAGTTTTACTGTACTTACTAAAGGCCTTTCAGTCCCCAGCTCCTTCAGGGGAAATGTGTTGCGATTTGTTCAATTTAAACTTAGATTAAGTTCAGCTATCTTGTTTGTCATTTTTGTACACTCAATTTAGTTCAGTTATAAACTCCTTCAGGTTTAGCTCACAGATAAACAAACCATGTTTATTAATATCATAGCAAGACCTGGTTTCAATATTATCATACAATAGATCTTCTGCAAGAGTAGAAAACAAATGCTGCCATCCATCACTATTAGAGAATTATTTCTGTAAAAGCTAGTCTAGATTCAAATCTGTTTCAAGTGATAAAGCAATTCACTTAATTGTTTAATTAATTTCTCCATTTTCTGTTCCTGAGTAGTCAATGAGGCACCAAAATACCAAAGCTGCGATTGTCCCAAAAAATTCTGAGTCCCCAGTGGGAGGAAAAATGGAACAAATCATTTCTTCAACGTGATTTTCAGAATGAATCTCCAATATTCTGTGCATTGTAGAGTACCTCAGTGTGACTCACTTTGAAAATCAGGCTGCGGCGCCCATTCATTCCCAAGAGGCCAGCAGCATAGTGTTGGGCGGAGCGGAGATCAGCACATGTGCACTGGCCCTGCAATGGCTTTCTTCCCTCTGTCTGTTCCCCATCAGTGGGGAGCACGAGTAAATTGCGTTGGATGAACCATTCCCGGCGGTGGGGGAGATGCTAGCAGGCCTGGAGCTGACTATGCTGAAAATCTTAAGTCACAGAGGCCATAGTGCTCAGCGGAAAGTCTGCGGAACAATCTCTGCTGATGTCTCCATCTTGCTGCATTACTCGAGCAGTGCAAGGACTGGGAGAATTGTCTCCTACATCCTTGAGGCACAAACCGCTTCAACTCTATGAATTTTCTTTTATGGTAGCATAGTGCCTGTTTTAAGTTCAGCAAACATGAGCTCATTTTTCCATCTCAATATCAACACGTGAAATGAATAACAAATTAATCAGTTGTGAATGACAGTGGTTGAGAGAGCAAAGTCAGTCAGAATACGGGAGAATTCCCTTTTCCTTGAATCCTGCCTGCCCACTGCCCCACAGGTAGATAAGGGTTTCATAAAGGTTTAACAGAAGTTAATGACATTAAAGCTGGCAGCTTTAATCTCACATTACACGAGTCACACACAGGCCGCACCTGGGGAAGCAACTCCAGGGCTAAAAGAGACTCAAACAGGTAAATATTTCAAATGATTGGTTTTATTGTGAGAACCAGTTGAACTCGTCCAATAGAAATGATTGTAGTGTTGGCCATTCCACATACCTGCTGTTCTTGCGGGTGGCAGAGATTATGGTTTGGGAGGAACTAATGAAGAAACCTGGGTAAGTTGCTGCAATAAATCTTGTAGAAGGTACATATGAGGGACGCGCTATGATAAGGCTGGGTGTTAGTGCGGTTATTTTCCAATTGATAATAAACAGTTTTATTCCCTTCATGAAAATGGAAAATGCTGGATACAGCTGATTAGGTACCAAATAAGAGAGAAAGGTAACCAATGCTCAACACAGTCAGCTGGGATTAAGTGATTCCCTTGAGAAGTATAAGGGATGTAGGAGTAGAGTTGAGAGAGAAATCAAGAGGGCAAAAAGGGGACTCAAGACTGTTTTGACAGATAAGGCAAAGAAAAATCCAAACAGCTTCTTCAAATACATAAACGCCAAAAAAGTAACTAGTGAGGGAATAGGGCCTCTTAAGGATCAACAAAATCATCAATGTACGGATCCACAAGAGATGGATGAATCCTAAATGAGTACTTCTCATCAGTATTCACTGTTGAGAAAAGCATGGACATTAGTGAACAAAGAACAAAGAAGAAAACAGCACAGGAAACAGGCCCTTCAGCCCAACGAGCCCGCGCCGCCACCCCAATGTTCCCATCTCTACCCGCAATCCCTGTCCATGTTTATAGATCTATGGATTAAAAACCAAATTTGAGACAATTTAGGGAGAATTTGTTTTGCCAATTAGCCTAAGAGCACATCTTTGGGATGTGGGAGGAAACCGGAGCACCCGGAGAAAAACCACGCAAGCACAGGGAGAATGCGCAAACTCCCACAGACACAGGCCCAAATCCATGTATCTGCACAGCACAGCGATAGTCACTGAGCTGTCGTGTTGCCCATCAGCTGGTCCAGGTCAAGCATACACTAACAACGTGAAGCAGTAGGATACTCTCGAAAAAAATCCAAGAGCAGCCCTCTCACGACCCATCGCGTGTATGCCCCTCGTTAGACAACAAGGTGGACCTGTAGGATAAAAACAAATACATCAATATCATCATCTATTGAACTTGGGGAAATAAATAGTGATGTCTTGAGGATAGAAAATGTACTGGAAGTCTCAAAGCGTATCAAGATAGATAAATGCCCAGGACCTGATGACATCTATCCCAGGACAGGGAGGAAATTGTGTGTTCCTAACAGAGACAGTTGAATCATTGATAGTCACGGGTGAGGTGCCTGAAAGTTGGAGGGTGGCAAATGTTGTGCCTTTGCTTAAAAAGGGCTGCAGGAAAAAGCCTGGGGTAACTACAGGCCAGTGAGCCTCACATCTGTCGTCGGTAAGTTGTTGGAAGGTATTTTGAGAGACGGGATCTACAGGCATTTAGAGACGCAAGGACTGATTAGGGACAGTCAGCATGGCTTTGTGAGTGGAAAATCTCACAAATTTGATTGAGTTTTTTGAAGGAGTAACCAAGAAGATAGATGAGGGCAGTGCAGTCGATGTTGTCTACATGGACTTTTGCAAGACATTTGACAAGGTACCATGTGGTAGGTTATTGCATAAAGTTAAATCTCAGTGGATCCAGGGTGAGGTATCTAAATGGATACAAAACTGACTTGATGACAGAAGACAGAGGGTGGTTGCAGAGGTTGTTTTTCAAACTGGAAGCTTAAGACCTGTGATGTGCCTCAGGGACCAGTGCTGATACCTCGGTTATTTGTCATTTATATTAATGATTTGGATGAGAATCCAGGAGGCATTGTTAGCAAGTTTGCAGATGACACTAAGGATACACTATGTCACATAACGGACAGTGAAGAAGGTTATCTCGGATTGCAACGGGATCTTGATCAATTGGGCCAGTTGAATGGCAGATGGAGTTTAATTTAGATAAATGTGAGGTGATGCACTTTGGTTGATTGAACCAGGGCAGGACTTAGTTAGTTAATGGTAGGGCATTGGGGAGAGTTACAGAACAAAGATCTAGGAGTACAGGTTCATAGCTCCTTGAAAGTGGATCACACATGGAAAGAGTGGTGAAGAAGGTATTCAGAATGCATGGTTTCATTGGTCAGAACATTGAATACAGAAGTTGAAACATCTTGAAGTTATATAAGACATTGGTAAGGCCACATTTGGAATACTGTGTACAGTTCTGGTCACCATATTATAGAAAGGATATTATTAAACCGGAAAGAGTGCAGAAAAGGTTTACAAGGATGCTACTGGGACTTGATGGTTTGAGTTCTAAGGAGAGGCTGCATAGACTGGGATTTTTTTTCCCTGGAGCATGGAAGGCTGAGGGATGATCTTATAGAAGTCTATAAGATAATGAGGGGCACAGGTCAGCTAGATAGTCAATATCTCTTCCCAAAGGCATTGACTATCTAAAACTACAGGGCATAGGTTTAACGTGAGAGGGGAGAGATATGAAAGTGTTCAGAGGGGCAATATTTTTTTCCACACAGAGGGTGGTGAGTGTCTGGAACAAGGCACCAGTGATCATAGTAGAGGCGGGTACAACTTTAAAAAGCATTTAGATAGCTACATGGGTAAGATGGGTATAGAGGGGTATGGGTCAAATGTGGGCAATTGGGACTAGCTTAGAGATTTAGAAAAAAAGAGATGGCATGGACAAGTTGGACTGAAGTGCCTGTTTCCATGCTGTAAAACTCTATGACAGTTCTTTGACTTAGAATAAAAACATGAGGCAAATCTTTGAAATGGACAAAATATTCTGCTTATAAATGATTACATGATGTTTCTTTTGCAGATGCTGACTGGTGTGTGTATGAAACATTTTCTTTTTAATTTTCTAATTTTCCCTTTTGATTTCTATTACATATATTTGATTGTAGTTTAGAGAGTTAGGCTATTCCAAAAGCAAGACTCATTTGTCATTCTGTGGAAGAGTATTCCACACATTTTCATTTATGGGAAATGGGCATTGCTGTCCAGGCCAGCATTCATTGTTCCTGAGAAGGTGGTGGTGTCTTCTTGAACTACTGTAGTTCATATGGTGTATGTACACTCATGATGCTGTTAGCAAATGAGTTCCAGCATTTAGACCCAACGACATGAAGGAATGATAGTATAGATAAAGGCTCAGCTATTATTACATTGAATGTCAAAGCAGGTTTAATGGGCCAAATAACCTATTCCTGCTCCTATTTTCTATATTTCCAAGTCAGGGTGGTGAGAAACTTGAAGGAAAGCTCCTAGATTTCGGGCGGCACAGTGGTTAGCACTGCTGCTTCACAGCTCTCGGGTCCTGGGTTTGATTCCCAATTCAGGTCACTGTCTGTATGGAGTTTGCACATTCTCCTCGTGTCTGCATGGATTTCCTCCGGGTACTCCGGTTTCCTCCCACAGTCCAAAGGTTGATTGGCCATGCTAAGAAATTGCCCCTTAGTGTCCAGGGATGTGTAGGTTAGAGAGATTAGTGGGTATAATATGTAGGGATATGGGGATAGGTTCTGGGTGGGATGATGTTTGGTGCAGACTCGATGGGCCGAAGGGCCTCTTTCTGCATTGTAGAGTTCTATGATATGATATAGATGCTGGTGTTCCCAGGGTATCTGCTACCCTTCTCCTACATGGTAGCAGTCATGGGTTTGCAAGATGCTGCTGAAGGGGTTTTGGTGAGTTCCTGGAGTGCATCTTGTAGATAGATAGTACAGGAAGGATATTAATAAGGTTTAAAGGATGTTGACTTGAGAAAGTGAGTTACAGAGAAAGGTTGAATAAGTTAGGACTTTATTCCCTGGAGCATAGAAGAATGAAGGGAGATTTGATAGAGGTGTATAAAATTATGATGGGTACAGATAGAGTGAATGCAAACAGGCTTTTTCCACTGAGGCTAGGGGAGAAAAAAAACCAAAGGGCATGGATTAAGGGGAAAGGAGAAAAGTTTAAAGGGAATATTAGGGTGAGCTTCTTCACACAAAGAATGGTGGGAGTGTGGAATGAGCTGCCAGATAAAGTGGTAAATGTGGGGTCACTTTTAACATTTAAGAAAATCTTGGATGGGTACACGGATGAGAGGGTGTGGAGGGATATGGTCCAAGTGCAGGTCATGGAACCAGGCAGAAAAATGATTCGGCACAGACAAGAAGTGTCAAAAGATCTGTTTCTCTGCTGTAGTGTTCTATGGTTCTACGTGACGATTCTGTTTGTCGGTGATGGAGGGAATGAATCTATGTCAATGGGGTTCCTGTCAAGCAGGTTAATTTGTACTGGATAGAATGTAGAGCTTCTTAGGGAGTGGGAAGCATTCCATTACAGTTCTGATTTGTGCCTTTTAGATAACAGACAGGATTAGGGGAATTAGAAGATAAGCTACTCGCTGCAGGATTCCTGATTTTTGATCTGTTCTTGCAACCACAACATTTATATGACAAGTTCAGTTCAGTTTCTGGTCAATGGTAATCCCAGAAATTTTAATGTAGGGTATTCAATGCTGGTAATGACATTGAATGTCAAGGGCTAATGGTTAGATCCTCTCTTGTGGGAAATGGTTATTGCCTGGTACTTGTGTGGTGCAAATGTTATTTGCCAGCCCAAATCTGGATATTGTACAAGTCTTGCTGCTTTTAGACATGGACTGCTTTATCATCAGAAGAGTGGTGAATGATACTGAACATTGTGCTATCACAAAGGCATTCTCACTTAAGAAGGAAAGGTCATTGATGAAGCAGCTGAAGATGTTTGGTCTTAGGATATTACCCTGGTGAATTTCTGCAGTGATGTCCTGGAGCTGAGATGATTGACCTCTAACCACCACAACCATCTTCTTTTGTGCTAGGTATGACTCCAACCAACAGAGACTTTGCCTCCTGATTCCCATTGGCTCCAATTTTACTTGGGTTCCTTGCATAGAACATAGAACACTACAGCACAAACAGGCCCTTCGGCCCACAAGTTGTGCCGAACACATCAAAACCTACCCAGCCATAGACCTATCTATAACCCCCAATCCCATTGGATCCCATATACTCATCCAGAAGTCTTTTAAACGACCCCAGCGAGTTCGCCTCGACCACCACCGACGGCAGCCGATTCCATTCACTCACCAACCTCTGAGTGAAAAACTTTCCCCTAGCATCCCCTCTGTACTTGCTTCCCTGCACCTTAAATCTGTGCCCTCTCGTCGCGACCATTTCAGCCCTGGGAAATAGTCTCTGAGAGTCCACCTTATCTATTTCTCTCAACATCTTGTAAACCTCTATCAGGTCGATGCCATTGATTCCTTGATGCCATAATCGGCCAAATGCTGCCTTGATGTCAAGGGCAGTCACTCTCACCTCACTTCTGGAATCCAACTCTTTTTTTCCATATTTGAACCTGTAATGAGGTCAGGAGCTCAGTGACCCTGCCATCAAAGATCAGGTTATTGCTAAGCACTGTTAGCCCCATCCATCAATTCATTGACCATCACGAATAGGCTGATGGGGTAGTAATTGGCTGCATTGGATTTACCCTGCTTTTTGTCTACAAGACATACCTGGGCAATTTTCCACATTGCTAGGTAGGTGCCAGTTGTAATTGTACTGAAAGAGCTTGGCTTTGGAAGTGGCAAGTTCTGGAGCTCAAACCCTCAGCACTTTTCCTGGAACATTGTCAGGGCCTATAGCTTTTGTAGTATCCAGTGTCTTCAGCTATTCATGTGCAGTGAACTGAACTGGCATCTGTGATTCTGGGGACTTCTGCAGGAGGCCAAGATGAATCATCGACACGGCACTTCTGCCTGAAGATTGTTGCAAATGTTTCAGCCTTACCTTTCTAACATATTACAACCCATAGCTTTTAGTCCAGTGAAGACTTTGTCCAGTCTGCATGTGAGAAAGAAAGAAGTGACCCTACCACTATTTTCCAATTTTCCCACATTTACCCAGGCATGCTAAGCCCAATGTACTTTCGAAAAGAATGAGTGCATTTTGCAATGCTGAAGCAAGTTGTCCCTCAATTCAATCCACAAGCAAAATAAAATCTGATTACATGTTGTTTGGTGAATCAGGATGTTCTCTTGCAGCAAGATGCAATTTTTTTTTACACTGATAGATCTACTTGATTATACTGGTGACTCAATGGCATCACTTTTAAAAAATCCTACTTGAGGAGTGGGTGTCACAGAGAGTTCCGAATCAGCAGATTTCTTTGCTTCATCGCCACATTGTACAGTGGTCATTCCTACCAAAACTGTTCAGGGAAAGATGTAATTGTGACAGTTAGATTGGTAACGGTTAGGTCAAGTTGCTTTTTTTTTGGTTTTCTCACCACCTTCTACCAGATATTGGTTTTTTGGCTAAGATCAAAGAATGTGCTACCAAATAAATCTGTTGGACTTTAACCTGATATTGTGAGACTTCTTATCTTGCCACCAGAGGAGTACTGATCCATCAGTAGACGGAGGGTGATAAGAGGTAATCAGCAAGAGGTTCATCTTTGAATTAATGCCATGAGATTGCATGGGGTCCACTCTTGAGGATTCCAAGGGCCATTCCTTCCTGACTGTATATCACTGTGCCACCATCTCTGGTGGATTTCCTTTCAATGAAAGAGGGCAAAACCAGGAATGATGATGGAGAGTCTGGGACATTGGCTGTAAGGTATGATTCAGTAAATATGACTAGGCAAGACTATTGCTTGATGAATGCATGGGATAACTCACCCAACTTTGGCACAAGCATCCAAATATGGGCAAGGAGGGCTTTGCAGGATTGATGGGAATTTGTTGTTTCAGGTCTCTTTGATTTAATTTATTATTGTCACATATATTAACATAGTGAAAATATTGTTTCTTGCACACTCTATAGACAAAACAGAGAAGGAAATCAGAGTGCACAATGTAGTATTACAATCATAGCTATGGTGCAGAGAAAGATCAACTTAATGCAAGGCAAATCTATTCGAAAGTCTTACAGCAGCAAGGAAAAAGCTGCTCTTGAGTTGGTTGGTACGTGACTTCAGACTTTTGTATCTTTTTCCCAAAGGAAGAAGAGTGTCTGGGTATGTAATGTCCTTAATTATGCTGACTGCTTTGCCGAGGCAGCAGGAAGTGTAGACGGAGTCAATGGATGGGAGGCTGGTTTGCATGATGGATTGGGCTACATTCATGACCTTGTGTAGTTTCTTGCAGTCTTGGGCAGAGCAGAAGCCATACCAAGCTATGATACAACCAGAAACAATGCTTGCAACGGTGCATCAGTAAAAGTTGCTAAGAGTCATAGCTGACATGCCAATTTTGTTTAGTCTTCTGAGAAAGTAGAGATGTTGATGGGGTTTCTTAACCTCAATGTCAGCATGGGGGGAACAGGACCGGTTCTTGGTGATCTGGACAGCTAAAAACTTTAAACTCTTGATCCTTTCTACTGGGAGGATGCACTACAAGTTTGCGGCAGACTGAAAAGATTGAGTATGTAGATATTAAGGAAGCGGATGTGTTAGAACTTTTAAATGCTATCAAGATAGACAAGTCTCCGGGACCAGATGGGATGTACACCAGGTTATTGTGGGAGGTGAGGGATGTCATTGCAGAGCCCCTGGCGATGATCTTTGCGTCGTCGATGGAGATGGGAGAGGTTCCGGAGGATTGGAGGATTGCGGATGTGGTCCCTATTTTCAAGAAAGGGAACAGGGATAGTCCTGGAAATTACCGACCGGTGAGTCTGACCTCAGTGGTTGGTAAGCTGATGGAGAGCTTCTGAGGGACAAGATTCACGAGCATTTGGAGAAGTTTAGGTTGATTAGAAATAGTCAGCATGGTTTTGTAAAAGGCAGGTCGTGCCTTACGAGCTTAATTGAGTTCTTCGAAAATGTGACAGAACACATTGACGAAGGAAGAGCAGTGGACGTGGTGTACATGGACTTCAGCAAGGCATTTGACAAGGTCCCACATGCAAGACTTCTTGAGAAGGTGAGAGGCCATGGGATCCAAGGGGCTTTGGCCTTGTGGATCCAGAACTGGCTTGCCTGCAGAAGGCAGAGGGTGGTTGTGGATGGCTCTGTTTCTGCATGGAGGTCGGTCACCAGTGGAGTGCCCCAGGGATCTGTTCTAGGACCCTTGCTGTTTGTCATTTTCATAAATGACCTGGATGAGGAAGTGGAGGGATGGGTGAGTAAGTTCGCCGATGACACGAAGGTCGGTGGTGGTGTGGATGGTCTGGAGGGATGTCAAAAGTTGCAGCAGGACATCGACAGGATGCAAGACTGGGCGGAGAAGTGGCAGATGGACCTCAACGCGGATAAATGTGTTGTGGTCCATTTTGGCAGATCCAACGGGATGAATGAGTACACTATCAAAGGTAGGAGTCTTAGCTGTGTGGAAGAGCAGAGAGATCTTGGGGTCTGGGTCCATCAGACTCTCAAATCGGCCTCCCAGGTGTTGGATGTGGTTTAAGAAAGCTGATGGTGTACTGGCCTTCATTCATCGAGGGATTGAGTTCAGGAGTCAGGAGATAATGCTGCAGCTTTATAGGACCCTTGTCAGACCACACTTGGAGTACTGTGCGCAGTTCTGGTCGCCTCACTATAGGAAGGACGTGGAAGCTATTGAAAGGGTGCAGAGGAGAGTTACAAGGATGTTGCCTGGATTGGGAGGCATGCCTTATGAAGACAGGTTGAGGGGGCTGGGACTGTTCTCCCTGGAGAGACGAAGGTTGAGAGGCGACCTGATAGAGGTTTACAAGATGTTGAGAGGATTAGATAGGGTGGACTCTCAAGAGACTATTTCCCAGGGCTGAAATGGTCGCGACGAGAGGGCACATTTTTAAGGTGCAGGGAAGCAAGTACAGAGGGGATGCTAGGGGAAAGTTTTTCACTCAGAGGGTGGTGAGTGAATGGAATCGGCTGCCATCGGTGGTGGTCGAGGCAAGCTCGCTGGGGTCTTTTAAAAGACTTCTGGATGAGTATATGGGATCCAATGGGATTGGAGGTTATAGATAGGTCTATGGCTGGGTAGGTTTTGATGTGTTCGGCACAACTTGTGGGCTGTGTTCTCGTTTAAGCTTCCTGAAGTTGATGACAATCTCTTTTGTTTTGTCGAAATTGAGGGAGAGATTATTGCCATACTAGTTCACCAGATTCTCCATCTCATTTCTGTATTCTGTCTCATCATTGTTTGAGATCTGATCCACGATGATGGTGTTGTGAGCAAATTTGAAAACCGAATTGGAGGGGGATTTGGCCGCACAGTTATGGGTGTATAAGGAGTATAGAAGGAGGCTGAGAACACAGCCTTGTGGGGCACCGGTGTTGAGGATGACCGTGGAGGAGGTGTAGTTGCCTGTCCTTACCAATTGTGATCTGTGAGTTAGGAAGTTCAAGATCCAGTCGGAGGGAGCTGCTGAGGTCCAGGTCACAGAGTTTGGAGATGGGTTTTGTGAGAATAATGTTGAAGGCTGAGTTGTAGTCATAGAGGTTTACAACAGGGAAACTTCAGCCCTACTTGTCCATGCTGCTCTTATTTTTGTTTTAAAACCCCAAAACTAATTCAAATTGCCCATATTTGGTCCACATCCCTCGATACCCATTGTGTTATATAACTATCCAAATGCTTTTTAAAAGACAAAATTGTACCTGCTTCTACTACTACCTCTGGCAGCTTGTTCCAGGCACTTAACACCCTCTGTATGAAAAAACTGCCCCTCTGGACTTTTGTATCTCTCCTCTCTTACCTTACACTTATACCCTTTAGTTTTAGACTCCACTACCTTTGGGAAAAGATATTGACTATCTACCTTGTCTCTGCCCCTCATTATTTTATACACTTCTATAAGGTCAACTCTCAGCCTCTTACACTCCAGGAAAAAAACTCCCAGTCAATTCAGCCTCTCCTCATAACTCAATCCATCAAGTTCTGGTAGCACCCTAATAAATCTTTTCTGTACTCTTTCTAGTTTACTAATATCATTTCTATAATAGGGTGACCAGAATTGCACACAGTATTCCAAGTATGGCCTTACCAATGTTCTGTACAACTTCAACAAGGCATTCCAACTCCTGTATTTAATATTCTGACCAATGAAACCTAGCATGCTGAATGCCTTCTTCATCACTCTGTCCATCTGTGACTCCTCTTTCAAGGAGCAATGAACACGTACTGCTGTAACTCTCCCCATACCCTACCATAAACAGAGTAAATCCCACCCTGGTTCAATCTATCAAAATGCATCACCTCGCATTTGTCTAAATTAAACTCCATTTGCCATTCGTCAGCCCACTGGCCCAATCGATCAAGATCCCTCTGCAACTGGAGATAACCTTCTTCACTGTCCACTGTCCAAGATGAATCTTGGTGTCATCTGTAAATTTACTAACCATGCCCCCTATATTCTCATCCAAATCATTAATATAAATGACATAACAGTGGGCCCAGCACTGATCCCTGAGGCACACTGCTGGTCACAGGCCTCTAGTTTGAAAAACAACTCTCTACAACAACCCTCTGGCTCTGTCAAAAAGCCAATTTTGTATCCAATGAGATACCTCACCCTAGATCCCGTGAGATTTAACCTTATGCAACAGTCTATCATGTGATCCCATGTCAAAGGCCTTGCTAAAGTGCACATAGACAACATTAACTGAACTGTCCTCATCTACCTTCTTGGTTACCACTTCAAAAAACTCAATCAAATTTTGAGACTCATAAAGCCATGCTGACTGTCCCCAGTCAGTCCTTGTGTCTCTAAATGCCTGTAGATCCTGTCTCTCAAAATACCTTCCAACAGTTTACTCACTACAGATGTGAGGCTCACTGGCCTGTAGTTCCCAGGCTTTTCCCTGCAGCCCTTTTTAAACAAAGGCACACATTTGCCACTCTCCAATTTTCAGGCACCTCATCTGTAACTATTGATGATTCAAATATCTCAGCCAGAGGATTTGCAATTTCCTCCCTAGTCTCTGACAATGTTCTGGGATATACATCATCAGGTAGTGTAGATTTATCTGCCTTGATGTGCTTTGAGACTTCCAGCACCTCCTTCTCTGTAATATGTACACTCCTCAATATATTAATATTTAATTCCCTAAATTACTTGCTTTTCTCAACAGTAAATACTAATGAGAAATATTCATTTAGGATCTGACCCATCTCTTTGGATCCGCACATAGATGACTTTGTTGATCCTTAAGAGACCCTATTCTCTTCCCTATTACTCTTTTGCCCTTCATATATTTGTAGAAGTTCTTTGGATACTCCAGTTGATAAATAGGAGTCTGGCATAGGTGTCTTTGTTATCTAGGTATTCCAGGATTGAGTATAGGGCCAAGGAAGTGGCATTCGCTATGGACTTGTTGTGGCAGTAGACAAAACTGTAGTGGATCCAGATCTAGACTGATGCCTGGGGAGGGGAGGGGTGTTTGGTAGCTTTATTCTTATTTGACTTTACTAGTGAATTGATACAACTGAATGGCTTGCTGTAGTTCAGAAATTATTTGGAAGTCAAATCAAATAAGGTTGGCAGCTGATTTCCTCCCATGAAGGATATGAATAAACCCAAATGGATTTTATGACAATCTAGTAGCTTCACAATCATCGTGAACAAGGCTCACATTTTATTCCAGACTTACTAGTTAATGGAATTTAAATTCCCCCAGTTGTTGCAGTAGGATTTAAACTCATGTCTCTGGACAATTAGTTCAGGCCTCTGAGTTACAAATCACCACATCCACATCCACATCCACAATCTATCTCAAAGTATCACACTGTGATTTAGGCTAAGGAACTGAAAATATTTAAAATGTAGAACTTTTGCAAATTTGACTTACCGTAGCAGCAACTGCAAAGTGTTTTTGTACTTCTTATAAAGATGGCAATCATCTGTAGAACAAGTCATTGATGCAGCTATCACATTGCTTTCCTTCACTGATCTTCTTTAAAACGCACTTTCCTTGTTAATATTTTTTTATGGGTGTAATATATGGCTGGCCAGCATTTATTACCCATCCCCAGTTGCCCGAGGGAAGCTGAGAGTCAGCCACATTGCTGCAACTTTGGAGTCACAAATAGATCAGATCAGATCAGAGCAGCCGATTTCCATCCCTAAAGAAGATAGTGAACTAGATGAGTTTTTCCTAACAATCAGCAATGGTCTCACAGTCATCAGTAGATTCTTAATTCCAGATATTTTTTATTGAATTCAAATTCCACCATCTACTGTGATGGGATTCGAACCCGAGCCCCCCCAGAACATGAGCTGAGTTTCTGGATTAATAGTTTAGTAATAATCTCACTAGACCATCATCTCCTCTTTTGTTAATATGGACCTCAACATTCCTGGAGACCTGCTCACTCCATCTGTTTCCACTCTTTTCTGCAGGAATTGGTTCTTTGCCTACAGATGTCACCTACCACATTTCACCTTCACCTAAAAGGCAACTAAGCAAATAAGCTAGCAAGAATCAGACTCTGCTGCCTTCAGCCTGAGGAATGTTCAGGGCCTAGGAATTTAAACTTATTGAGTGACTCTGGTTTTCCAGCTTTCCCAAGTCAACACAGACCGAAGAGGAAACATCATTCAACTCAAATCACTTGCCCCTCTCAAACACGTCACAACTTACCCCACCATGCTGTAAAAAAATTCTGAGGGGAGCCCCAGGCAGACGCAAAAGCGTCTTCCTAGTCACTGACATTACGAGCTCTGTAATCTAATATTACAGCCACTGACCAGTCACATTCCACAGATGACACTTCCACACTCAAAGTATCATATTGCACAGGGTATTTTATTAGCAATGTCTATTCTTATCAATTTGACCTTTCGATTTGATTCTCAATCCATGCTTTGAATAATGAGTTAATGCAGGTTGATCTGTATTTCTTACTATATTTGAGGACTGGATAATTTCTATTAATCTGCAGTCTCTGGCTGCCTGTTAGATTAGGAAGCATAAAATTAAGGCATAGTGTCCACATTATTTACACTGCTTGGGATTTTAAGCGAGGTGTTCCTTTCCTTTTTGACCTTTCGTTGGAAAGGCAATCAGCGGCAGCCTTGCAGTGGGTACCATCTGGGCCACTCACAGCAACTTTCAAAGGGTAACGTCACATTTCATAAAGTGACACAGTCCCAACAGAAACAGTGATACTTGCAGAGTATTTCCTTACAGTTTATTAAAAAATATAATACATCTGCTTAAAGGTAGGGACTTGCGATTATAAATGAAGTGTGTGAAATGAAGAAAGCTCTCTAGTGTAATTAAATTCTCTTGAAAGGGAGTAAGTAACTAGCTTAATCTGGAGCAAACTCATGGCATGGATGGCAGAGTGACTGCAGGACATTCTGAAGAGGGGAGGTGAACTCCCAGTCATCAGGTACACATAGAACCAAGAGCATAGGTAAACAACTGGACGAGGTCCTGAAAGCTGAATATAGGAAGTTAGGAAATAAATTTAAATACACGGACCTCAAATGCAGCTCCAAATTGGGAATCCGCAAGGAGAAATTTGGCAGTGGAGGGGGGGGGGGGTCCTAATTGGGCACGATCTTTGGGGATGCGTGGGGGTCTCACTTCCATTTGGGATCACGGGCAGAAGGAGGGAGGACAGAGATCGGGGCAGCCATCCAGGTGATGGTGGACGGGGATAGGGTGCGGCTGTGGCTAGCCAGGGGAAGTTATTGATCAGGGTGGAGGGGGCACGGGTTGGAATGCCAATGATGGGGATTTGTGAGGCTGGTTAGTAATTGGGCTGAGCAGCAATGTGGAGGTTACTGCACGTGCACTGATCTCTGCTCTGACAGATTGGTGCAGATGCAACGGTCCACTCAGAGCTATGCTGCTGACCTCTCTAGTAGGTAAAGGCCCCAAAACATGATTTTCAGCATGAATCCAGCTAGGGCACTGTGCCGTGCTCAGAGTGTGAGAGAGTCATTTTGAAAAAAAAAAAATCACACAAAAAAAAACGTGGGAATTCTTCCCATTTTTATGCCAATTAAGGACTTAGAATCTTTGGTAGGTTCCTGGCCATTAATTGGATTTCAAACAATATAGGGGGCATTGAGGGAGAAGAATTCATCTTCTAAATCCAAGAAATTTTCAGCAGTATGTGGCAAGCCAAAAGAGGAGATGTAATTCTGGATTCAGTCTTGGGAAATGAAGATGGGCAAGTGGGTGAAGTGATACTAGGCAGTCTTATCAGGTTTAGTGACCAGAGTAGAGTTAGAATTATACAATCCCTATTGTGCAAAAGAGGTCATTTGGCCCATCAAGGAAGGCATCTTACCCAGGTCCTCTCCCATCCTATCCAATAACTCCACACATTTCCCATGGCTAATCAATCTAACATGGCACACTAAGGAGCAATTTAGCATGACCAATCTACCTAATCCACATATCGTATGACTGTTGGAGGAAACCGGAGCACCCAGAGGAAACCCATACAGACACTGGGAGAAGTTGCAAATTCCCACAATCACCCAAGGCTGGAATTGAACCTGGATCCTAGAGAAGTGAGAACATAAGAACTAGGAACAGGAGTCAGCCATCTGGCCCCTCAAACCTGCTCCACCATTCAATAAGATCATGGCTGATCTTTTTGTTGACTCAGCTCCACTTACCTGCCTGTTCATCATAACTCTTAATTTTTTTACTGTTCAAAAATTTATCTATCCTTGCCTTAAAAACACTTAATAAGGTAGCCTCAACTGCTTCTCTGGGCAGGGAATTCCACAGATTCACAACCCTCTGGATGAAAAGTACAATATCAAGGGTAGGAGTCTTAACAGTGTTGAGGAGCAGAAGGATCTTGGGGTCCAAGTCCATAGGACTCTTAAATCGGCCTCCCAGGTAGAGGAGGTGGTTAAGGAGGCGTATGGTGTACTGACCTTCATTAATCGAGGGATTGAGTTTAGAAGTCGGGAGGTAATGCTACAACTTTATAAGACCCTTGTCAGACCCCACCTGGAGTATTGTGTGCAGTTCTGGTCGCCTCACTATAGGAAGGATGTGGAAACTATTGAGAGGGTGCAGAGGAGATTTATAAGGATGTTGCCTGGATTGGGAGGCAGGCCTTATGAAGATAGGTTGAAGGAGCTAGGTCTCTTCTCCCTGGAGAGATGAACATTGAGAGGTGACCTGATAGAGGTTTATGAAATGTTGAGAGGCATAGATAGGGTGGATTCTCGGAAGCTATTTCCCAGGGCTGAAATGATCGCTATGAGGGCACACAGGTTTAAGATGCTGGGAACTAAGTACAGAGGAGATGTTAGGGTAAGTTTTTCTCTCAAAGAGTGATGAATGAGTGGGATCGGCTGCCATCTGTAATGGTAGAGGTGAACTTGCTGGAGTCTTTTAAGAGACTTCTGGGTGAGTACATGGGATTTAATGGGATTGGGGGTTACAGATAATTCTATGGCCTGGTAGGTATGGGTATGATCGGCACAACTTGGGGCCAAAGAGCCTGTTTGTGCTGTAGTGTTCTATGTTCTAAGTCCTAAATCTGCTGCCCCTTATTTTGAACTATGCCCCCTAGTTCTAGTTTCACTCACCAGTAAAAACAACTTCCCTGCTTCTATCTTATCTATTCTCTTTATAATCTTACATGTATTCTATAAGAATTCCCCTCATTCTTCTGAATTCCATTGAGTATTGTCCTGGTCTACTCAGTCTCTCTTCATAAACCAACCCTCTCAACTCTGGAATCGACCTAGTGAATCACTCTGCATCCCAGAACACTGCACTTGCCTGATGAAGACACGGGAGTGTTGAAAGCTCGCTATTTTACTATCAAATAAATCGGTTGGATTAATAATTGGTGTTGCTAAATTCTTACTGAGTTCTTACCACTCCAATCCAACGCCGGCATCTTTACATCATCCCTTCCAGTGCCAGTATACCTTTTATCAAACAAGGAGACCAAAGCTATACACAGTACTTCAGGTATGGCCTCACCAGCACCTAATACAGCTGCAGCATAATCTCGCTGCTTTTAATGTAACAGAGGTAGTAGTGCTTTTAGATTTAGTATTATTATGGAAAAGAACAAAGATAATTCAGGAGTAAAAAGTTTTAAACTGAGGAGGGTAAATTTTTACAAAACTGAGAAGTGATTTGGCTGAGGTGGACTGGACAAGTGTGCTAAAAGATAAATCAATGTAAACCTTGATGTAAGCACTAATAAGTGAGATCCTTAGGGCAGAAATGTCTCCTCCAAAAATAAGAAAGATATTGCCAAATCTAGACCCTAATGGTTGTCTAGAAGATACAGAGGAAGTTTAAATAACATAAATCAACACTGCAGGTAGCCTAGTGAAATATAGAAAGCACAGGGAATAACAGATAGGAAGTCAGCCCATCGCTGCTGTCTGTACAACACACCAGTGCAGTCTCATTTCCCTGTTCTATCCATTAGCCTGTTTACTATTTGTCTCGTTACTATTCTAGTTCCTTTTCAAATCACTGATTGCCTGCCACTTTCACCATCCTCACAGGCAGCATGTTCCAGATCATTCCCACTCTCTGCATAATGAAAAGAAAGTTCTTCCTCACATCACCCCATCTTATCTCCTAAATCGGCTAACAGGGACAGCTTTTCTCTGCCTATTTTATCTAACCTGTCATAATCTTGTCCACCTCTATCAGATCTGTCCTTATTCTCTCTTGGTCTGAGGACAACAACACCCTAGTTGTCCTAGGCTAGTTTCTCCAGCTTAGCCCCGTCGCTAAAGTCTCTCTCGTGGACCCCCCCATCCTTCCTAAAGTGTGGTGACCAGAACTGGACTCAATTCTGTATTTGGAATCTAACAAGAGCTTTATAGAAGTTACCCTCCCTGCTTTTGCAGTCAGTGCCTTTATTTAGGAGATTCAAGATTCCATTTGCTTTGCGAGCCACTCTATCAATAGGTTATAGTCAATGCATCCGAATCCCCAGCTCCCCCTGACTCTGCACACTCTATTGAATGGAACCATTAAATCTGTATTGTTTCTCCCTATCCCATTAGCCAAAATGCCTCACCTCACACTTCTCTGTATTAAATGCCACCTGCCCTTTGCTGGCCCATTCCTCTATTGTTGTGACTGTCATAAATTGCACAAACTATACAATTTCACTAAGTTGAAGGAATGTGAAATCAGAGCCACCAATACTTGTCACGTAATTCCAGGAACAGTCCCAGTCAGCAGATAATGATATTTCGTGCTGAGTGAGCCAAATATTTATTACTTTGCTCTCTCTCTCCAGGATTGGAGGAAGTCCAATGGGAGATTTTGTTATAGCTGCTTCTTACTCATGTAGTAGAAACCGGGCAGCTAGATATGAAAATCATAGAAACAACTCAGCACAAACAGGCCTTTTGGCCCACAAGTTGCGCCAATCTTATCTCTACCTATTAGGCTTACCTACAGGCTTACCTCAATCCTGTTAACTCCTATGTACTCATCCAGAAGTCTCTTAAAGGACCCCAACGAATTTGCCTCCACTACCACCGACGGCAGCCCGATGCCACTCCTCCAAAGTGCAGAGTGTGTGTAAGAATGGTGACAATTATCCTTTGGTCTGAGGATGACCTTTACTTAGAGTTATACATCTCTGCCCTGGATTTTGAATAGGCCAATTCTCAAACCACAGGATCTCTGGACCCGTGGGGCAGGACCTCCCCTGGGGAACTGGAATCCAAAATCAGGATTTGCTTCCTTTTTTCTGCAGTCATTGCCTCATCATTAAGGCATTTGAATTGAAGGCGTGATGCAGTTTGATGGACAAGTTGTCACCATTTTGAAGAACTGGGCAGCAAGCTGGCCATAATAGCAAAGCTGCCATGCTTCAAGGGGCATTGCAGAGTGTCTTTGAAGTGTCTCTTTGTCCTCCCCTGTAATGCTGACCATTTGAGATTTACATAGTGGAAGCAAACTGATGCCAATTGCACAGTTGGCTACAATCAGGAAAGTGAGTTACTGAGGTAAAAGCAAAATACCGCAGATACTGGAATCTGAAACAAAAACAAACAATGCTGGAAAGTCTCAGGTCTGACAGCATCTGTGGAGAGAGAAATAGAGCTAATGTTGTCAATCTCCATGACTCTTATTCTCTCTCCGCAGATGTTGTCAGATCTGCTGAGATTTTCCAGCATTTTTGTTTTTCTTGTAAGATACTACTTGACCCAAGGTAACATTTATCTCACAGTTACCTGCACTGCAAGCACCATCAAAAGAAAGACTTGAACTGGATATTACAGCCTTTTACAGCCAATGAAATAGTGACGTTAGTATAAGAAAGTAGAACAGTCCAATTAGACAGAGAAACTCCCAGAAACAGCAGTGTGACAATGGCATGATAATCTGTTGTGCTGTGATTGAAGAATAAATATTATTAGATCACCAGTGATAACTCCCTTGTCCTTCTCCAAATATTGCCATTGATCTTGTACAGCCACCCAAGCAGACAGGCGGGTCTTCAATGTAATATCTCATTCGGCACAGTGATTAACTCTGCTACCTCACAGCACAGATCCTTACGCTGATCCAAACCAAAACAGCTTCTGTCTTGTTATTCGGGATTGATGTAGCCTAGTGTTAAAAAAACCTGTCATGCTGACAACAAAATTAAATTTTCCAAATTTCTTTTTCCAGTTGAAAAGCATTTCCACTGAACCAATTACAAATTCTGACACATGCCATGTACATTTTTGGGTTTATCGGTTGGAAAGTGAAGTTCTCAAGTTTCACATAGACACGCTTGTGGGAATAGTGCTCTGCTGGGAGTGTGAGGTTTCACTTTCATGCATCTCCCTGGAGCTAAAATAGGATTGAGCCAGAATGGCCACAGATTTACAGAAATGTTTTCTATAAATTGGCAGTAAACTGGGTTTGTGTTACAGTGCTTTGCTGAAGTTGCTATTTAGATTAGCTGCAAGAATGGAAGATTTAAATGGTTGTCAAGGGAGCAGAGAAAATATTCCTCCAAATTGAAAGAGCACTCAGTTAGATTTCCTAATGAGACAAATGTGAGAAACAATTTCGAAAATGAGTTTAGTGCTTCTGCCAAAGGAGACTTGTGTCTGAAGTGAGAGTCTAAGAAGCATTCTCAGAGTTAACAGAGGCAAAAATCATAACCTAGACACCAAGGAAAGTCAACAAGGAAATTAGTTAATCTGTCAAATGGGTATGACAAATAATCAGAAAAGGATGTCAATGTAAAAAGTAACTAAATATCAAGCTGGACAGGCTGGGGAATAGACCTTAAGGAATTATTCACAGGAAATAAATATACTCGAAGGAGGCCATCCAGCCAATTTATTTCACCTTCCCTCAGAAATGTGTGCACCCATTGCAAATCTTGATAAGATTCTGAGCTAGAGCCTCTGCTACTTGCCAGCAGCATGGTGTCACAGTGGTTAGCACTGCTGCCTCACAGCACCAGGGACATGGGTTCAATTCCAGCGTCGGGTCACTGTTTATGTGAAGTTTGCACATTCTCCCCTAGTTTGCATGGGTTTCCTCCAAGTGCTCCATTTCCTCCCACAGTCTGAAGATGTGTGTGTTAGGTTGATTGTCCTCGCTAAATTGCCACTCAGTGTCAGGAGGATTAGTAGAGTAAAAACATGGGATTATGGTGATAGGACCTGAGTGACATTGTTGCTGGTGCAGATTCAATGGGCCAAACAGCCTCTTCTGCACTGTAGGGATTCTATGAATCCCAGAATATTAACAGAAGTCCTAATCAATCTGTGTGCGAAGAATCCAGAATTTACCTATTACTGGCTCGTAAACTAAAACTGCATAATGTTCCAGATTAACCTTTTGTAATCCATTTAATCTCTTGCATATTTCTATAAATTGTTTCATTTGTCTCTTTCCAAATCTGGCTAATTCCAGGTTTGGTTTGCAAAGGACAGCCCAGATTGCAAGAATCAAATGATAACACAAGGTTGGTTGATATGTTATTTTCAATCTACAACCCAATATTACTCTGTTTCAGTAATCCCTGTCCATCTCAAAAAGTCTAGTCTCAAGTATTCAAATGCTGTGTGCTTGTGCAACAGTATATATCAGAGTTCCTTCCAGAATCATGTTCAAAGTTTCTAGCTCTCATTGAAGTTTCCTCTCATGCATTAGACATGTTACCAGAGTTCTTGGTAACATGTAGGTAAACAAGGCTGCAGATACAACACTGGCATGTTATTGCTTTTCTGACCCGCCCGTAACACTGGAACCTGGGAGGTTAAAAAGCTTTTAGACAGTTATACAAGTAAGATGACTATCGAGGGATATGGGCCAAGCTTGGGCAATTGCAATTAATTTAGTTGTTTAAAAAAAAAGGGTGTCATGGACAAGTTGAGCTGAGGGCCTCTTTCCATGTTGTAAACCTCTATGACTATAAATAGTTGTTTACTAGTACAGAACTTGAATGTTGCTGAAATAAGAAGCATATCAAAACTTTTTGTCTTGCACTCATCAGGACTATTTGCAGAAATATTGAGGCCAGAAAAGAACAGTAATTTAGACTGGATATGAAGAAAGTGCTGATTCATTGCAAGTAGTTTTTGATTGGTAGAGATTCTTACAGTTACATGCCAAAAGATTGGTTTCATTAGCAACTTTGTAAAAAGGGCCAGAGCCATTTACTCACCATGCAAGCTTCACACAAACTCATAAACAGGCCTAAAAGTGTCCAGCCTACCTCAGGTTACCTGCCATGGAGAATTCACCAGATGACTGATAGTTAACTTCCAAGCATTATTTGAAATTTAAACCAAGTCGTTTAACCTCCATTGGTCAAGGCATTGCCCTGAGGAATCAGTCAGTGAATGCCACTTATTTTGTTCAGCTGAAACAGGCACAGTGTGTGTACCGGTTCTTTCTGTCTTCAGATGAACAGGCTCTTTCTATTAGTATATGTATTTTTCCAGTACATGTAAATGTACCACACTGTGAGCCTAAGTGACAATGTTAAATTGGTTGCCAGAGTAATTCTTTGCACACTCAAGATTATTCACAAAATATTGTCCAACTGCGGAATTTCATGATGTCCAACATTATGTTGTCCAACTGCAGAATCACATCAAATATTGGGCTTTATATTTTGAGTTTTGCAAGCACAAGCTGGTTGGGTACTGTATGTACCTTGCCCATTGCAAACAGTGGCTGGACAAGCTAGCCAGTCTCTGGAATTGACGACCTATATACCTAGCATTATGCGGGCACTGAAATTCATGCACCACCTTACTCTTTTGTGTAACAAGCAGAATGGTCTCTTTGGCTTGATGCCCACTTCCTGGCCAATACTTCTCATACTGCTACTGCAAAGCAGCAATGTGAAACTGCTACCTTCATCTATTGATCAAACTTTTGAGATACGTTGCCCTTCCAGCTAGGGTTATATTTATAATAGAATATATGTCATCAGGAAGTTTAAAACAGCTTTTGAAGAAAACTAAGAAGAACCACAAAACTATGAAAGAAAAGGTTTGGTAGAAATGGTGCACCCAGTTTTTGGCTGCCTTGAGCTACCTCCAAACCTGCAATCCTCTTCTTATTAACCAAGGCAATCTGATTTGTGACACCACATTCATTCAGCATTATGACCTTATAAAAATTGAGTCTGTTGCACCTGATACAATTAACAATCATGTGAAAACATGTAGAGAGAAACAGAAGAACCTGCACTTTTTTTGCTCCACAATATGGAACGGTAACAAATGTAACGTCCCACATAGACACAGCGAGAACGCGTAACCTCCACACAGGCAGTGACCCAGTACCTGGCACTGTGAGGTAGCAGTGCTAACAGTGTGCTACCATACTGCCCTTCTTATGCTTTTTTTTAATAATACACTCTATCACAGCACAGATTGGATAGACTGGTCATCTGAGGTATACTGGGCACTTTTTGACCTGTTTATGAATTTGTGTGAAGCTTGTGTGAGCAAATGGCTCATGTTCTATTTAGAAGATTGCCAATCAGACCAATCTTTTGACGCGTGGGAGTGTAAGAAATAGGTGTATTGACCATGAAATAGGTGTATTGACCGTGCTAGATTCCTCCTCGGTGTAGCTTGTTTGGATACAATGAGGGAGAATTTAACATGGCCAATGCACCTAACCAGGACTATGGGAGGAAACTGGAGCACCCAGAGGAAAATGGCCACCCTAATCAGACAACTGTATTTTTCAGGAAATCAAGGGGTTTGGAGAGACTTAGGAAAGTGAAGTTGAAGCTTAAGAACAGCCATGAGCACATTGGTTGTTGGACCTGGCTCGATAGGCCATATATCAACTCCTGTTCTTATCTCTTGTGCTGTTGTTTAAGTATTAGTGTCACAAATAGGCTGACATTAACACTGCAATGAAGTTACTATGAAAATCCTCTGGTTGCCATAGTCCAGCACCTGTTCGGGTACACTGAGGGAGAATTTAACATGGCCAATGCACCTAACCAGCTCATCTTTCAGACTGTGGGAAGAAACCAGAGCAACCGGAGGAATTCTATGCAGACATGGGAGGAACATGTAGACTCTGCACAGACAGTGACAGGAGTTGGAATCGAACTTGGGTCCCTGGTGTTTTGAGGCAGCTATCCAACCATTGTACCACTGTGCCACTCCTTGTTTTTTTTATAACACGCTGGCCTTCCATTATTACAGCATGGATTGAGGATAGAGGATCAGAAAATGAATGTAATGCCAATGCAACTTTACATACTTTGCAAATCAACACATTTCGTGGTTAGTAAGACTAATAGCAATGAAGGAGCCGCCTCTAACTTAATTAAAATGTTAATTTGGCTGCATGCCCAGCAAGCTCCCAATTTCCTGCTCTTTGGGAAACAGGAATTTTCAATCATGCCCATTTGAAATTCTACAGGAAAATATTGACTCCATTAAAAGTACTTTATCGTGGGGACATTGTCACCTTCAAGTTCCACACTGGAGAGATTATAAACAAATGAAACAGGAAAATTGCTTAAACTACTTTTACTTTTCTTAGTTTCCTTTCCTTTGTCACTCAAATTTCCAGCGAGCTTTTGTGCCATTTGTCCTTTAAGACACAAATACTAGACTGCTTATACAGCTGAATGTTTCCACAGGAATACCTCAGTTATTGTCTATCCTTCAATGGCATCGCATGAGCCAAGACATTGCTGGGGCAACCATCACAAGTATCTTCTAAAAGCTCATCTCTTGTCGGCAGAGGCCATTGGGAGCATTTTATTCAGGCTCTGAATCAGCAGGGAGGTAAATGCAGATCTCAGCTACATTAGCTAACATAGCCCAGGATGAGCGTATCAGTTAGGAGGAATAATCTCCCAAGACTCAAGACCACCTTGCAGACAGGTTGCGCTGCCTACACTCCTCACAGCCTTGGCAAAGCAGCCAGTATAATCCAAAACCCCACGCACCCCAGACATTCTCTCTTCCACTTCTTCTGTGGGAAAAAGATACAAAAGTCTGAGGTCATGTACTAACCAACTCAAGAACAGCTTCTTTCCTGCTGCCATCAGGCTTTCGAATGGACTTATCTTGCATTAAGTTGATCTTTCTCTGCACTCTAGCTATGACTGTAACACTATATTCTGCACTCTCTCCTTTCCTTCCCTATGAATGGTATGCTTTGTCTGTAAGAAACAATACTTTTCACTGTTAGTACATGTGATAACAATAAATCAAGTCAAAACCTACCGGGGAGAAAATTCTTGCAACCACCTCTTGGAGGTATCTTCACTTCAGGATTACCTTTGAGACAAGAGTTCAGCTGCAAGCCATGTCTTTACTTGCCTGCAGACTCGTACATGCACCTTGGGTTCCCTTATCTTGCCGTTCCTTTGTGCCCTCCTTAATTTAGAAGGAAAAAAATAACAAATTGAGATAACTTCTGAGGTTTCCCAAACTCAGAGCTTTGGAACATTAGAATACAGCACAGAAAAAGGTCATTCAGCTAATCAGGATGAGAGCAGCTTTCCCCAGAGATTCAATCCTGTCAAACCCATCCTTTCGTTCTATCCCTGTAGATAACTCCTTCAAATGTCTGTACGATTTCCTTCTGAAATCTGATTGTTTCTGTTTCCCTTATCCTACTGAGCAATGAAATCCTCGCCATTATCAGCCTGTTATTTCTTTCTTTAGGTGAGTTTGGAGGTGTTGTATTGAAAAGACAGAACAAAAATAATACAGCAAAACAAATATAGGGTAGAAGGGCATGAGGAAAAACTGGTGTACTGGCGATGTCAGTGGGCTGGCAATCCAAAAGCCTAGGCCATGGGGATAAAGGTTCAAATCCCATTATTGAAATTTAATCTCAATTAATAAGAAATTTGGAATTGAAAGCTTGTTTTTGTACCTGCGACTATAAAACTATCATTGTCTGTTATTAAAAACCCATCTGATTCACTAATGCTCTTCAGGGAAGGAAATCTGTCATCCTTACTCAGCTTGCTTCTATGTGACTCCAGTTCACAACAATGTGGTTGACTCATAACTGCCCTCTGCAGTGGTTCAGCAAGCCACTCAGTCCAAGGGCAATTAGGGATGGGCAATAAATTCTGGCCTTGCCAGTGAAGCACACATCCCATGAAGAAACCCAAAACACCCAGACAAACTATTGCATTTTGCTGGAAAGTTTAATCAATGTTTCAAAACTATAACAATATTTTAATTTTACAACAACACAACTGGGTATGGTTCACTTTTTATTACTTGAAAGGGGACAACCATGAGACCCACTTTATTGTTGGTTTTGAAAATTCTCAGGGCAACTGTCTTGTCAACGGCATCTACATCCCAATAATGAGAAAATAAACTTAGAGTCATTAAAAATCTTATACGTCTACATACAAAAGGATCAAAAATGAAAGGATCAGATTTAAAGTCAAAAGGCTTTTGGGGTCTGAAAGTGTGGTGGAGACAAATTCAATTGAGATAGTCCAGAGGACATTAGATGATTACTTGAATAAAAGCAATGTGCAAGGGAATGGGAAAAATGAGCATTAAGGCACTAAGCCACAGGCTTCAAGTTTCAAGCCAGGGAAATAGATGGATGGACGTGAAGGGGTGTGTGGAGGTTCCAACCCAGAGAAGAATTGCTCCTCAAATTCCCTCCTCATCATCCCAAAACCATTTCAATTATGACTGCACGCTTGGATCCAAATATTCTAAAAGAGACTTTTTTCCTGTGGTTTAGTCTAGAACTGAAACTGCAGTCAGATAACAGAACAATCTAAAAGAGTTAATATTTAGCCCACTCTCTTCAGACTGTTGATACCGTTGGTATGTACCGGGGAACAGATTACATTGAAAGCTCAATGCCATCAGGAACAGTCAACTTGCGCTATTGGCCAATAGCAATTCAGTGTGGAATTATCTCGCGTAAAAAAAAAACTCCATTACAGAAAGTTCCTGGACAGTGCCTTAAACCCACAACCTTCTGTCTTAGAAGCAAGGGGAATCCCACTGGACCACTGCAGTAGAAAGTCTCCAGTTGTCAATGAAGTCATTATGGTTCAGCCAAAGCTTTAAGTCTTCCTCTTGCAGAATATTGAAATTTCAAAACAAATTAATTTAAATAAAAAATCTTGGAATTTGTGTACCACAGAAAGTTGATCAGCAACATATGGCCAAGAAGGTCGATGAAAGGAGAAGGAACGGAAGAGGTTTACCAGGATGCAGCCTTGATTAGATGGTATGATCCAAAAGGAGAGGCTAGGGTTGTTTTCTCTGGAATGGCAAAGGCTGAGGGAAGACTTGTTAGAACTCTACAAAATTATGAGAGGCATAGACGGAGTTGACAATTAGAATATTTTTTCCAGGAATTGAAATGCCAAGTACTAGGGGGGCATGCACTTAAGGTGAAGAGGGGAAAGCTCAAAGGAGTTGTGAAGGGCAGACTTTTTACAAAGTGGTAGGTGTTTGAGATGCACTGCCGAGGGTGGTGGTGCAGGCAGATACGATATGGATATTGAAGGGGATTTTAGATAAGCACACGAATATGCAAGGATTAAAGGAATATGGACCAAGGGCAGACAGAAGGGATTAGTTTAATTGCAGGCTGAAGGGCCTGTTCTTGTGCTGCACTATTCTTTATTCTTTGGATCCAAGACAACTGCAGCATCCAAACTCTGGATAAGAAATAGACAAGGCAGAATGTCAGAGGAGGGTAATGCTCCATTAAATGAGGTTTGTAGAATGCGAAAGTTTGATAGTTCACATCACCTATAAAGAAGCCTATAAAAAATCAAAAGGGGTGAAAATATTGTACAAACCAATAAATCTACTTCTTCCAATCACAGATTATTATTTTCTATGGTCCTTGTTCAGCAAAAACCCCAAAGAAACACACAGCAAAGCTTACCGCAAAGACAGATAATATTCATTCGCTCACTGTTTGTTGGTAAAGACGTGTCTTCAAATTCCACCATCACTCATACTCTCAACAGTGCTGGAGCTAAATGAACCAGTTAACCTTTGGATCAGTTAATCTGAGGGGCTAATTGTCTGACTGTTTACTTGTTAAGAATGACATTAACTGCCACTAAAACCTGGGCCGGATTATTTTAACTGCTTCGTTTGCATATAGACTGGCTGTATGGCTACGAATGGGGCTTTGATTGGACATTATCGAAGGATGATAAACTCATTTTCACCAAATGACTGAAAGAGAAACAAGGAAGGAATAGAAGGATCTGTTGATCAGGTGAGATGAAGGGTAGTGGGAGGAAGGTCAGCATGTGAAGCTTGCCTGATTGACCAGCAGTGGGGGGAGGGGGAGGGGGAGGGGGAGGGGGGAGAGGGGGGGAGGGGGAGGGGGAGGGGGAGGTTCATGCCTAATAAATTCAATAGCATTTTTCAATAAAGTGATTGAGTCTGTGCATGAAGGAAGTGCAGTTGATGTAATTCAGCTTTGGTCAAGGTCCCATGTGGGAACCCCTCGAGCCAGTTGAAGCACATGGAAGTCAGGGAGAAGGATCCTAAACTGGCCTTGTAAAGGACACATATCTCTATGGTGCAGACAAGGCATAAATTCCTCTGTGGGTGACAGTCACAGACACAGGAGTCACAGTTTTGGGTAAAATATCCTTTAATCATTATCCTGTACAATGCATACTATCCTGTCCCCGACTACAAGAGGGCCTTCACCTGTGCCCTCTTGGTGACCCTACAACTCCTTAATCTTTTGTGGCCTGACATTATGTTTGGGTGATCCGCCAGGATGCCCATCAGAAGTGGAGATGGTCCTCTGTGTTCCGCTTCATGCCTTGGATCTTGCCACCCAGTGCTACCATTTCCTGTCCCAAGCTTTCTACTGCAGTCACCATCCTCGCAGTGTCAGCCTGGGTACCACACAATGCTGGCACCATGTCTTGCGCTTAAAGGCTGTTGGAGTCCACCAAACGGCCTCAAAGTTGCCGGAATGTCTCCGACACCCCCCTCTTGCAATAATCGGCTCCGCTTCTGAACATAAGAAATAGGAGCAGTAGTAGGCCATCTAGCCCCTCAAGCCTGCCCCGCCATTCAATAAGATCATGGCTGATCTGATAGTGATTCAGTTCCACTTACCGTTAATCCTTAACCTGCTCCCCATAACCCTTCTGTATCTCCAGCAGCTTTGTGGGAATTGTTTCCAATGGTCTGGCATTCCCCCATGTATTTACTCTGTTAATCCCCCTGACACTATGGGTAATTTACCACAACCTACATATCTTTGGACTGTGGGATGAAACTGGAGCACCTGAAGGAAATCCATGCAGACATAGGGGAGAACATATAAACTCCACACAGACAATGACCCAAGCTGGGAATTGAACCCAGGTCCCTGGTGCTGTAAGCAGTGCTAACCACTGTGCCTCAAGCACTGCCTTTCACATCACATGAGACAGGATTTGTGACCTCGAAGGTAGTAATTTCAGGACTACTACTGATACCATGTGCTAGTGAGAGGAGATTAGGCAAATGAATGCCTGGCTTGAGAGCTGCTGCAGGGGACAGGGATATAGATTTTTGGATCATTGAGATCTTTTCTGGGAAAGGCTAAGCTGTTCAAGAGGGATGGTTACATTTGAACTGGAGGGGCAATGACATCCTGGCGGAGAGATATGCAAGAACCACTCGAGAGGGTTTAAATTAGTTTGGCATGGGGAGGGTGGGATCCAAAGCAGTAGGAAGACAGAAGAGAAGTTTGAGGATAGCACAGAAGTTGAAGAGAGCACATTAATTAGCAAAGGGAGTGTCAGTAATTCTAGTACCAGACAGATCAGACAAAAGCAAGACAGAGGACAAGGGAAGTCCGGATTAAACTGCATTTATTTCAATGCAAGAGGCCTGATGGGCAAGACAGATGAACTCAGGGCATTGATGACTACCTTGCACTGGGATATTATAGCAATTACTGAAACATGGCTAAGGGAGGGAAAGGACTGGCAGCTTAATGTTCCAGGGTACAGATAATACAGAAAAGATAGAACAGGAGGTAAGAGAGGAGGGGGAGTTGCTCTTTTGATTATAGAAAGCATCACGGCTGTACTGAGAGGGGATATATCCGAGGGCTCAGCCACTGATTCTATATGGGCAGAACTGAGAAATAAGAGGGAAATCACTTTGACAGGATTATACTATATGCCCCCAAATAATCAGGAAATTGAGGAGCAAAAATGTAAGGAGATTACAAATAGCTCCAAGAAAAATAGGATGGTAATAGTCAGAGATTTTAATTTTCCCAATATTGACTGGGACAGCCATAGTATTTATAGGGTTGGATGGGGAGAAATTTGTTCAGTCTATTCGGGAGGAATTCCTCATTCAGTATGTGAAATAGAGAGAGGGTAAAACTTGACCTCCTCCTGGGAAATAAGGAAGGGCTGGTGACAAAAGTGTTAGTGATGGATCACTTTGGGACCAGTGACCATAATTCTACTGATTTTAAGATAGCTATGGAAAATGATAGGTCTGTCCCAAAAGTTAAAATTCTAAACTGGGGCAAGATCAATTTTGATGGTATCAGGTAGGAACTTTCAAAAATTAATTGGGGGAATCTGTGGAAAGGAAAAGGACGTCTGGCAAATGGCTTTCAAAAATGTGTTAACCAGGGTTTAAGCTAAACACATTCCTCTTAGAGTGAAGAGCAAGGCTGGCAGAATTCAGGAACACTGGGTGATTCGGGATATTGAGGCCCTGATCAAAAAGAAGAAAGAGGCACATGATGTTATAGGCAGCTGGGATCAAGTGAATCTCTTGAAAAGTATAGGGGATGTAGGAGTAGAACATAGAACATAGAACATAGAACAATACAGCACAGAACAGGCCCTTCGGCCTTCGATGTTGTGCCGACCAAAATCAAAAGCAATGCCCCTCCAAACTAAACCATTCCCTTCTCTTCCATATACTTATCAACTAACCTCTTAAACGCCACCAAACTTGGCGCATCTACAACAGCTGCAGGCAGGGCATTCCACTCCCTAATCACTCTTTGAGTAAAGAACCTACCTCTGATATCCGTCCTATAACTCATACCCTTAATTTAAAGTTGTGTCCCCTCGTGCTAGCTTTCTCCATCCTAGGAAAAAGGCTATCACTGTCCACCCTATCCAAACCTCTAATTATCTTATATGCTTCAATAAGATCCCCCCTTATCCGCCTCCTTTCTAACGAAAACAACCTCAAATCCTTCAACCTCTCTTCATAGGACCTGCCCTCCATACCAGGCAACACCCTAGTAAACCTCCTCTGTACCCCCTCCAATGCCTCCACATCTTTCTTATAATGTGGCGACCAGAACTGCACACAATACTCCAAGTGCGGCCGCACTAGAGTGTTGTACAGCTGCAACATGATGCTGCGGCTCCTAAATTCAATCCCCCTACCAATAAAAGCTAAGACTCCATATGCCTTCTTAACCACTTTATCCCCTTGACTGCCTACTTTCAGGGATCTATTGACACATACACCAAGATCCTTCTGTTCCTCAACACTATTAAGAGCCCTACCATTAGCCCTATACTCTACACATTTATTGTTCCTGCCAAAGTGCATTACCTCCCCCTTTTCCACATTAAACTCCATTTGCCACCTCTCGGCCCAGCTCTGCAACTTGTCCAAGTCACTCTGTAAACTAAAACACCCCTCTTCACTATCTACCACTCCACCAACTTTATTATCATCTGCAAATTTACTGATCCATCCCTCAATACCCTCATCCAGATCATTTATAAAAATTACAAACAGCAGGGGCCCAAAACAGACCCCTGAGGCACACCACTCGTCACCGAACTCCACGATGAATATCTCCCATCAACCACCACCCTCTGTCTTCTATCTGCCATCCAATTTCTAATCCAATTAGCTAAATCACCCTCTATTCCACACATCTGCATTTTCTGTAGAAGTCTTCCATGGGCCCCCTTATCAAAAGCCTTACTAAAGTCCATATATACTACATCAACCGCCTTACCCCCATCCACCTCTCTGGTCACTTTCTCAAAAAACTCAATGAGGTTAGTAAGGCATGACCTACCCTTCACGAAACCATGCTGACTATCCCCAATCAATTCATTTCTCTCTAAATAACTATAAATCATATCCCTAATAATTCTCTCCAATACCTTGCCCACCACAGAAGTAAGACTCACTGGCCTATAATTCCCAGGAAGGTCTCTCTTCCCCTTCTTAAACAATGGGACCACATTCCCCATCCTCCAGTCCTCCGGAACCACACCCGTAACCAACGAGGACCTGAAGATCAGAGCCAGAGGCTCTGCAATCTCCTCTCTTGCCTCCCAGAGAATCCTAGGGTAAATCCCGTCCGGCCCAGGGGACTTATCCAACTTCAAACCCTCGAGAATTTCTAACACATCCTCCCTATCTACTACAATACTCCCCAATTTGCAACCCTGTACCTCAGTGCTCTCCATAGCTACATTTCCAGCACTCTGCGTGAATACCGAAGATAAATATTTATTCAGTGCCTCGCCAATCTCTTCAGGCTCCACGCACAACTTCCCACTGCTATCTATGCCTGGCCCTAATCTTGCCCTAACCAATCTTCTATTCTTAACATATCGAAAGAAAGCTTTAGGATTCTCCTTAATCCTATCATCCAACATCTTCTCGTGTCCCCTCTTAGCTCTCCTCAATTCACTTTTTACCTCCTTCCTAGCTAATCTATAGCTATCCATTGCACTACCTGAGCCTTCAAGCCTCATCCTGACATAAGCCTCCTTTTTCTTCTTAAGAGTTCTTCTTAGAGTTAAGAGAGAAATCAGAACGGCAAAGAGGGAGCACGAAATTGTTTTGGCAGATAAGGCAAAAGGGAATCCAAAGAGCTTCTACAAATACATAAAGAGTAAGAGAGTAACAAGGGAGAGAATAGGCCTTTTTAAGATCAACGAGGTAATTTATGTGCGGATCCACAAGAGATGGGTGAGATCCTAAATTAATATTTTTCGTCAGTATTTACTATTGAGAAAAGCATGGATGTTAGGGAACTTGGAGAATTAAATATTGATGTTGAGGAGTGTACATATTAAGGAGAAGGAAATGTTGGAAGTCTTAAAGTGCATCAAGGTATATAAATCTGTGGGACCTGATCCCAGGACATTGTGGGAGGGTAAGGAGGAAATTGCATGTTCCCTAGCTGAGATATTTGAATCATCTATAGTCATGAGTGAGGTACCTGAAGATTGGAGAGTGGCAAATGCTGTGTCTTTGTTTAAAAGGGGATGCAGGAAAAAGCCTGGGAACTGCAGGTTAGTTAGCTCACATCTGTGATGGGTAAATTGCTGAAAGATATTTTGACAGTCAGAATCTGCAGGCTTTTAGAGACGCAGGGACTGATTAGGAACAGTCAGCGTGACTTTGTGAGTGGAAAATCATACCTCATGAATTTGATTGAGTTATTTGAAGGGATAACCAAGAAGGTAGATGAGGGCAGTGCAGTTGATGTTGTCTACATGGATTTTAGCAATGTCTTTGACAAGGTACCACATGGTAGATTGTTGTGTAAAGTTAAATCTCAGGAATCCAGGGTGAGGTATCTAAATGGGTACAAAATTGGCTTCTAGACAGAAGCCAGAGGGTTGTTGTAGAGAGTTGTTTTTCAAACTGGAGACTTGTGACCAGTGGTGTGCCTCAGGGATCAGTGCTGGGCCTACTGTTTTTGTCATTTATATTAATGATTTGGATGAGAATGTAGAGGGCATTTGCAGATGACATCAAGATGAGGAATGTTATCTCCATTCAGCATGCAGCAGGATCTTGATCAATTGGGCCAGTGGGCTGATGAATGGCAGATGGAGTTTAATTTAGACAATTGAGAGGTAATGCATTTTGATAGATTGAACCAGGGCAGGACTTACTCAGTTAATGATAGAGCACTGGGAATAGGTGCAGAACAAAGAGATTTAGAGGTATATGTTCGTAGCTCCTTGTAAGCAGAGTCATAGGTAGACAGAGTGGTGAAGAAGACATTCAGCATGCTTGGTTTCATTGATCAGAACACTGAATACAGGAGTTAGGACATCTTGTTGAAGTTGTACAAGACATTGATAAGGTCACACATAGAATACCGTGAGTAATTCTGATCACCTTTCTATAGAAAGGATATTATTAAACTAGAAGGCTGTACTTTCCTGTTAACAATAGCAGTTGAATCTTTGCAGTAACCAATCTGCTGAGCAATCCCTCAATATTTTTATTGAGCCAAACTTGTACTTAGTTTACCAGTCCTGTGTGAGATTGGTAATTTGTGTGAAGCAAATGTAGAAATAAAACACGTCCCATTAATAATATCTCATCTAGATAAGGTATATGGCTCATAGGGGAAGTAGATTTTGAATCAAGTGCTATGGCCACTGATCAAGCAGGTTATTTAGCATTTAATGCAAAAGGACTGGAGTATAAAAGTAGGGAAGTGTTGTTGCAATTATATAGTGTTGGTGAAACCATATCTTGAATATTGTGTCCAGTTTTGGTCTCCTTATTTGAGGAAGGATGTGGTAGCATTGGAGGCAGTTCAGAGGAGATTCACCAGATTGATTCTGGGGATGAAGGGGTTGTCATATGAAGAGAGATTAAACAGTTTGGGCTTGTACTCGCTGGAGTTTAGAAGAATGAGAGGGACTTGATCAAGATATATAAAATACTAAAAGGGCTTGATAAAGTAAATGTAGACCAAATGTTTCCTCTTATGGGGCAATCTAGGACAAGAAGTCATAGGTATAGGTTGGAAGATTTAAAACTAAGATGAAGAGGAATTACTTGCAGAGTATGATAAATTTATGGAACTTGCTGACCCATTGTGGGGTGGAGTCTGAATCATTTCAAGAAGGAGATAGACATATTTCTGATACAAAAAATCGGTTAAAGAGATAAGGGGAACGGGTGGGAGGTGGATTTGAGACCAGGGAGAAATCAGCCATGATCTGATAAATGGTGGAGCAGGCTCAAAGGCTGAATTTGCCTACTTCTGCTCCAAATTCCTATGTTCCTATGTTAATTTGTTTGGATTAGTTTTGTTATAGCATCAATCCCAAAGGTGACTTGTGTGCAATCCTGATTTGAGCATTGTAAATGGTAAAGAGATTCTGAGAGGGCAGAGTTGAGCCTGTTGTGCATTCTCCTGTAGATAAACTGTTGATATGCCTTGTCTAGTTTAGCTTCTGGTCAATAATGATAGTTATTGTGAGGGACGTGACAGCGTCATTGAAGATCAGTGATAGGCAGCTGGACCTCCTCTTATTTGACATTGTCGGTACCTGGTACTTAAGGTAAGAATGTTGCCTGATTTTTATGATCTCAAAGTGTGATTGTGTACACGGTTGAAAAAGGCTGCTTCATTAAGAATGGAGTTAACAGAACTGTACTCGATGGAATTGTCCTAAGGTCCATCTTTGTTCAAATTGAATGAATTAACACTAATGTTACTTTGATAAATATACTGTGTAGAAATCATTACAGATTATAAAATGGAAAACCAAAAGGTCAGAAGGGTAGTAGTAATGCATTCAAAGTTATGCACTGGTCATATGCAGTTTGTAAATAAACTGTTTGTTTTAAATTCTTGTTTGAGTGCAGATGTTCAGTGTTGTACTTGCTCTGCAATTGTCCTTTCAAATACTCTGGTTAATTTTAAACTGAACTGGATAGGTCAATATTAAAACCAGACATAAAGTCCGTTGCCACTGGGAACAGCTAACTTGTGTTACTGAAAATTGACAGAGTGCATTCCCCCCATATCTCCCCCAATCAAAGTTTTAATATTATAATTGTCAGCCTTGTTTTGTATTTTTTTTATGGTCTAACCTCGCTCTATCTCTGTAATCTTATCTAGCTCCATGGCATTCTGGATAGCTGTGATTCTCTGATTTTGGCTCTATCTTTGTGCCCTCAGTTGCCTGGGCTGTAAGATCTGGAATTCACTCCCTGTGCCTCGTCACCTCGCTATCTATCTCACCTTCCTCCTTTAACACGCTCCTTAAAACCTACCTCTTTGACTAAGATTTTGGTCATTTGATATGATATATCTCTTTATATGTCGAGCTGTCATATTCTGTCTGTAATAATGTTGTGGAGCTCCTTAGGGGTTTTTTTTTTACATTAAAGGTGCTATAAATATACATCGATGAGTGTTTGTATATGTCACTTTTGGACCTCTTACTCCCAACTTGCAGCATTTTGATCAGTGTGTTGCTGTATAGCTGATGCTAAGAGCAGTCTTCTCGTAATGGGTGAGGCTGTGAGACATGTGGTATTGTGAATCTTGAATCCTTCTCTATTGAGTATTGAGGCCTCCACCTGAACAGTCCACATAGTGGAAGTCTTGTTCCAGTTCGATTCTATTTTGGGTGGAAACATGGTTCTTATTGGGGGAGGCGATGGTGTAGCTGGACTGGTAATCCAGAGATCCAAGATAATGCTCTGGGGACCAAAGTTCAAACCCCACTGTGGCAGATGGTGAAATTTGAAAAATCTGGAATTAAAAGTCTAATGATTGCTGTAAAAACCCATCCAGTTCATTAATATCCTTTAGGGAAGGAAGTCTGCTGGCCTTAGCTGGTCAGGCCTACCTGTGACTCCAGAGCCATAATAATGGGCAATAAAGACTGGCCCAGTCAGCAACACCCACATCCCATGAACAAATCAATAATTGTAGGCTGCCTGGTTTGTGTGTGGGTTGTGCCCTGGAGGTGCCAGCAGAGAACCTCACTCGCCCAGTGCCATTGTTAGGTGGCTGAGTAGATTGGCAAAGGATGGAGGCAGCATGACCAGGATATTGGACATCCAGCTCCTATAACTACACACCAATATGATGGAATCCCCCTCAGTCTGGGGGATTCTAGACTGAGCTGCTATATGGTGCCTGCACAGCAATGGACAGGCAGTCAATTACAATAAGGTAAGGAAAAGCCTGCATTTCAGTTAAGCTGCAAGTTGGCTGTGCCTACCGGTCTCTGACAAGAGAGAATAAGATGCCAGTAGCTCTCTTTGAATGGAGCGTCTTCACGATCTTCCTTACATAACAACAAACTTCAAGGTGGTGTAAATATCTGCAACCCTAGGTTGGAAGGATCCCAGATACACACAAGTTGATTGCCACAGTTGCCTGCACAGCCACTGGCAATTTGGTCTCACTCTCCTCTGTGGCTGGCGACAGATTTTAGACATAGGGCCTTTACTGAAGCCCATACATCTCGCACACTATTCCTAACTGAGATTCAGATAGGAGAATTATTTTCTGAGCATCCAGGCTGCATCTTACCTCGCTCGCCAAGAGACTACCTCCTCCATCTCTTCCTTCTTCCAACATCGTGTCCAGCTGTGCATAGCCTCTATTCATTCTCCCTTTCTGTATTCACAGAGTAATATCTACATTTGCATCTGTCTGGCAGCAAGTGGATTGTGGAGGATAGAATCTTCAGCATCAGCAACTTCTGTAGAGTTTTGCAACACAAAAAAAATGAAAAATTCGAAATCTATACTACTCTGTCCATCTGGAAGAAATCAAACCAGCAAATTACACGTAGGTAGTTGATGATCTCCTTAAACAGCGGTGACGGGGAGTTCTGTCAGCTTACTGTGTGCTTAGTTTAAGAGAGTGTATTAACTGCAGTACTAAGCTCCAGAATGTCACGGTGGCATCAATTATTGTACAACATAGATTGATGTCACGAGCTGCCTATTCTGCATACTTCCACATACATACAGTGGACATTAACTGCACGCACCCACACTAACTAGCTGCACCCACACTAATATAACAAGGTGATGTATGACACTGTTTGCAGCTGTGAGTGTGCATTAGACTCCTTTTTGGCCCCTGATTGATGTCCAAAGCTCCATAATTTTGCCCCCATGAGAGTATCTGGGGTCTCACCAGTCACCTGGAGAGCCAGTAAGAGACTTGCTTTGCCTTCTCCGGAAATGCCCACAAATATTAACTTCTCCTCAGGCACTCAGGTGGCCGCCCCCTCAGCGGATGAAAGAGCCCAGGAGTGGAAAATTTGAGTGCCGAGAGCCACTAGCCAATCAGAGACTGCCAACTCTTTTGCTCACTGGTGCCCCACCAGGGAGGCTGTGGATTCCGAGGGAAGATCAGCCACTGAAGGCCCCGGATTCAGGAGCAACCCAGACCAGGGTTAAGTCATGGTGCGGGAGGGGTTTGTGGAGCGGGCACAGTGGGGAAGTTGGGGAGGGGCTCAGCAGCACGGATGCAGGTGTAGATCTTAGCTCATGGCTCAACTGGAGCATCAACTATGTTGTTAACATGGCGGAGGAAGCTGGCATCAACACTGCTTTACCTGCCGGCTGCCATACTCAGTGAATAAAGGTCACTGAGAGGTCCCTGAGATGGAGCTGCCGTTCAAACATGAATTAGACTGTTACATGAAAAAGAAGAATGTGCAGTGCTGTGGGAAGAAAGTGGGGTAATAGCATGAGGTGAACTGTTAATTTGGAGAGCTAGTGCAGAAACAATGGGCTGAATGGACTGCAACAATTCTGTGAATAGCGCAAATTTTTTTTTTTCACAAATTTGCAGCAGTAAAAATTATTTTCACTCTAATAAAGATTCACAATGCGATATTTCTGCTTAGATCTTAGGCAGAAAAAAAGGGGGCACGCTTTCATATCCATCAACCAGAATTGAAGAACAGAAGTCTAGCTGTTAAGTACAAAGATAATTTATTAATGCTTTAGTCTCCAAAGTGAGCATTACATCCATGCTAATGACATGTCTGCGCAACACATTATCAGACCTTGGAAATCTGTCGTCTGTTAATACATGATGGCAGTTCTAGGAAACTTGAGCCAAAGAAGGTTGATCTGGCAAATATTTTTTAAAACAACAAGCAACGTATCCAAACAAAAAAAAATCCATTGACAGCTCATGACCCATCTCCCCCTCTTCCCATTCTGTTAGTTAAGGTGAATTTTCTGAAACGGGTGGGTGGGTGGTGGGGGAGGGGCAGAGTCTAAAGGTTAGAGCTTACCAATCCAATCAATACCAATGCCTTTATTGGAAGTTCTGCAGCGTAGGACCTCTGTCCACCCGTCTGTCCTTGCCTTGACCCCGCCTGAAATTCTAAGGACTGGGTTACTTACACACACACACAAAACACCGTGTGCCTGAGTCAGTTACTAGTGTGCACATTATGGGACCAGCATTTTATCATTCCTATCAGGAGGAGGGTGTAGACTGCTTGCTCTGTCTTAAGAGTTCAAATCTTTACCGATCCTCATTTTTCTTCGTATACTCCCTGTTCATTCTTTTGCTCTCCTTATTTCTGTTGCTTGTCCTTCCCTCAGTCCTATCCCAGGCCTCTCTGTATTGCATTTTCAAATTCCCAACTATCGATCCGTTGATTCACAGTTCATCGTGATATTTATGCAGCTACTGATTTAGCTTCTCCATCATCTTTGATCTCTTTGAAAACCATTACAGTCATTTCCATGAGTCATAACACCAGAATACCATTCAACTCCCACTCCCTCAAGACAAGTCATGCAGGTTTGAGTGAATGTAGCAGACAATGGGTTTGGTTACTTATCGCTAAACATAATAGCAAAGCATGACTGGGTCCTGCTCTCGTAGAAGGATGCCATTCAGCCCATCGAGCCTGCACTGGCAACAATTCCATCCAGGCCCTATTCCTGTACCCCACATATTTACCCTGCTAATCTCTGTAATACTGAGGGACAATTTAGCATGGCTAGTCAATCTAACCTGCAATCTTTGGACTGTGGGAGGAAACCCATGCAGATGCAAAGAGAATGTGCAAACTCCACACACTGATTCAAGACTGGAATCAAACCCAGGTCCCTGGCGCTGTGAGGCTACAGTGCTGATCACCATGCCGCTTCTTGTTAAAACTACCCATTGTACAGAGGTGACCCTTGGTTTAACTTCTTTGGATTGTGGGAGGAAACCAGAGTATCCAGAGGAAACCCACGCAGACATGGGGAGAACATGCAAATTCCACACACAGTCACCGAAAGATAGAATTGTCCCTGGCATTGTGAGGCAGCAGTGCTAACTACTTTGTCACCATGCCAACATTCGCTGAGGATGTTGGGGAACAGGGGAATTGTCTATTAGGAATGAAACATCCTGTGCAGTTCCCACAACACTCCGCATGTCAGCATTTCCATAGCACCTGCCAGTTTTCAGTCCAGAGACCAGAAGATCTGGTCCAATGTGGTAAAATTGATGAAGGAATGGAACATTCTGGGGATTTATGTATACAAATCTTGTACATAAAGATGCAAGTCAAGTTGATAGGGCAGTTAACAAAGCATCACATAAAAAAAGGATCTGTGACTTAATGGACAGAGTACAAACACATGGACCTTATGGTAGACATTTTTAGACCACTGCCCAAAGGAGACCACTATTCTTATGTTCCTGTTTTTTTTTCCCTTCTGGGAGCTTAATCCTCAGTTAGAGGAAAGGTTGTGAATGGGTGAGTAAATCAAAGAAATAAAACAGAGTTTTGTATTGTAAATTATGAATTGTTACTTCTCTCTAATTATCAATAATTACATCAAAATCAGTGATAATCCCTCCTGACTGATGCAATGAGGGAGCGTGATGTCAATTACTGTGGAAATTTTGGCAGATAACCCAGAAATCCTATTACTGTTGTGCCAGAAGATTATTATACAAGCAAACCTGAACTAATCCTTCCACAAATCCGACTTAATTAATAACAAATGTTCATGTTCACTGACACCTTCCACCCCTAATCAGGAGTGGGGGATGAGTGATGGATTCCTTGTGAGGTCATGCCTGTAGGCTGAAGCTATGTGGGCCAATGCAGTGCAACAGGTCAGACTAGGAAAGTTAAAAGCAAAGTACTGCAGATTTTGGAATCTGAAACAAAAACAGAAAGATGCCGGAAAATCTCAGCAGGTCTGATAACAGAACATAGAACATAGAACATTACAGCGCAGTACAGGCCCTTCGGTCCTCGATGTTGCGCCGACCAATGTAACCAATTTTATGATCCTCTATCGTAAACTATTCCAATGCTATCCATATGCCTATTCACTGCCTATTTGAACGCCCTTAAACTTGATGAGTCCACAACTGCTGCAGGCAGGGCATTCCACGCCCTTACTAGCAAGCCCTTACTCTGAGCAAAGAACCCACCTTTAGCATCTGTCCTATAACTACCACTCCTTAATTTAAAGCTATGTCCCCTCGTGTTATCCATCTCCATCCTAGGAAGAAGGCTCTCTCTATCCACCCTATCTAACCCTCTGATCATCTTATATGTCTCAATTAAGTCACCTCTTAGCCTTCTTCTCTCTAATGAAAATAACTTCAAGTCCCTTAGCCTTTCCTCATAAGACCTACCTACCATACCAGGCAACATCCTGGTAAACCTCCTCTGCACCCTTTCCAATGCCTCCACATCTTTTTTTATAATGTGGCGAACAAAACTGTACACAATACTCCAAGTGCGGTTGCACCAGAGTTTTGTATGGTTGCAACATAACATCTTGGCTCTGAAATTCAATCCCTCTACCAATAAATGCTAACACACTATACGCCTTCTTAACAACCTTATCAACTTGAGTACCAACTTTCAGAGATCTATCTACCTGTACTCCGATTTCTCTGCTCATCTACACTACTAAGAGTCCTACCGTTAGCCCTATATTCTGCATACATATTATTCCTACCAAAGTGAATCACCTCACACTTTTCCACATTAAACTCCATTTGCCACTTCTCGGCCCAGTTCTGCAACTTATCTATGTCCCTCTGCAAACTGTAACGTCCATCCTTACTGTCTACAACGCTTCCGACTTTGGTGTCATCAGCAAATTTACTAACCCATCCCTCTACACCCTCATCCAGGTCATTTATAAAAACAACAAACAACAGTGGCCCCAAAACAGATCCCTGAGGTGTACCACTAGTAACTAAACTCCAGGTTGAATATATCCCATCAACCACCATCTTCTGTCTTCTATCAGCAAGCCAATTCCTAATTCAAATTGCTACATCTCCCTCAATCCCATGCATCTGCATTTTCTGCATTAGTCTTCCATGGGGAACATTATCAAATGCCTTGCTAAAATCCATGTACACCACATCAACTACCTTGTCCTTATCAATCTCATTAGTCATCTTTTCAAAAAACTCAATAAGGTTTGTGAGGCACGACTTTCCCTTCACAAATCCATGCTGACTATCCCTAATCAATTCATTTCTCTCTAAATGACTATAAATCCCATCCCTTATAATTCTTTCCAAAACTTTCCCCACTATAGATGTAAGGCTCACTGGTCTATAATTTGCAGGACAGTCTCTGCTCCCCTTAAACAAGGGGACAACATTTGCAATCCTCCAGTCTTCCGGCACTCCATCTGTAGACGACCGTATCTCTGGGGAACAAATAGAGCCAACGGTTCAAGTTTAAATGCGCCTTTGTCAGAGGTCTGATGAAAGATCATTTAGAATTGAAATGCTGGCTTTACTGTCTCGACAGCTGTTGTCAGATCTGCTGAGATTTTCCAGTATTTTTCTGTTTTTTATGTCTATGAAACTTAATTATTTTCTCTGTGAGTCTGGAGTGCGCTTTGTCACCCAGAAGGAAAGAAGAGGATCTACCCTAGCTCAGCGGCTCAGCCCCAATACAATTCCTCAACATACAGCCAAGGCAAATTCCTACCCGCCTGCCAGAATAAAGAACAGTACAGCACAGGAACAGGCCCTTCGGCCCTCCAAGCTGCACCAGTCACATTGTCATATCCAGACCAATTGCTTATATCCTTCTATTTCCCGTCTGTTCATGTGTCTCACCAGATAAGACTTAAATGTCATTAACATATCTACCTCAACCACGTCACTTGGCAGTGCATTTCAAGCCACTACCACCTTTTTCCCCGTACATCTCCACTGAACTGTGTAGTGTAGATGAGTTTGGCCAGTTAGAACATAAAACACTGCGGCACAAACAGGCCCTTCAACCCACAAGTTGCACCGACCAATCATATCAGTACCAGGCCATAGGACTATCTGTAACTCCCAATCCCATTAAATCCCATGTACTCATCCAGAAGTCTTTTAAAAGACCCCAGTGAGTTCGCCTCCACTAGCACTGACGGCAGCTGATTCTACTCAGTCATCACCCTCTGAGTGAAAAACTCCCCCCTGATATCTTCTCTGTTCTTGCTGCCTAGCACCTTAAACCTGAGTCCTCTCGTAGCAACTTTCCAGCCCTGGGAAACAGCCCTGAGAATCCACCCTATCTATTCCTCTCAACAGTTCCAGACAGGACTCCAAGAACACTTCTGTAAGTGAGGCCCTGCCTATCCTACATATTCCCAGACTTCCAGTTTTCCCTCTCTATGTTGGGAATCACAGACTCGGGCCCCATTTTAACATCCAGCAACACCATCTCTGCTCACCAGTCTGTGTTTGCTTTGGTTCTTTCATTATAAGAAGGATAATTGGAAACCATCACTGATAACATCAATGAACCCATTGTTCCCTGATTGTAGATCAGTTTATCAGACAATGGTATCCTTTTAAATTTCAATGAAGCCTACTTAATCTTAATAAACTCTATCATCAAACAACAATTGTCTGGCTCAACTCGTATGAAAGATATATTACCCTCTGTGAAACTGAACTGTGTTGACTGGATAATCCCAGCTCCAATTGCTGCTCTATGCTGAATTTGTGGATCTTGGGCCTGGTAAAGATATCAGGGGTGACACAGTGGCAAACACTGTTGCCTCACAGTGCCAGGGAGCCAGGTTCAATTCCGGCCTTGGGTCACTGTCTGTGCAGTGTTTGATCTTCTCGTCTGATGCTCCGATTTCCTACCACATTCCAAAGATGTGTGGGTTAGGTTGATTGGTCATGCTAAATTGCCCCTTATTCTCAGGGGTATTAGCTAGGGTAAATGCATGGAGTTATGGGGATAGGAAGGACCTGGGTGGGATTGTGGTCAGTGCAGATGGGCCAAATGGCCTCCTTCTGCACTATAGGGATTCTATGATGCCACAATAGTTCTGAGTATCTCTGGGCTGCAGAGAAGATAGGGCTTCATCTCTGGCTCACTGCTCAGTGGCCCTTCCTGCTACCTGTCCTGTGAAGGCAGCAACAGTCTTAACTATAATACCTTAAAAGGTCTTACGTATTGGGTTGAATTTTCCCCTCAAAATTCTAAGTGTCATAAAAGTCTGAAAACCAGAACGTTTTCCCACATTCTGTCAACCTTTTTGGTAGTCGGGAGTTTCATGGAGGTGCAGATCCTCAGCTCGTTGGGGAAGCTGGCTGCTGACGAACCTGATCTCCCATATGTCTATCAACCAGCCCCCCTTCCCCCCCACCCCACACACACACATAGACATCATGCACCAACATCTGTCAACACCCTCCCCCATACGCAGACAAATGTAACCTTTCAGGTGGCACAGTGGTTAGCACTGCTGCCTCACAGTGCCAGGATCCCAGGTTTGATTCCCGGCTTGGGTCACTGTCTGTATGGAGTTTGCACATCCCACCCTTGTCTGCACAGGTTTCCTCCCACAGATTGAAGGACCATGCTGGTTAGGTGTATTACCCCAAACAAGCATGTGGCGACTAGGGGAATTTCACAGCAACTTCATTGCAGTGTTAATGCAAGCCTTACTTCTGACTAATAAATAAACTTTATCTTTTTCAAAGTCATTGTACCCAATCCTTCTCTGTCAGCTGTAAGCCCCATCAAAGCAATATTACAATTCCCTGTGTCTCTACATGTTAATAGATGAATAACCAATAAGCCTGAGTTATCTATTCTTCCCCTTAGGAATGATAAACTCTGATAGCCTCGTTATTGGCTTGTTACAGAATCAGAATATATCAATAGGATAATTAAACTGCTGGGAGGATCAGATACAATCAAGAGTTTACTGGACTCAGTTAACTTTAAGCAATTGATATAATGAGGAATCAATACTTGCATCATCTGATTAACTCTTTGCTAATACTGCATCTCCATAAACTCTTCCTGTTTTTTTTCTGCTTTCTTCAGTGCTGTCCATTGTCCTCCAGATCCAAAGACAGCTCTACCTGACCAGAACAGCAATAAAAGCATATAGACCATAAGACATAGGAGCAGAAGTAGGCCACTCGGCCCATTGACTCTGCTCCACCATTCAATCATGGCTGATATTTTTCTCATCCCCATTCTCCTGCCTTTTCACCATAACCCCTGACCCCCTTATTAATCAAGAACATATATATCTCTTGTCTTAAAGATACTCAATGACCTGGCCTCCACAGCCGCCTTCAGCAGAATTCCACAGATGCACCATTCTTTCCACCTCATCTCTGTTTTAAAAGATCATCCTTTTACCCTGAGGTTGTGCCCTCTGGTTCTAGTTTTTCCTACTAGTGAAACATCCTTTCATGTCCACTCTATCCAGGCCTTGCAAAATCCTGTAAATTTCAATAGGATCCCCCCCCCCCCCCTCATCCTTCTAAACTCCAACTAATACAGATCCAGAATCCTCAGCCATTCCTCATATGACAAACTCTTCATTCCAGGGATCATTCTTGTGACCCTCCTCTGGACTCTTCCCAAAGCCAGCACATTCTTCCTTCGATATGGGGCCTGAAACTGTTCACAAATGGGGTCTGACCAGAGCCTTATACAGCATCAGAAGTACATCCCTGTTCGTGTATTCTAACCCTCCTGACATGAATGCTAAGATTGCCTTCCTAACTGCCAACTGAACCTGCACGTTAACCTTAAGAGAATCTTGAATAAGGTCTCCCGAGTCCCTTTGTATTTCTGATCGAAAGCAGCTCTATGCAGAGCAATGGCAGCAACATTTCCTCAGTGATCAGAATTCAGCAGGGCAGAAACTAATGACAAGAAGCTAACTAGCACCATCTAATGACAAGTCAGCAAATAACCTGGAAGGAACTGATAAGCTCTGCAAAGTACACTGCTGACTGCTCTTTCCTGTCTGTTAGCTGCTGAGCGAGTTCATCACACTGCGAGTCTGAAGCCAAGTCAGCTCAATTCTGCAAAATAAAACATCAAGCCATTGTTTCCATGCTGACCTCATCATGACTGGAGATCTACCCCCCACAATCCGCAGCCACAAGTTCATAATCCTCTAATCCCACAAAACTTGATTCTATCTGGAGGGCAACATTAGCACAGTGGTTAGCACTACTGCCTCAAAGCACCAGGAACCCGGGTTCAATTCCCAGCTTGAGTCACTATCTGTGTAGAGTTTGCTCATTTCCCCCCGTATCTGTGTGGGTTTCCTCCAGGTGCTCCGGTTTCTTCCCACAGTCCAAAGATGTGCAGATTAAGTAAACTGACCATGCTAAATTGCACTTTAGTGTCCCAGGGAGTAGGTTAGGGAGATTAATGGGGTAAATGCATGGGGTTAAGGAGATTAGGGAGTGATGGGCCTGGGTAAAATGATCAATCAGAGAGTCGGTGCAGACTTAATGGGCCGAAAGGAATTCTATTATACTTTTTCCCAGGATCCACACACACTACTGTCCTGGTAAACCCATCGTATCAGCCTGTTCTTGCCCACGGGAACTCATTTCTTTCCATTTTATTGCATTTTCTCTCTCTCTCCTTGTCCAGTCCCTTCCCACTCTCAGATTCCTCTGGTGTCTTACATCACATCAACCATTTCCAGCTTCTCAGCCCTAACTGCATCCTCTTCACTACGGGTGTCTGATCCTTCGACACCTCCGTCCCCACCAGGAGAGCCTTAGAGCTCTCTGCTTTTTCTTTGAGCAGAGGCCCAAACTATGCCCATCCACCACCACTCCCCGCCGCCTGACTGAACCTGTTCCCATCACTCAAAAATTCATCTTTTCACCTCTCTTAATTCTGGCAAGTGAAAGATGTGGTTATGGACAGGAAGGAATGCAGTTGCTGGGTGTCTGGATTGTTTGTCGAAGAACAACATCCCACTGAGTCAGTGCCAATTGCTGAGAAGGTACAGCAGTCACTGGGCTTCTACTTTCTCTGGACTCTCTTCTCGGCCAGGTAAACTTTTTATTTCTGCTCACAACTTCCAATGCTCTTCCAAACATTCTGTCTCTACAGGTCACTGCCTTCAGTGACTGTCACCCAGTTTTCTGTAGTATTGTCCACTAATGGGGAGCTGGTGGCCCAACCCACTGGAGTGAAAGGAGACCACCCCACCCCCCCAGGAGGTTAGGGGCAAAGGGGGGCTGCCCCCAGGGCATTGCCAGCTTGGCAGTGCCAGCCTGGGCTCCTGGGACTTCCCAATGGCCAAAGTAGCAATGCCCAGGGGGTATCTTGGTACTGCCCACCAGGCATCGGGCAGTGCAAAGGGTTTTGGGGCCAGATGGGCAAGGCCTATTAGAGGCTGAGCCTATTGGAGGGGGAACGGTTAGTGGTGGTGGGAGGTCCCGCTGTCATACTATAGTCAGGATTGGTGACAGAGGGAGGGAAGGGGCTGGTGGGGACTGGCCATTGGGAAGGAGGTGTGGGGCGGTGGGGTCGGGGAGGGGGGCGGTCAGGGCTGCGGGGGGAGGTGATTGGGACTGTGGAGAGGTGGGGTTGGAGTGATCGGAACTGTCAGAGGGGCAGGGGTCAGGCCTGTCTGGGAGGCCAACGATTGGGAGGCTGGCAGCGCAGGGGCTACTGCGCATGCACCAATCTCTACTATGACAGATTGGCGATGCACAGTGGCCCATTTGTCTGCTGGCCTCTCCCGTGGGAATAGGCCCCGTCCCCAACTTTTCATTATACATCACAGAGTGCCTCAGGATGAATCACAGAGTCAGGGAGGTTCATTGTAAAAATCCCATTGCAAAAAGCAGTGGGATTTACTCCAGTTTTATGCAAATTCGACACAGTTTTTTTTTGGGAGAATCGCACCCTCATTTTTTAAAGTATGTCTAGCACTATCTCTGTCATGCTGTCTTGCATTCTGCGTTGAACTAAGGCTGACATTAGACAGGTCACTGGAACTGAGGAATTGTCACTGTGAAGATACTGATGGCTTTCCCTGGAGCCCTAATCTCCAGGAGCCTGCTCTGCTTGGCTGAAAGGTACAATATATTGGATACTCCTACCTCCCAGTCCTAGTTTTCTTTCTGACACCAAGAGTTGGAGAATTTGGGTGTGTGTGTGTTGAATATGAAGGAGGTGCCAAGTATAAAGCTGTGTGTGGAATATAAAGAAAGGAAGGAATGCTTGTGAGGCGAGAATGTTGCTATCGTGCGGTGGAAAGCCAGCAAAGAAAGAGGTTTAAAGTTTATTTATTAGTGCCACAAGTAAGCTTACATTAACACTGCAGTGAAGTTGCTATGAAAATCCCCTCATCATCACACTCTGGCATCTGTTCAGGTGACTGTGATGAACTAGAGAGTGCTGAGTTCACTGTTGTTGGAGAAGGTGATGGAGGGGGAGGGAACATTGGCAATGCTGGAAGAGTGGGCTAAAAATACAATCTTCAGAGGTGAAGAACTGTCTACTGGTCAGTTAACCTTTACTGAAGGCCGGTCTGGTCCTGGGGTGATGAAAGAGACACTGACCGTGTCAGCCAGCTCTTTACAGCTCTCCTGGTCCGAGGGTTTGGGGTTGAGGTGCTCTGGCTGGGTTCGATCGTATCAATGTCTCGTGTCTTTCTGATTGCTTGTCTGATCTGAGCCAACTTCTCAGGACTCGGGGATTCTGCTTTATCAGTGAGGGTATCATGGTTTGCCAGTAAATTGTATTCCAGGAGTCCCTATGGATTTCTTTAAATTCCCTGAGCAAGGCTTGTCTCTCAGGCAGGTGAAGAAGTTGTTTTAGATTTTCAAGAATTGCCAGCTGAGCAGTTGGGGGTTTGATCTGAGGGTAGTCCACTCTCTCCCAGCTAGGGATCAGCTCAGGTAAATACATGGGGTTATGGGGATAAGGCCTGGGTGTAGTCTCGATGGGCCGAATGACCTCCTTCTGCAATGTAGCATTCTATGATTCTTCGTCACTGATCCTTCCTAGCCGTCCCCTGCTATTAGATATAAGAAATTAAAAATAATTTTTGGGGCTAAAGGGATCAAGAAATATGGGGGGGAAGACAGTTTCAGATATTGAATTGGTGTCAGGCCATGATGGTAATGAATGGTGGAACAGGCTTGAAGGGCCGAATGGCCTACTCCTGCTTCCGGTTTCTATCTCTGCTCTCTGGAAAACACGTACAGCTTGACTTGGTTCTCGCCTGTGAATCTACTTCAGTATATTTAGATGGTGCAGTCAGTGTTTATTTCTTTGGTCAGGAGAACGTATCAGATGGTTTACCTCACTAATCTTTTCAACCACTTGATATGCGGCATCAAATTTGATTCTGAAAGAGTCCTTTGGCAGCAATAGCAGCAGCACGGTGACCTGTTTTCCTGGCTGGAGAGTTTGGATTTCACATGCCTGTCTGTCTGCTTTCTCATTAGTTGCTACAACACTTCTAAACGTGCATTGGCCACAGCACATTGAATCAGTTGTTCTTGGGACATACACATTTTGCTCCCTGTGCATTCCAGAAACCTATCCTTTCATTAGTTTCAGGGAGCATCGCACCTCAAGTGTAAATTAAGTCAAATGAACTGAAGACTGTGGACTCATTGGGTGGGAGCAAACAATACCTTTGTCTTTATTCCTGAATTATTCGAGGAAAATTGAGTCAGCTCCTCAATCACAGCCTCGGGGAATTGGCTGGCAGCCCCATAATAAGAAGAACAAAGAATGGTACAGTACAGGAAACAGGCCGTTCGGCCCTCCAAGCCTGTGCCGCTCATTGGTCCAACTAGACCATTTGTTTGTATCCCTCCATTCCCAGTCTGCTCATGTGACTATCCGGGTAAGTCTTAAACGATCCCAGCGTGTCTGCCTCCACCACCCTGCTTGGCAGTGCATTCCGGGCCCCCACCATCCTCTGTGTAAAATACGTCCCCTGATATCTGAGTTAAATCTCGTCCCCACCTCCCCCCCCACCTTGAGCCCGTGACCCCTCGTGATTGTCACCTCTGATCTAGGAAAAAGCTTCCCACTGTTTACCCTATCTATACCCTTCACACAACCATTCACAGTCTCTCACTGTCTGGTTAATGTTGGTAATTGATTAGAAAGGGGTGGGTTCACTTGCAACCTAAGGTTTCCCTGCAACCTGATGACAGGTTTTGCAGCATGCTTCCTCAATGAACCAGAATCGCAGGAATTGCAAGTCCCAACATGTTCAGCCATTGGATTGGAATGGGCAATTTGCCAAATTTTCTCATGCTATTCTGAGGGCCTTACAATTTGTTGCAGTACTGCCCACTTCTCATCTGCCAATCTCCCAGGAGTCTCCACCTTGGCATTATTACTCCATCTCACGAGTAATAGGACTCAGGGACTTGGAACCCAAGCAACTTCCTCCTCAGCGCAGGCAGTCTGTGCTTCAAATCATGATCTACCCATTGAGCTTTAATTAGGGACGTTCATCTGAGCACCTCCTCCCCTTCAGGTTGATTTTCAAAGAAAGTTTTGACTAACCAGACACCCCTGCCATCTAGCTAGGGTGCCACCTCCTTCTCATTTAAATTTGTCTGGGTCACTGCAAGTTCGAAACAATCCCTGGGACTTCCCGGTTCTTTGTTTCCCTTTTTGTGTTTGGTTTGTCTCGGACCAGGAAAATCATTGCCCAACAAGAATCCTATCCTTGTCAGCAGCCTTAGTGACTAGGTCCTAGACTATGAGTGGACTCAGTAGAAGGGAATGGACATGGATCCTTCCCCAATTCCACTACTGAACACATTGGCATTTAAGAAGGTTTCAGTGGTAGGATTAGATCTTTTGCCTGCATTAGGGATTGAGTGAAAACCACATAATGAATTTGCAAATTTCGTTTGAAGCTCACGCTATCTTGAAGGACCAAACTAGTAGCTCTTGGGAAATTTTGTCAGCATAAGATGATACTCCAAAATGGGCTAATTTCTGCAGCTAAGGTCACTAATCTTGTGGAAGCTTGAGACTGGGAAAAATTCTCCAACAGTATTATTTGTCTTAATCCATTCTCAATTTTTAAGGCCAGCACCCACTTGCCCAATGCATTATGGGCTTTCAATGAGAATTGGAATTGGTTTTGGAATTGTTAACTGTACGCTTCTGGGATGAGTTCACAGGCACTTCAAAACGCTTGATCAAAACTTTTGCCTATACATTATTTACATAACTATTGGTGGCCAACATAGAATAAGCCTGATGAGCACCTCTCTTTTAGTGAGCTTGCAGCAAGAATCCAGATTTTCCTGGCCACTTTAATCAGAGGCAAGCTTTTCAAATGGGATAAAGAATGCCTTTATATCATCCTCATCAAATATAGGTACTAACCTAGAGTACTTAAAAAAAGTAAAGCTTGTCTCTGAACGAGGGTGAGCCAAATCACCAGCTGTTTCCCCACTATTGGAAAGGATTACCTTTCCCTAGGCAATTCAAGTGTCTTTCTCTTTGGCACTACAATTCCACCTTCAGCTTCACCAGTTGGAAGAGACATTTTTACACTCCCTCCTGAAATTCTAATTCTAGCTTCTGCTCTTCTAGGTGCATCAGGGTAACCTAGCTTAACTCAGGTTCTGAATCCTCTAGCTGGTCCAATTTTGTCATGAGGGAGAAGTGCTCAGTGACACTCCCCAAACCTTGTATTTTTGTGCTTTCTGTCCTTCTGTCCTCCTGTCGTATGAATGTTTTCACACCAAAGTTAGCTATCCTATTTTCACTCGTTAGTATTCACCAAGCTTATTGCTGGAATCTCCTTTTTGTTTCTTGTTACAACAATTTTGGCCATGTCCCTCCCCCATTCAAATTTCTTTTAAAGTCAGATTCAGCTTGTTTACAATGGATTTAACACCGCATAGGTCTCCAGTTCTGTGATGGACAGAATTTGGGTGATTTCCTTCCAGTCCATTATCAAAATGTTTGTGTGTAAAGTGTGCCTATTTCCTTACACTCAAAGTGATTTTTCCTAATTTAAAATAAATCCATGATGTGGAATTGCCAGCATTGGACTGGGGTGGGCACTGTAAGATGTCTCACAACACCAGGTTAAAGTCCAACAGGTTTATTTGGAACCATGAAAAGAAGTAAAGTTTATTTATTAGTCACAAGTAGGCTTACATTAACACTGCAATGAAGTTACTGTGAAAATCCCCTAGTCATCACACTCTGTTCAGGTAGACTGAGGGAGAATTTTAGCAAGCCACTTAACCAGCACGTCTTTGGACTGTGAAATGAAACCAGAGCATCTGGATGAAATCCACACAGACACAGGGAGAACCTGCAGACTCCACATAGGCAGTGATCCAAGCTGGGAACTGAATCTGGCTCCCTGCAGCTGTAAGGCAGAGGCGCTAATCACCATGCTGCCCTTTCGGAGGTTTTGGAGTGCTGCTCTTTTTTCAGGAGAGTCACTGACCTGAGGAAGGAACAATGCTCTGAAAGTTCGTGATTCCAAATAAACCTGTTGGACTTTAACCTGGTGTTTGTGAGACTTCTTAAAATAAATTCAAGTAGCCAGTTTTTTGGTGATTTTAAAACTAGAGGAGGTTACTGATAATCATACTGTTGCCCCAAGTGTTTGAAATACAGTGTCTTAATCATTCATCACACTCATACTGTCACACAGGTAAAGGTTGGGTACAGATGAAGTTAAAGCCATAGTTATAAAAATTGATTTTATAATTCAGTCTGTGACAATGCAGACCCGATGTTCTGGTTGAGATGTTCCTTTAGTTGGAGTGAAGGTCTTTTAGAGACAAAGTATTTGCATGAAGCTGCAAAGCGTGGTGTAGATGAATAACCAGATGGTTGCTTATTAGGTAGACTCAGGAATTAGAGGAAGTGTACTTTGGCTGCATTAGGAGACTTTCAGTTATGATGGTTCAGCTATCTCAGATGTTCCTGGTGTTTTAGGTATTTCTCTGCCAGATTCAATTTGTTCAGGACATTTTAAACTTTAGTCACCGAAAGCCAGTTTCAGTCACATGATTTCACAAACAATACTACTGGGCTCCAGGCTACTGCGATATATAATGGAACATGTCATTAACTCTTGTCACAAGGCCCAACTGAGCTCTAATATTCTCCTTATCCTTATTCCTCAAAACTGATTCATCCTTAAACAATGAGATATTTAAACTTCACAGGGGACTGCCAAGTACCCATATTTAGTTCCACGCTCAGCTAAATGTTGGTTACAGAATGAAATATTATCCATAGTTTAAATGTTCATGGTCACAAGTTAAGATGCAGCATTTTAACAGGTTTAGTGGCCACCTCCACAAAGTATGATGTTCCAGTCTATAATACCAATCAATCTAGCCAGCGATGCCCATATCCCATAAATGAATAAAAACAATTTTATCCAATATCCTCCTGCTTCTGCTGATTGCGACAATAAGATTGTTTTGAAGCTTTGTATGGATATTTTCCACAGTTCTTTTGATTGACATGCAGCAGGATAGAATGGTGACAGGAGCCTGGATTTGATTCCAGCCTCAGGTGATTGTCCGTGTGTGTGGGTTTCCTCCAGGTGCTCCAGTTTCCTCCCACAGTCTGAAAGACATGCTGCTTAGGTACAATGGCTATACTCAGTTTTCCTTTAGTGTGTGGTGACTGGGGGATTTTTACAGTAACTTCATTGCAGTGTTAATGTAACCCAGTTGTGACACAAATAAATAAAAAAAACTCTTGTTGCTGATTCAACTATTATATTCAAAAGTAGAATGTAAATATCGTGAACCAGCTTTATTGAATACAATGTCTGATAAATTATTTATTTGTTTGGTTACTTATTGATGTTCCAAATCCATGGTTATGGACACACAGGACTGCAGGCATCAGATTCAAATTAGTTAAAGAGGCACTTTATAAAAATGTTTGACATTTTTATAAACATTTAACATTTAACATTTAAACATTTGACATTTTACTTTTCACTTCGTCAGTTAACCTGACATTATAAGTCTGGTCAAACTATCTCACAGTGAAAATGCCATATGTATTTGGCTTCATTATAGCAAAGGGGCAGAGAGCCAATCGATTCCCTTTAATTTGATTTATTATCGTCACATGTATTAGCATACAGTAAAAAGTATTGTTTCTTGTGTGTTATAATGTATACAGTACATAGAGAAGGAAAGAAGGTGCAGAATGTAGTGTTACAGTCATAGCTAGGGTGTAGAGAAAGATCAACTTAATATAAGGTAAGTCCATTCAAAAGTCTGACGGCAGCAAGAAAGAAGCTGTTCTTGACTTGATTGGCATGTGACTTCAGACTTTTGTATCTTTTTCCTGATGGAAGTAGATGGAAGAGAGCATGTCTGGGGTGAGTGGGACCCTTACTATTTCTTTCCCTTAGAAAGAAATACGCTTTGTATTAATAAAGTGCATTTCATCACCACTGGATGTCTTCAAAGTGCTTTACAGCCAATGAAACACTTTTGAAATCACTGGTGTAATGCAGGGAAGCAGTACCCATACCCGCACAGCAAATTCAAACCAACCAGAATGTGTTCCCGTCCCAGGCTTTTGTGATGTTGATTAAGGCATAAATATCGGCCAGGCCACCAGCTTTTCTTCAAAATAGTGCCATGGGATCTTTCACATTCACCCGAGCAAGAGATGGGGTGCAATAACTCAGCTGAAAGATGGCTCTTCAAGCAATTCAGTGCCCCCCTCAGGTCTGCACTGGAAGTGTCAGTTTTGAAATTTGTACTCAAGCCTTTGAACCTGGAACTTTGTGACTCAAGAGGTTGGAGAACTGCCATTAAGCCATGGCTACCAATCCATGAAAGATAATGGGAAATGACAGTGTGGATTTCAACATAATTTTGACAGAAGATCAGAGGAAGCTCTGGATCTGAAGACACTGTTTTCCACGATTTTAGCCATTATTTCACCAAAGTTGGAAAAATCTTATGAAATGTCCAGATATAATTGGAGGTAAATATTCTGAATAGTAAGCGTATTGCTCTGGGTTCATAAGAAGTTGTTTCAATAATTAGTTTTTTTAAAATAACCCAGTTCGCCATGGAGCCATGTAATTCTCCAAGACATTGTGGAACAGACAGACTGCTGGAAGTTAATAGCATTCCCTTTGCAGTCATCAACTCTACCACTTCACTGTTCCTCCCACTCACTATGTCCTGCATTGTGGCAGTTCAGACCAACCTTTGATTTTCTGCCCCTTCTTCATTTCCCCATTAGGAAATTTGTCCCCAGAAAGCTTGGTTTTAGGTCAAATTATCCTTTATCCCTGCAAAAACTATAGGACCTTCAAAATACTCTCCACAAAGACCTTCAGTCTCCTGGATAGGTTGCAACGGAAAGCTTGCCCTTGATAGAATAGGGAGGTAAGCTATCTTGGATCATAATTTCAACTCATTTTCACCTCTTTCACTCCATGTTATCAATGGTCAGTGCTCTTAATATATACTACCTCTTTTCCTACATTCCTGGTCTGCTGTCATTAAGGATTGTAATGCAACCATATTCTCACATTAACTTAGAATTATTGAATTCCTTTACAATCTTTCCTTTCTTCTACTGTAATTGTGCTTTTAAAACCTATGCGCTATATCGCTAACTTCCTGATTTTGATAAGGTTTGCTCTTATTCAGCCTATGAGGTGTAGGGAATAGCTTTTGCAGGTAGCCTACTTTCCTGAATACTTCCTGTTACATCACTGTTTGTTTCACTAATGGAGACAACACAGCGCCCATGATGGGAAAAAAAAATATTAAAGAAGGATACCATTTTGAAATTATTACAGAGATACTTTTTGTTTTCCATGCATTGTTTTACTGAAAACAGTTAAACTGTCCATGACTTGGATAACCTATGTCCTTGACAGTAAAATAATATGCAATCATTAATATAAAGATCTGCATTGTTTAACACTGTACAGCTTGTTCCATTTTTGCTGATCGGCACATTGTCGGTTTAATATCTTTTCCAAACCAAATTATCTCTGTCTTCATTTAACTGAGTGGGGTGACTTAATAACAGAATATACTGGGAAAACTTTTAATTTTTGCATTAATCTTTTGATAAAAGGATATTTGAATGAGGACATAGTTCAAGAACACAAGTTTATTGGGCACCGTGCGAGATAGTAAGTGGGTTCTAAGTCATAAAAGTGAATCTGTCAATTCCCGACCATTCATTCATCATTTCACACACCAAACACCCACAAAAAAATCAATGCACTGTAGCTGAAGTAACCAGAGAAGGCCTTTTTTTTGTAAATAAAAAACAGTCTTATGTTGGAAATGATCATCGGCACATTTGAATGCCGAAATCAATTACCATAAATTATCCTGTCAAAAAACAAGAATGATTCTTCTTTTACCATGTGATCTTAGATCCAAAGGTTGGCCCCCAAACACAGGAGCAGCACACAGCACCTTTTTTAGCGAATCGTATTTTTATATCTTGGGTTCAAAGTCTGGAAAATGATATAAATGTCATTAGGAAGAAGAGTTGAGAGAGGATCTGAACAGAGCCAAAGCCAGCGAGACTTTGCAATTTCAAAATAAAGATGATGATTCTGGAATAAGGCAGGTTAACCTTCCAATCATCATCACCCTTGTTTTTTTGGAATTTATGAGAAATTGCTTAGGAAAGCAGTGCAATACTACCTTTAAACTTTATTAAATCTTTACAATGTGTTTTTTAAAATTCATATTTAATTGTAGAAAACTGCAAAACTATTTTCTTAAACATTTTTGGGCTCTTCTAGTTACTGGGCACAGCTGAATCCATACAGACAAGGGGGCACGAACATTCGAATCCAGTCTCTGTTGAATTCTGTTGATATCAGTGACTGGGGGAATTTCAATAGTTTTTTTGTGTCACTCAGAAAGGAATGAGATTGATTCTGATTTTACCTTTCCAATTGCTAACCAGTGACATGGAAGAATACGCAGTCAATTGCTTAGAACTGAAGATCTGGATTGCTGCCTTGATTTCTTTGCCTCTCTTTTCATTTGAAGGTCAACCTCTTTTAGCCACATTTTTGGTCATCTGTACTGGTTTCTCACATTGGGTTCAGTGCTAACACTTGCTTGATAACTCGCCTGTAAAATGTCTTGGGACATTTTACCCCTTTAAAGATGCTAAATAAATGTAGTTGTTGAAGGATGTACACGGACATTAGATGAGGACAGATACTACTGTGATGATACCTGCAGTTGGATAGCCTGCTGCCACTCGATAGGTCAACAACACATACAGGATGTACCCCTGACAATGAGTCAAAGGGAATGTAATGGGAGGAGTGGGCTGGGGAGGGGGATCATTTGGAATCTTGTTTTACTGGAAACAGAAGAACTCCCTGGACCACTGACCAGGTTGACCCTGGTTATTAATGTGTCACTTTTACGCAGAGTATGTGGTGGCAGGAATTGTGTCATCATCCTTCGTATCCTAGATGTTCGTCCTCAGAGGTGTCCAAGGTGTTGTCTTGATGTAGTTTCTTGGGGTGAGCTGAAGGGTCTGTTCCTGAGCTGCATTGTTCGTTGTTCAGTATGAACACACTTCGGCCGCTTCCAGGGTACTTTCTTTATTCTAACAGCGTGGTCAGTAGCAATTGGACATTGGTAATATCTTAATGTGAAGTCAGACCTTTGGGAATCTGGCAACTAGAGTAAATCCCATTGCTCTGACATACTGACTTGCAGCAGGTTAAAATTAATTTGCCTTCTCAAGGAGAGAAATTATCACCCAATTTCCTGTAACCACATGCTGCCACTTTCCCAGTCATATTTCCTATGCATAAAAATCAAGAGTTGGTCACTTTGACTGCTACTCCCTGAGAAATGATGCAGTTGCTGCTGTAAGGTGGTGTGTGTCCTCAGTTATCTGGTAGGAGGGGATGAGTCTCTTTATATGCTGCTCCTCTGTGAGATCCAAAAAACTATTTCAGCAGCTTTAGATCCCATGTGAAAGGTGGAACCACCTGAGTATAACTCCCCATCATATGTGGAACTCCACGTATGATCTGTCACTGTTCCAACACACTACTCTTCCCCATCATGTCTGCTGCTCATGTACACGCAGCACATCAGTTATGATGTGTTTATCCCTCTCTCTATCTTCTGTCTTTACATAAAGTGTGCTGGAGACAAAGGGCAGAGACATTCAGCAGATGATGGCAAACTGCCATTTTCCTTGGAAGGATGTAAATAAGATTGAAAAAGTGCAGAGAAGGTTCACAAGAATGTTGCCGGGACTTGAGAATCTGAGTTACAAAGCGAGATTGGATAGGTTAGGACTTTATTCCCTGGAGCTTAGAAGAATGAGAGGAGATTTGATAGAGGTGTATAAGATTTTGATGGGTATAGATAGAGTGAATGCAAGCAGTCTTTTTCCACTGAGGCTAGGGGAGAAAAAAAACCAGAGGGTATGGGTTAAGGGTGAAAGGAGAAAAGTTTAAAGGGAATATTAGTGGGGGGGGCTTCTTCACGCAGAGAATAGTTGGGAGTGAGGAATGAGCTGCCGAATAAAGTGGTAAATGCGGAGTCACTTCTAACGTTTAAGAAAAGCTTGGACAGGTTCGTGGATGAGAGGGATGTGGAGGGATATGGTCCAAATATAGGGCAGTGGCACTAGACAAAAAATGGCTCACACAAGAAGGGCCAAAAGGCCTGTTTCTGAGCTGAAAATTTTCTATGGTTTCTATTATCATCAATCAGCCCTAATAGTTTTGACAGAGCACTGGTGAAACCGTTATGACTGTTAATAATGTTCCATAACTTCCAAACTCCCCAGTACAGATTTGAAGGCTACCCCAAAGATGCATTGGAAAATCCCTCTTGGAAGTTCCCTGGTAAGGGTTTGCATGGCAATTGCCCAAAATGCAAATTTCCACTGGACACTGAGAACCATCAGAAAATTGTGATTTAAATCGCAAACTTTAGATGATTCTGGCTGTATTCCACAAATAGTGACTCAGAAAAAATTAGAAATGAAACTCTTACAACTTCTGGTTAACTATTGGAGAGATACAGACTGAACTCCCCGCAAACTACCAACCCACTGTATCTCCTAACCCATGACTCTGCTTCCCCTGGCTTGACCCGATCTCTCACCAATCCTCCTCCTCCACGTGCCTGACCCATTCCCCCCTCCCTTCAACCTCCCATATCCAATCTGTCCACTTAGTTACTCCTGGCCTGGTTACCCTGGTTTATGGCAGCTAATGCAGTACACAAAGGGGCAAGTTCGTCTCTCCTGCACTTTGGCACTAGATTTCAGAAATGGTTAGGCTGCTCTGATTTCAGTGGGCCTGAGCTGGACGGTCAGGCATGATAGGTACAGAAGAAATTTCACATAAGTAATTGGGCCCGAAGTGGCAATCCAATGCTGATTGCTACTTGGAGGGTATTACAGTCAGACTGACTTTTCGGTGGCTAAGAAAGAAAGGGGAACGTAGGAGCGTGTTCAGGGCTCCAAACAGATGAATATTGCTTGTCATCCTTTTTGATCAATCAAAGGCAATTGTTGGCTAAAATCAAAGGCCCAATTTTACCACTTTCATCCTAAGTGCTGAATCTGGGCGTAATTCAGATCCGATTTGGAAATCTGCTCTTAGGCGCCCCTACGCACACATAGCCTGAAAAAAAAATGGCAGATCTGAATCGCGTTTTGTGCAGGGTTTAGCAGTCTGGAACGACTGGAGCTCTGAACTGTGCAATGTGCAGTCAGAAATAAACTTCTAAAAGTGTGTCCCTGTCAGATTGCTCCTGAGCTGCAGAAAGCAGAGAAAGGCAGGAACGAAAAGCAGGAGCAATGACCCCCCACAGACATCACTGTTCCCCTTATCCACCCCTTCCCCTGTTACCCAGGCCGATCACAGCTCCTTGCACACCCCCCTGCCCGCTCCCTGCACACCCGATCACCCGCAGAGTGGCAGCAGATCCCCCTGGCCCTCCTCCCTACCAGAGATCCATCTGCCCCACCCCACCCCAACAATGAGCGATTGGGCCTCTCTCCCCACCAGAGATATATCTTATCCACCCCGTTTCCCCCCTCCCCCCCCACCAGAGATACATCTGACTCACCTCCTCCTGTCCCCTTCCCTCAACCTGACAATGATCTGGCCTCACTCTCCTGCCCCTCACCACCCCCTGCCAGCCAGAGAATGATCTGATCCTCCTCCCTCCCACCCTCCCCACCACAGAGAGCCATTGGTAGCTCTGAACTCGCTTTTCAGCAGCTGGAGCACCTGATTCAGACTTTTATTCAGCAGGTTCATTTTGGCGCAATTCCAAATTGGCAAACGTGGCGGTAAGAGGGTTGATAAACTTGGGCAGGCAGGTCATTAATTCAATTGAAATGTATGCAATGCAGTTAAATCGCCGTTGCGCCAGTTTCAGGTGCGAATTGGGTCGCGGCCATTCCCAGGTTTCGGTAAAGTGGCTATCGGCGCAGACGTGGATGCGGATCACGTTAATGACCTCTCACCCGACTTTAACACTTTTTTCACACCTGAAAATGGGTGCAACGCAATGATAAAATAGGGCCCCAAGTGTAGTATTTGTTCTTGGCCTTTTGGCTAAGGTCCAGTGCAGTATTGACATCCTGGACTTGGTTGAAATCATGAGGTTACACTGAGGCTTCATTTGAAACAATTTTTCAAAGCAACATCTCGGCTTTTTGGCTAAGATGCAAATAAGATGAAGCCTTAGTGAAGATGCAATACCTGCTCCAATCAGCTTGGATCACATAGATCAAGCCCAAGGTAGGAAGTGAGAGCTCTGTCTTGTCAGCTTGGATCGGGAATGTCTTAACTTGCCGAGACTTTGAATTGGACTAACAAAAAAAAAAGGCATACGTAGCAAAGTTCAGAGATAAAGGTGCAGTTTTGTGCACCTATAGTCAACACTTAAAAGGGAATGTCAGAGCTAACGTGTACATAAGCTGGAAGTCAGCAGTTAGTCTCAGGGCTTAGTGTAAGTATTTGCAATTGGAATGCAAAAGCTCAAATTCCAAAAGATTTATATTTCCATTGTCCCATTATCTTAACTTTATTTTCTGTTGACTTAGCAATACAGCCAACTGGCACAGAACAGTGAAAAGTACCCTCTGTAATTTGCTCAACTTAATATTTGCTTTTTCCCAGATGGTGAGCTGAATCCAAATTGCAGAGTGAAATATTTTTTCATAACCAAAGCTAGATTTCCATGAAATAACCTCTCATTTTTGAGAAACAAAGTGAGGGTCCCTTGTGGAAAATAACTTGTGTCAAATTCTTCTAATCATTGTGTACTAGGCATCAAAAAAGGAGCTACAAGAAACCTGGACAGCATTCTCTCAATCCTATTTTCCTTTTTCACATTACAGAACATAGAACATTACAGGAAACAATTAAAGGGATTGGCAGAGGAACAAAACGTTCAGAGAGCAAAAAGACAATTTATTTTAATCATTAATAAACCTCTAATAGAAATCAAATTCTGAATGATTAGATTCCATATGATCATAAGAAATAAGAACAGGAGCAGGCTATTTAGCCCAATGAGCCTGCCTGTCTTCAGTAAGATCATGGCTGACCTGATTGTAGATTTGGTTCCAATTCTCTGTCCGTTCCATAAAGGTGGCTCCTACAGCAATGCAGCACCCTCTCAGATATGCACTGGGAGTAGCAGCTTTAGTTTTCGTACTCAAACCCTTGAACCTAGACCCATTGTTATTCAAGAGGCCAGAGGAATGCCAACGCATATTTTCCAATATTGTATTCCATCTGCCAAATTTTGATCACTCACTCAACTTAATCTATATCCCTTTGCAGACTCTTTGTATTCTCCTCATAACTCACCTTCTCATCAGCAAATCTAATGGCTTCTTCATCTAAATCAATAATTCAGATCATAATTGTATCGGCTCCATGACATTCTACCATTATATAGTTTGTTAACCATTTATCCCAATTCTTTGTTTCCTGTTGTTTGCCAATCCCCTATCCATGCTAAGTTATGTTATCCTCAACACCTTATCTTTTTATATGTCACCTTATTGAATGCTTTTTGGAACTCCAAATTCATTACATTCACTGGATCCCCTTTAGCCACCATCCTTGTTACATCCTCAAAAAACTCTAATACATTTGCCAAAACATATTTCCCTTTCAGAAAACCATACTGACTCTGCCTGGTGGCATTACTGATTTTCTAAACGATCTGCTTACACCTTTTAATAATAAATTTTTACATTTTCCAAATGACAAATTTTAGAATAATTGGCTTTTTGTTTCCCGCTTTCTGTCCCCCTTCTTTCTTGAGCACTACTGTTAAACGTTTCCAGAATCCAGAGAATTTTGTATGATTATAATCAATGGTTTCTCAATCACTGCAGGCACTTCTTTTCAGACCCAAGGATGCAACTATCTGCTTTTCCACATTCCTCTATTAATTTCCTGGCCTCAGCTCTTAAGGCATCAACATACACTTTAGTTACTCTCTTTCTTTTTGTGTAGCTTTTACTGTCTGTTTTTACATTTTTTGCTAATCTTCACCTGTATCCAATTTCTCTCGCTATTTGTTTTTAAATCATCCTTTGTCAATTTGTAGAATATTCACAATCTTTCGGCCTATTACTAAAATGCTGCATTTTACATTTTCTCTCAATTTGATACCATATTTAACTTCCTTAGCTGTCCATAAATGGTGAATACACTTATAAAAGTAAATTTTTAGTCTAGAAAGATGGTTTCTTATTTTTTTCCCACTTGAATTACTATTTAGATCTCTCTTTGGCTAATCCTGTTCCGGGTTGGGAAGGTTTCCTACCAAATACAACTGATTTAGATCTAACTCCAGTATGTTTCTTCAGAAGATGCCTTAATTTCAACTATAACATATTTTAAATTTCTAGGGATGAGTACTTACGACTCTCATAAGGACTATTCCATCAGGGCAGCACAGTGGTTAGCACTGCTGCTTCACAGCTCTCAGAGACCTGGGTTCGATTCTTGGTTTGAGTCACTGATAGTCATGATGTGGAGATGCTGGCGTTGGACTGGGTTAAACACAGTAAGAAGTTTCACAACACCAGATTAAAGTTCAACAGGTTTATTTGGTAGCAAACACCACTGGATTTTGGGGCTCTGCCCCCGAAAGCTAGAGGTGTTTGCTACCAAATAAAGGTGTTGGACTTTAACCTGGTACTGTGAAACTTCTTATTGAGTCAATCTGTGCAGAATCTGCACTTTCTCCCTGTTTCTCCATGGGTTTTCTCTAGGTGCTCTGGTTTACTCCCACAGTTTGAAATGTGTCTTGGTTATGTGCATTGGTTATGCTAAATTCCCCCTCAGTGTACCCAAACAAGACATCAGAGTCTGATGACTAAGGGATTTTCATAGGAATGAAAGCCGACTTGTGACACTAATAAATAAATAAATATTCTCTTTATCTCTTGCACATGACCGTCATTGTCGTGGTTACATCGCTATCACATTACTCTAATGATTAGTCCATTATTCTGCAGTTTTGAACTAATTGTGACATGTCCTGTTAGATCATTGTTAACAGCTGAATGCATCAGCCCTAACGTTTTCTGGCCTATTTAACGGTAAGTAAGGAAACTTTATCCCATTGCAGGGAATTCAATACCAAGTCTCTTGAGAGTTAGCAGAAAAACTCCATATGTGACTTCTCCATTCACATGTGCCATTTCCTGGAATTCTTCACCTTTCAAAGTTTATTGTGTAACAAGTAGGCTTACACTAACACTGCAGTCTGTACAATAACACAAATGTGTGTTAATCTTGCGTTACTCTAGTAGGTTAAGTACTACTTAGCCTACTAAGTAGTACTTAGTAGTACTTAGACTAGTATTAAGTACTAGCCTAAGTAGTAGGTAGGCTAAGCGTTATTCGTAGCCTAGAATAAGGCTTAGTGTTATTCTGAGCACAGAGGAGAGTAGGAGGAATTTTCCCATCATGGCTGGCAGGTTGCGGGCTGGGGCACAGTAGCACAGTGGTTAGCACTGCTGCTTCACAGCTCCAGGGACCTGGATTCGATTCCCGGCTTGGTCACCGTCTGTGTGGAGTTTGCACATTCTCCTCGTGTCTGCATGGGTTTCCTCTCAACAGTCCAAAGATGTGCAGGTTAGGTTGATTGGCCATGCAAAAATTGCCCCTTAGTGCCCTGAGATGGGGAGGTTAAAGGGATTAGCGGGTAAATGTGTAAGGATATGGGGGTAGGGCCTGGGTGGGATTGTGGTCGGTGCAGACTCGATGGGCCGAAGAGCCTCTTTCTGTACTGTATGGGTCTATGATTCAGTTGGACTAGCTCCAGTAAATGGACCTGAAATACATGGGCCAAAGAACCTCCTTCTACACTGTAGGATTCTATGATTTGAATGGCGTCAGACCTGCTGAGTGTTTGATATTTCTGTATTTATTTTAGATTTCCAGCTTCTGCAGCACTTTATACTTACTTGCACATCTTTAAGTGGTTGTACTTACGTTGTAAGTGTAACTTTTGAAGCGTGTTGTGTTGATGCTGAGGGACTTGTCGCTGTTTGGGGAGATATATCTGCGCCTCAAGCAGCTGTACCTTGCACTGCCCCAGGGCTGGGCGGCAGGAGTTTCCTCTGGGCGTCACTCCCTCCCCGACTGACTGCCGGCTCCTTCCCTGTCTACAGGAAGCGGGAGGCAAAACCTACACGTCTCCACTTCGGAGCTGCTAATGCTGAGAAGCAACTGTCCGGAAGAAATAAGGAAAAAGCTAAGCAGACCGAACTGCAGGACAGCTTGGAGAGGAGGTAGCTGGAGGCGGCAGCCAGGGTCAGTGAAGCAAAGGGATTAGTCCACCGGGTTCTCATTGCTGTCAGAGTGTGTGTGTGTGTTTTTAAACTTGATTTCTCGTGAGCCTGCCTCCCATCTTCTGGTAAACATATTATTTGTAGATTGCAGTGGATCTAAATTTGTCGGGATTTTATACACACTTTGTGTTTGTAAACAACTATCCTCCCCATCCCCCACCTCCCTTCCGCCGTCCCCGCCCCCTCTGTCCCTGAGGACAGATGGTTCAGGCAAAAGAGCAACAGGCCGTTCGGCCCCTTCAATCCATTCCAGCCACCTCGCTGGTCTAACTACAGCCTTTTATGCCCGTTCCCCTCAAATCGCCCTTAAATATAATTAGCCTCCAGTCTTAAAGTTTGCTTATTATTATCACAAGTGGGTATACATTCACATTACAATGAAGTTACTGTGAAAATCCGCTGGTTGCCACGCTCCAGTGCCAGCTCGGGTATACTGAGTGAGAATTTAGCTTGGCTAATGCACTTAACTTGCACATCTTTTGGACTGTAGGAAGAAACCGGAGCATCTGGAGGAAACTCATGCAGACACTGAGAGAATGGGCAGACTCCACACAGACAGTGACCCGAGCCGGGAATTGAACCTGGGTCCCTGGTGTTGTGAGGCAACAGTGATTGCTGGTGTGGTGCTTGTGTTCAGAAGAAAGAGGAGTAGGCCTTTCGCCCCCTTTAATTCAGTTTTAATCTGTATGCTGATCTGATTACAGTCTTTTCTGCCTATCCACCTTAACCCCCGTGCCAATCAAAAAAAAAACCTCCCTATTACCCTTGAACATCTTCAATGGCTCATGCTCCATTGCTCTCTAGAACAGTGAAGTCCAAACGCTAACAATTATCTTGGGAGAAAAGAAAATTCTTCTCATCCCCTCGTTAAACCTTTAATTTGAAATTGTGCTTCTCGTCTCTGTTCTGGATTCCCCAGTAGGAAACATCCTTCCCACATTTACCTTGTTAAGCCCTCTCAGAATCTTACGTTTCAATAAGATTGTCTCCAATTCTTCTAAACTCCAATGAATACAGGCCCAATCTGCTCAATGTAAGACAGCCCCTTCATCCCAGGAATCTACCTCAGGAACATTCTCTGATTTGCCTCCAGTACTGTTCTTTGATAAGGTGACCAAAACAGTGCATTATTGGTATGGTCTCGCCAATGTATGGTTGTAGCAGATATTTTAAAATGCACTTAACTTGTGTAATAACTTTTTTACATGGTACCTTATCCAATCTTTATTGGAAGTCCAAATACACTATAACTGGTCCTGCTTGTTGCATCCTCAAAAAATTTGAATAAATTTGTCAAAGACAATTTCTTTATCACAAAACCATGCTGACTCTGCCTAATTGTATTATGACTTTTTAAACGTCCTGCTCTAACAATGGGCTGTAGCATTTTCCCGGTGACCAATGTTAAGCTGACTGGCCCATAGTTTCCTCATTGTGAACTGTCCCTCCTTCTCCCTATCACTAGGATTGCCAACTTTCCTAATTGTCCTGGGTAAAAGATTATTATGTTGGTCACTGCTGCCAGCAGCCTAGGGGACAAATCATTTAGGCCTCCTTTGGAGGGGTGGGCGGGGGTACATTATGCTCTGTAACATCTAGTCCTTGTTTCAATGGGATCACCTCTCATTACTCTAAACTTTATAGTTTCCTATTTTGCATTATCCTTGTTGCTGTAAGGTTTTTGGGACTAGAAACAGCCAGAATTAAAAGTGCAAAAATACAATTGTCCCTTTTATTTAACTAGCTTCTTCTTGCTTGAGTGCAGACACCCTCTGCTGGTATAAATCTTTATAACATCTTCAATTTATCAAAACATATTCAAGAATCCCTGCAGTGAGAAGGTGTCGAAAAGAGATACCTGCAGTGAGAAGGAGGCCATTTAGCTCATTGAGCCTGCCTTGACTCTCCAGAGCATTGCACCCACCACTCCACCCTATCACTCTAGCCCCATATATTTAATTCGCTAATCCCCCTAATTTACACATCTTGGGACACTAAATAGCAATTTAGCATGGCCAATCCACCTAACCTACACATCTTTGGACTATGGGAGGAAACTGAAGCACCCAGAGAAAACCCATACAGACACAGAGAGAATGTGCAAACTCCACACAGATAGTGACCTAAAGCTGGAATTGAATCTGGGTCTCTGGTGCTGTGAAGTAGTAGTGCCAGTGCTGAGATATGTTGCACTTTTCAAAAGACTAATGCACTACCCTGGCCAATCCACAAATGAGGGTAATCAAGGTTATCATTGCGGGGGGAATGTTCTGTGCATAATTGGGCAATGCGAGGCATCGTGGGGGGTATGATCATCATGCTGCTGGCATCGCAGGGACATAAATGGAGGGGGCAAGGCTTCCAGGCAGAATTGAGAAGCCACCTGAATGTAATGGAAGATGGTAGCTGGGAACAGAAGCATGACTCTCATATTTTGTGCCTAGTTGCAATGGGAAGCAACATCCTTCCCAGTAGGGGCACAGCCCCAGGCATGAGGTTGGCAGAAAAGAAAGAGGATTAGATAGTCAATGTAGGCTTTAGCTTTGACATAGGCTGTACTGCAGGAGGCAGAGCTAAAGTTTAAAGTTTATTTATTAGCATCATAATTTGGCTGACATTAACACTGCAATAAGGTTACTGCGAAAATCCCTTCGTTGCCACACACTAGCGCTGCGTGGTACACTGAGGGAGAATTTAGCTTGGCCAATCCACCTAACCAGCACATCTTTTGAACGGTGGGAAGAAACTGGAGGAAACCCACATGGACAAGGGGAAAATGTGCAAACTCCACACAAACAGTAATCCAAGCCGGAAGTCAAACTCGGGTCCCTGGTGCTGTGAGGCAGCAGTGCTAACTACTGTGCCACTGGGCTGTTACCTCGAGATGACTGAGAATTAGTGTCTTGCACTAATTCTCAGCAAGACCTGGACAAACTCCAGGCTTGGACTGACAAGTGGTAAATAACATTCTCGCCATATAAATGTCAGGCAAAGGCCATTTCCACCAAGAGAGAATCTAACCATTGATATTTGGCATTCAATGGCATTACCATCACTGAATCCCCCACTATCAATATTCCGGAGGTACCCATTGAGCGGAAACTGAACTGGACTAGCAATATAAGTACTGTGGCTACAAGAGCATGTCAGAGACTAGGAATCCTGTGCCAAGCCACTTCCACACCCACAAGGCACAAGTGAGGAGTGTGATCATAGAATTCTACAGTGCAGAAGGAGGCCATTCGGCCCATTGAGTCTGCACCGACTACAATGCCACCCAGGTTCTATCTCCATAACCTCATGCATTCACCCTAGCTAGTCCTCCTGACATTAAGGGGCAATTTAGCATTGCCAATCCACCTAACTCACACATCTTTGGACTGTAATGGAATACTCTCCAAGTGCTTGGATGACTATGGCTCCAACAGCAATCAAGAAGCTCAACACCATCCAGAGCAAAGCACCCCTTGATAGCTACCACTTTCACAAATATCCAGTCCCTCCACCAGCAGTGCACAGTGGCAGCCGTGTATGCCATCTGAATCATAGAAACCTACAGTACAGAAAGAGATCATTTGGCCCATTAAGTCTGCACCGACCACAATCCCACTTAAGCCCTACCCCCATATCCATACATATTTTACCCACTAATCCTTAGCCTATGCATCTATAGCCAATTTAGCATGACCAATCAATCTAACCCGCACATCTTTGGACTGTGGGAGGAAACCGGAGCACCTGGAGGAAGCTCACGCAGACACGAGGAGAATGTGCAAACTCCACACAGACAGTGACCCAAGCTGGGAGTCGAACCCAGGTCCCTGGAACTGTGAAGCAGCAGTGTTAACCACTGTGCTACTGTGCTGCCGTATGCACTGAAGATGCTTTGCGGAAATTTACCAAGACTCCTTTGATAGCACCTTCTAAATCCACAAATACAAAGGTGTCTGGGCAAATATATGAACAAGGTGTGAATAGAGAGATATGGTCTCCAGAAGGGTAGGGTGTTTTAGTTCAGCTGGGCAGTATGGCTGGTGCTGGCTTGAAGGGCTGAAGGGCCTACTCCTGTGCTGTAATTTTTTTTGCTGTTTGTTCTTTATCCCATGATCTAGAAGATTAAGGGCAGCAGATGCTTGGGAACTTTGCCACCAGTAAGTTATCCTCAAAGTCACTCATCATCCTGACTTGGAAATATATCACCGTTCCTTTGCTTGGTCAAAATCCTGGACTCCCTCCCTAACAGCACTGTGGGGGTACCTAAGCCACATGAACTGTAACAGTTCAAGAGGACAGCTTACCGCCATCTTCTCAGGGACAATTAGGGACAGGCAATAAATGCTGGCTTAGCCAGCATAAATTGTGGGGTTGGTGTTAAGAGTTTCATCAAACACACTTCCCCATTCAATAGAACTAAAGTAAAATGCTGGAGAAACTGAGCAGATCTGGCAGTATCTGTGGAGAAAGAAAATAGACTGGTGCTGGGATTCTCTGGTCCTAAGACAGTGGATTCTCCATTCTTGGTGGCAGGATGAACGAGATTGGAGAATTCAGCCTTAATGTTTTGAGTTCGCATGAGTCCGTCCAAAGAGGAGACTTGAACCGTTAACTCTGTTTCCTCTCTCCTCAGATACTGCCAGAACTGCTGGGTTTTCCAAGCATTTTCTGGTTTTATCTCCACTTGATAAGCCTGACTGCAGAAATATACCACCAACATAACTTCTGTTCCACCAGAGGCCCAAACATTGTGACTACATAAATATCAAACACACCTACTGCTCTATCGCTTGCCTACACTTTGGCAAATCAGACCACAAGGCTGTGCTTCTACTCCCAGCCTACAAGCAAAAACTGAAATGGGAGAATCTGTTAAAGAAAGTCGTGCAATGTTGGTCTGAGGAATCAGATAATCTCCCCTGATACTGCTTAGAGTCAGTGGACTGGTCAGTATTTAAAAACACCGTGATACAGCCTGAATGAGTACGCCACTACAATAGCTGACTTCATTAGTAAATGTGTAGAAGACTGTGTGCCAAAGAAACAAATCTGTGTGTTTCCCAACTGGAAATCATGGATGAACAGGGATATCCGCTGCTTGCCGAAGTCCAGATCTGAGGCATTCAAGTCAGGTGGTCCTGACCTATATAAGAAAGCCAGAAATGATTTATGTAGGTCCATCAAAAATGCCAAAAGACAGTATTGGACCAATCTAGAGTCTCAGGCTGGCCACACGGACACCCGCTGAATATGGCAAGGTTTGCAAGACAGGATAGGATATACGGTAAAGGCACGTGAAATCACCAGCACCAATGCACCCTTCCTCAATGAGCTCAATGCATTCTATGCCCGTTTTGAGGAGAAGTCAGCAAGAGCATGCCCTCCACCCTGGAAAGAGATGGTCATCTACTTCAGGAAGCATAGTGGAGAACATTCCCCTGCCTACATCAATGGGGATGAAGTGGAAATGGTCAAGAGCTTCAAGTTCCATGCTTAAGGAAGCCTACCAATGCTTTTACCTTGTCATGAGGCTAAGGAATTTGGTGTCCACTACGACTCTCACCAACTTTTACAGATGCACTATTGAAAGCATTCTTTCTGGTTGTATCGCAGCTTGGCATGGCTCCCTTCTGCCCAAAACCACAAAAAACTTACAAAGAATCATGAACGATACCCAGTCCATCATGCAAACCGATCTCCCATCCATTAATGCTGCCACAGAAAAGCAGCCAGCATAATCAAGGACCCCACACACACTGAACATTCTCAGTTCCACCTTCTTCTGTCAAGAAAAAGATACAAAATTCTGAGGACATGTGTCAACAGACTCAAGCACAGTTTTTTCCCTGCTGCCATCAGACTTTTGAATGGACCTACCTTGTATCAAATTGATCTTTCTCTGCACCCTATGACGTAACACTACATTCTGCACTCACGCCTTTCCTTCTCTATGCACAGTATACTTTGTCTATCTAGCATGCAAAAAAAAACTTTTCACTGTATATGTGACAATAATAAGTCAAATCAAATATTCAGGGCTACAGCTATAACTTCAAATTGAAGTTGAGAAAACTGTTTCCATTAGTGGTCTGTAAGATTGAATATTACAGATTAGTTTGTTCCTCCTGGTAAGCAGACAACAAACAGAACATGCAATACAACAATAAACGTTGTTCTTGCACCATCAGCTTCTAATCTACAGGGACCAGGGACAATGGTCATTGAAGTGAGAAGGATAAGGAATGCAAAAACATAAAGTATGCTCTATAAATTGCCCTCTGACTTACCAATAGTTTTCCTGTTTGCTATAAATATAAGAAGAATAAGCTAAGCCAGTCAGATCCTGATGAGCAATTGTTTGTTATCTTTCGAGATTCTGATAACAGTCAAATTGAGTACATGCATTTTTCCTTCTGAAACATTGCTTTTCCTTTCTCCCTTCGTTTCTTGTTTCTCTATCCTCGTGTTAGTGAGGACGTTAGCAAAATGGTAGTTTCTGTGAGTGCTTCTATACAGGACATACTGGTGTTGCTATATGGTGTTCTGTTCAGCTGGAGTCAGGACCTTGCTGTCTTGGTGAAAGCAATATGGCCACAACAACACCAAAATACTTTTTGAAATAAAGGCACTGTTGTAGTATAGTAGCTTCTTCAATCACTTCTTTCTATCTCTGCAATATAACCTATCTCCAACCCTATTTCAACTTATCTGCTCACTGCCACTTTAGACATTTGGTGGTGCTGAACTTGAATTTTGCTGGAAAAGAGAGACATTTTTGTTAATGCTTTTCATCTTGCACTCATCAGGACAATTCACAAGAATACAGATGACAGGAGAATAGCAGTTGATAGCGTATGAGAAAAAAAGTGCTTATTGGTTTGCAAGTAGACTTTGATGAAAAGATGCTTTGGAAAATGCACCAGTTGATGAAGGTGGCAGTTAACTGCCAAGAATTGTTTTAAATTTCAACCAGGCATCATAAATCTGATTGCCCTGAAGAATGAGCCAGTGAATGGCTGTCACTTATTTTGTTTAGCTGAAACAGATGCAATGTGTGTACATGTTCTTTCTGTGGCAAAGAACAGGGTCCTGTGCATTAATATACATAGCTTTCAGTACACACAAATATGTCACACTGTGAGCCTAATTGATGACCTTGAATTGATTCTCAGTATAATTCAGAATTATTTAGCAAATCTTGTCTAATTGCAGAATCTTACTCATAATCGATTATAGTGCTTCGAGTTTTCAATGTCTGTTTTTTCAGTGACACCACCACTTTCTCAAAGACAGTTAGGAATGTGCAAAATATATTGGATTTACCAGCAATGCCCATATCCCATGAGTGAACTAAGAAAACTCCCAAATAACCCACCTCCAGATTGGTTTCCTTCACATAGTAATGGTGTGGTTTTCCTGTTGTATAAAATCTGGACAGAAGCCACTTGTTTTGTTCTGCTTTGTTATCTCAGAACAGAATTTGAAATTGACTGCTTTATATAATTCTCATTCTTGGGATTAATTAAGTATGTCTTTTGGGACTTCTGTTTTTTTTCCATACAGACCATGAGCAAGATCCGAGTTGCTGTGATTGGAGCTGGTATTGTAGGTTTATCTACTGCTGTATGTATAGTGGAGTCTCTTCCAGGTTGCTCCGTTACAGTGATTGCAGAAAAATTCTCTCCTCACACAACCAGCGATGTAGCTGCAGGAGTTCTCAGCCCACACTTCTCTCCAGGTGAGCTGGCAGTGAATCAGTTTGCACTACATGTGAATGCAGATTTGCTGTAAGAATTCATTATAAGGATCAAGCTACAAAATCCATTGCTGGAATAAACAGTGCAATTATTTTGGGATCCAACAATAGCAACAATTTATCTTTATAAAGGAAAGAACAACAGATTTATTTATATAGTGCCCATTGGTGATCTTTAGAGTGCTTTATACCCAGTGAAGCTTTTGAAATATTGACATTATGGTAGCAGCCAATTTGCACACAGCAAACTCATTCAAGAGGCAAACTGATAAAGACTACATAGTACCTTTGATATTGTAATACTTCCCAAAGTACTTCAACTAAAATTTGACATGGGGTGGGATTCTCGCCATTGGGGTGCCACGCTCATCCCAAAACCTGAAAGTCCCACCTAAGAACTGAATGATCTGTTACCATGTTGTACTTTGAATTACAAAGAGCTAGCATTGCAAAAAGTATTTATCCTTGATGGGTGATAAAATGATATCCATATGTGAACGTTGAACAATATTATCAAAGGTAAGAAAATTAATATTCCAGTTATTCTTATCACAGTTTGAAGACTTTTGTGAAGGCTATGGTAGGTTTATGTCAATAATATTCTGTTATATTTTTGGCAACCATTCTGTGCATTAATGGATGAGTTTTCCGCTGTGTATGTGTGTCCTGATAGTTTAGTTTCATTTTTACTGATTCTAGTTTTGACATGTATCCTATCTTGTTCAAATCAGAGACACCAGTTGAATGGCAGAAACGCTGGTTTAAAGATACATTTGCTCACATCTTGTCTATTACACAATCAGCAGAGGCACCTGATATTGGTATACAGTTCCTGTCTGGGTAAGGCGATCATCCTTAGTTTCTGTTATATGTTAAATCAAAAACTTACGGGTGAAATTTATTGGGATTTCACATTTCAGGTGAGATATTAAACACATCCGTCTTTTCTTATTGTGGCTGTACTGGCTCTTTGAAAGGTCTATGCAATTGCACCAATTCCCATCGCTGATCTAATTGTGGCATTAATGCCATTTCTTTGCCTGCGTTCTTTGGCTCTCCGGTCAGTCAATAACTTGTCTAATTCTTTCTTGAATACATTCAATGATCCAACTCCACTTATAACCCTGGAGGAGAATTTTATAGATCAACAATGCTCTGGGGGTAGAAATTCCTCTTCATCTCCATCCTCAGTGGGAGAGCTCTGAAAAACTGCGCTGCTGATTCTAGGTTCCCCCACAAGAGGAAACAACAAACAAAGAACAAAGAAAATTACAGCACAGGAACAGGCCTTTGGCCCTCCAAGCTCCTGCCGACTAAAACCCCCTATCCTTCCAGAGATCAAATCCCTCCATTTCCATCCTTTTCGTGTATTTGTCAAGATGCCCCTTAAAAGTCACTATCATATCTGCTTTCACTATCTCCCTCGGCAGCCACCATCCTTTGGTTAAAAAACTTGCCTCATACATCTCCTTTAAATCTTGCCCCTCACACCTGAACCTACGCTCTCTAGTAATTGACTCTTCCACCCTGATTATGCCCCTCATAATCTTGTAGACTTCTATCAGGTCACTCCTCAATCTCTGTCATTCCAGCAAGAACAAACCAAGTTTTTCCAACCTCTCCTCATAGCTAATGCCCTCCATACCAGGCAACACCCTAGTAAATCTTTTCTGTACCCTCTCCAAAGCCTCCACATCCTTCTGGTCGTGTGGTGACCTGAATTGAATATTATATTCCAAGTGCAGCCTAACTAAGGTTCTATAAATCCATAACATGACTTGCTAATTTTTAAACTCAATGCCCCAGCCAATGAAGGCAAGTGTGCCATATGCTTTCTTGACTACCTTCTCCACTTGCATTGCCACTTTCAGTGACCTGTGTAGCTGTTCATCCAGATACCTTTACCTATTAATACTCTTAAGAGTTCTGCTCTTATATACAGTATATAAAATATACAGTTTACTGTATATTTCCTATCTGTATTCGACCTTCCAAAATGCATTGCTTCACAGTTGCCTGGATTAAATTCCATCTGCCATCTCTTCGCCCAAGTCTCAACCAATCTATATCCTACTATATCCTCTAACAGTCCTCATTGCTATCCATAAATCCAGCAACCTTTTTGTCATAAGCTTTGAAAGCTTGTGGCTTGTGCTACCAAATAAACCTGTTGGACTTTAACCTGGTGTTATAAGACTTTTTACCTCCCCTGTAACCAGTGAGGACACAAAGATTTCTTTCAAGGCCCCAGCAATTTCCTGCCTTGTCTCCCTCAGTATTCTGGGGTATATACCATCAGACCCCGGAGACTTGTCTACCTTAATGTTTCTCAAGAACCTCAAAATCTCCTCCTGTTTGATCTCAATGTGAGTCAAACAATCTATACATCCTTTCCCAGACTCATCATCCACCAAGTCCTTTTCTTGGTGAATACTGATGCAAATTACTCATTTAATACCTCTCCCATTTCCTCTGGCTCCATACATAGATTCCCTCACCTATCCTTGAGTGGGCCAACCTTCTCTCTGCCTACCCTTTTGCTCTTTGTATGTGTATAAAAAACTTTGGGATTTTCCTTCATTCTGCTGGCCAATGTTTTTTCATGAACCCTTTTTGCCCTCTTTACTCCTTGCTTAAGTTTCTTTCTACTTTCGTTGTATTTCACATTTGCTTTGTGTGTTCCCAGCCTCCCAGCCTTGACAAATGCTTCCTTTTTCTTTTTAACTAGCCATAAGATAAAAACATAAGAACATAAGAAATAGGAGCAGGAGTAGGCCATCTAGCCCCTCGAGCTGCCCCGCCATTCAATAAGATCATGGCTGATCTATAATGGATCAATTCCACTTTCCCGCTTTATCCCCATGACCCTTAATTCCCTTGTCTATCAAAAACCTATCTACCCGTGACTTAAACCCGTGCCTCCACTACCTCATCTGGCAGAGAATTCACCAAAGATTCACCACCCCTTAAGTGAAGAAGTTCCTCCTCAACTCTGATCTAAACTGCTCCCCCCCACCTTATTTTGAGGCTGTGCCCTCTAGTACTGCTATCTTTTCTAAGCAGGAAGAATCTCTCTATCTCTACCCAAGCAATCCCCTTCATTATCTTATATGTCTCTATAAGATCCCCCCTCAACCTTCTAAACTCCAACGAGTACAAACCTAGTCTACTCAATCTGTCCTCATAGGCTAACCCCCTTCATCTCCGGTATCAGCCTAATGAACCTTCTCTGCACTCCCTCTTAGGCCAATATATCCTTCTGCAAATGCAGCAACCAAAACTGCACATTGTACTCCAGTTATGGTCTTACCGGTACCTGTACAGTTGCAACAAGACCTCCCTACTTTTATATTCTATCCCCCTCGCTAGAAAGGCCAATATTCCATTTACCTTCTTGATCACCTGCTGCACCTGCGGACTGGGTTTTTGCGATTCATACACAAGGACCCCCAGGTCCCTCTGCACCATAGCATGCTGCACCTTTTCGCCTTTTAAATAATAATCTCTCCTACTATTATTTCTACCAAAGTGGATAACCTCACATTTGCTAACATTATACTCCATCTGCCAGGTCCTCACCCACTCACTCAACCTATCCAGATCCCTCTGCAGGCTTTCCACACCCTCCACACAATTTGCTTTTCCATTCATCTTTGTGTCATCAGCAAATTTCGTCACCCTGCACTCAGCCCCTTCCTCCAGATCGTTTATGTAAATGGTAAATAGTTGAGGCCCCAGCACCGATCCCTGGGGCACTCCCCTAGTCACCAGCTGCCAACCCGCTCTACACCAACATCCCTCACGACGATGGTATTGCTGCAACTGCCTCAGTACTCAATGCCAACAACTGCCAGTTTCCGGATGCAATTTTACAACTCATCCGCTTCATCTTGGACCACAATGTCTTCACCTTCAACAATCAGCTTTTCATCCAGACACATGGAACAGCCATGGGGACCAAATTCGCACCTCAGTATGCCAACATCTTCATGCACAGGTTCGAACAAGACTTCTTCACCACACAAGATCTCCAACCAAGGTTATATACCAGATACATTGATGACTTCTTTTTCCTTTGGACTCATGGTGAACAATCATTGAAACAACTGTATGATGATATCAACAAGTTCCATCCCACCATCAGACTCACCATGGACTATTCTCCAGAATCAGTTGCATTCTTGGACACACGCATCTCCATCAAGGATGGTCACCTCAGCACCTCACTGTACCGCAAACCGACAGACAACCTCACAGTGCTCCACTTCTCCAGCTTCCACCCTAGACACGTTAAAGAAGCCATTCCCTATGGACAAGCCCTCCGTATACACAGAATTTGCTCAGATGAGGAGGATCGTGACAGACACCTCCAGACGCTGAAGGATGCCCTCGTGAGAACAGGATATGGCGCTCGACTCATCGATCGACAGTTCCGACGTGCCACAGCGATAAACCGCACTGACCTCCTCAGAAGACGAACACGGGACACGGTGGACAGAGTACCCTTTGTTGTCCAGTACTTCCCAGAGCGGAGAAGCTACGACATCTTCTCCAGAGTCTTCAACATGTCATTGATGACGATGAACATCTCGCTAGGGCCATCCCCACCCCCCCACTTCTTGCTTTCAGACAACCGCACAACCTCAAACAGATCATTGTTTGCAGCAAACTACCCAACCTTCAGGAGAACAGTGACCACAATACCACACAACCCTGCCACAACAACCTCTGCAAGACATGCCAGATCATAGACATGGACGACATCATCAAACGTGAGGATACCATTCACCAGGTACACGGTACATACTCTTGCAACTCGGCCAACGTTGTCTACCTAATACGTTGCAAGAAAGGATGTCCCGAAGCATGGTACATTGGGAAGACCATGCAGACACTACGACAGCGGATGAATGAGCATCGCTCAACAATCACCAGGCAAAACAGTTCCCTTCCTGTGGGCGAACACTTCAGCAGTCATGGGCATTCGGCCTCCGACCTGCGGGTAAATGTTCTTCAAGGGGTCCTTCGTGACACACGACAGCGCAGAGTCGCTGAGCAGAGACTGATAGCCAAGCTCCGCACACATGAGGACGGTCTTAATAGGGATCTTGGCTTCATGACACACTATCTGTAACCCCCATAACTTGCCTGGGTTAGCAAAAAACCTCACTTACTGTGCTGTCTGGAGAAAATACACAATTCTCTAACAATGCTCAGGATTCCTTTCACACACATTGTTAGCCACTTTAACACTTGAATAGCAGGTTAGATGTAAGGATTCGCATTCTAATCAGCAATCTGTGACTGTCTGTGTTGATACGTGTGCTATTGCAGACCAGAACACTGCATTTGCCTGACGAAGACAGAGTGTTGAGAGCTCGCAAATTTACTATCAAATAAATCGGTTGGATTTAAAATTAGTGTTGCTAAATTCTTACTGAACCAGAATAGCACCCATTGATTCCTACTCTGTTTCCTATTAGACAACTAATCCTTTATCCACACTAACATCTTATACCCAACTCCTTGCACCTTAATCTTTTGCAGCAACCTTTTATGAGGCATCTTATCAAACGCCTTCTGGAAATCTAAAAACACCACATCCACCAGTTCCCCTCTATCTACCGCACTAGTCACATCCTCATAGAAATCCAATAAATTCGTCAAACATAAATTTATTGGATTTCTCACAATATCTTTCATAATCCAAAATTCTCAAAACTTGTCATACTTATCTTTCATCCTTACAGGAATGTGCCAGTCCTGAATCCTACCAGCTTACACTTGAAAGCCTCCCACGTGCCAGATATTGATTTGCCCTCAAACATCCTCTCAATATCCAACTTGTCAAGTCCCCTCAGGATCTTACATGTTTCAATAATATCACCTATAATTCTTCTGAACCTCAGTGAGTGTCAACCTTTCTTTATAAGACAACACCTTCAGCCCAGAAATCAGCCTAATGAACCTTCTCTGAACTGCTTCTAATGCAAATACATCCTTTCTGAAGTAAGGAGACAAAAACTGTACACAGTACTCCAGAAGGGAGTTGGGGATCATCAGATGAGTCTGATGAATTGGATATCTGGGATATGAGTAAGTGTCAACAGTTACTCCAACTCAAGTTGTGTCTGAAACCAGTTGAGATCTGAACCCGAGTCAAAGTGACATATCTGATGAAATGGGGAGGGGAAGCTATCGGCTTCTGTCTAATTTTTCCCCAGGAATAAGGTTGGACGGGGAAGGGGAGGAGGGGAGGGGGATGGTGGGTGTGGGAGTTCCACGCGAATCTTTATGCATTGTGATTGCCTTTAAAAGTGGGACCCTGACTAAATTGCCGGTCGAATGGGCTCAATCAATGAAACTCACTCTGCCATTTTTCTTTCAATGTTTCCGCCGATATGGCAAAGAAAGCTGCCGTTGGCGCCTGCGGCTTTGATGCCATTTTCCCCACCCATTATCAGCCTTTGCTGATGTTTGGGGAAATTCCCCCTGGGATTTCATGATTCAATGAACTGCATGGCATTTATCTTTTAGAAAGCCTACCACTGGATTCAATATTACTAGCAATGGAAAATGCCGACCAGTTAGAACATTTATTCATTTTCACCAACTTTGAAATTAAATAGCTTCATTAATTTTGGAAAATTTTGATTTTAAATACAACACCAAATTGCATTTAGATAGCACCTTTAATTTTGTAAAATATCCCAAAATGCTTTATGAGATAAAATTTGACTCTGAGATCTGAAATAATAGAATCAATAAGAAAAGAGTAGATTTAACAGAGCAACTTGAAGGAAGGGAGAAAGAGAGAGAAGTTTAGGAATATCAAGGTATAAAAATATTACATTGTTGTTCTGCCTAATTATATATATTTTTTAATGCTTTTCCAGGTGGGAACTATTTAAAGAGCCTCCTAAAGAATGTATCCCCTTCTGGTCCGACATTGTGCTAGGATTTCGGATCATGAGTGATGCTGAGTTGAAGAGGTTTCCACAGGCTACCTTTGGTTGGATGTACACCACTTTGGTTTGTGAATGTGCCAACTACTTACCTTGGTTGGAAGAACGGTGAGTGTTTCAACCTGAAAATGGGAAGCCTCCTACTGTTATGGTTGAGTTGGTTGCACCTGTGTCTCTGAGACACAACATGCCAGGTTCATATATAGAAACATACATAGAAACTAGAGTAGGCCATTTGGCCCTTTGAACCTACTCCACTACTCATTTTGATCATGGCTGATCATCAAATTCAATATCCTGATCCCGCCTCTCTCTCAACATCCCCTGGTCTCGTTAGCCCCAAGAGCTATATTTAATTCCTTCTTGAAACCATGCAATGTTTTGGCCTTAACTACTTTCTGTGCTATTGAATTCTACAGACTCTCCATTCTTTGAAATTACTTCTCACCTCAGTCCTAAAAGGTTTACCCTTATCCTCAAACTATGACGTTTAGTGTGGACTTCCCCACCATCAGGAGCATTCTTTCTGAATCACTGCTGTCTCATCTGTGACAATTTTATAAGTTTCTATGAGATTATCTCTCACTCTTCTGAACTCAAAATGAATATAATCCTAACCGATTTAGTCTCTCATTATATGATAGACCTGCCATCCCAGGAATTGGCCTAGTAAACCTTTGCTATACTCCTTTTATAGCAATAAATCCTTCCTTAGATAAGAAACCAAGACTACACACAGTACACCTTTACATTGGCACAGTGGTTAACATTGCTGCTTCACGGTGCCAGGAACCCGGATTCAATTCCCAGCTTGGGTCAGTGTTTGTGTGAAGTTTGTATGTTTTTCCCATGTCTGCGTGAGTGTTCTCTGGTTTCCTCCCACAATCTGAAAGACATGATGGTTAGGTGCATTGACCCAAATGTGGCGATTAGGGAAATTTCATAATAACTTCATTACAGTGTTAATGTAAGCGTTATTTGTGACAAATAAATAAACTTTACTTATTCCAGATGTGGCCTCACCAATTCCCTATACAATTGCAGTAAAGCCAACATTCCATTTGCCTTCTTTACTGTCTGCTGCACCTGTGTGCTTACTTCCAGCGACAGATGCACGAGGACACCAAGGTCTTGCTGATTATCCACCTTTCTTAATTTATAACCATTTAGATAATTTGGGATAACCTCACATTTATTCAAATTATACCGCATCTACCATGCATAGACCCACTTGCTCAGCCTGTTCAAATTACACTGAAGCATCTCTGCATCCTCCTTACAGCTTACCCTCTCACCCAAATTTGTATCATCTGAAGATGTGGAGATAACACATTCACTTCCCTTCTCCAAATTATTAATATATAATGTGAACAGTTGGGTTCCTGATCAGATTCCTGCAGTACCCAACTAGTCACTGCCTAGCAATCAAAAAAAGGCCATTTATTCCAGCTCTTTGCTTCCTATCTGTTAACTAGTTTTCTATCCATCTCAGAACACTACAAATAATGCCATGTGCTTTAATTCTACGTAGTAATTAGCTACGTGAAACCTCATCAAAAGCATTCCGGAAATCTAAATAAACTGTGTCTACCAGTTCTCCCTGGTCAACACTACAAATTACAACTTCAAAGAATTCCAATAGATTTGTTGAGTATGATTTCTCTTTTGTAAATCTATGTTGACTTTTTGTCTGATTATACCACTGCTTTCCAAGTGCTCTGCTGTGCAATCCTCAATAATGGACACTAGCAACTTCTCTACTACTGACATAGGGTCATTAGTGTACAGCTCTCTGTCTTCTCCCTATTTCCCTTTCTGAATAGCAGGCTTACATTAGCTACCCTCCAATCTGTAGGACCCACTCCACGGTCCAAATAAATTTGGAAAATGACCATCAATGGATCTACTATTTCTAGGGCTACTCCTTTAAGTACTCTGGGAAGAAGATTATCAAGTCCTGGAGTTTTATCTGTCTTCAATCCTAATGATGCCCCCAAAACCATTTCTTTACTAGAACTGTTCAAATCCCACTTCAGGAACTGAGCGCTATAATCAAAACTGATGCTCCAGTGGAATGCTGCACTGTTGACAGTGCCTTTCTTTCAGATGTGATGTTAAACTGAAACCTTGTCTACTTTCATTCTTGGACGGATATAAAAGATTCCATGGCATAATTTTGAAGAGGCGCAGGGGAGGAATACCTCATGCCCTGGATAATATTTATCAATCAGTCAATCAAGGAGATATGTTGCTAAAACTGTTCTCCTTTCACCTGCTCAAGAGGGACAGGTTACAGCTTAACTAGAGAGGAACTAATATTCTGGTGGGGAGATTTGCTAGAGCCTCTCGGGAAGGGTTAAACTAGTTTGGCAGGAGGTTGAGACCCAAAGCAGTAGGGAGACAGAAGAGAAGGTTGAGGACAGTAGAGAAGTTAAAGAGAGCATGTTAAATAGTAAAGGCTGCGTCAAAATCCTAGTGCTAGACAGATCAGGCAAAAACAGGGCAAAGAGGAAGGGATGTCTAATCTAATTTACTAAAATGCAAGAGGCCTGATAGGCAAGACAGATGAATTCAGAGCATGGATGGGTAGGTGGGGCTGGGATATTATAGCTATCACTGAAACGTGGCTAAGGGAGGGTCAGGACTTGCAGCTCAATGTTCCAGGGTACAGATGTTATGGGAAAGGTAGAAGAGAAATGAGGCGGTGGGAATTGCATTTTTATTAGGGAAAACATCACGGCAGTACTAACAGGGGATGTTTCTGAAGGTTCACCCACCTGAGTCTACATGGGTAGAACTGAGAAATAAGAAGAGGGAGATGACTTTGATAAGATTGTATTATAGGCCACCAAATAATCTAGCAGGAAATTAAGGAACAAATATGTAAGGAGGTTATGGATAGCTCCAAGAAAAATGGGATGATAATAGTAGGGGACTTTAACTTTCCCAACATTGACTGGGGCAATTATAGTATTAGGGGCTTGGATGGAGAGAAATTTGTTAAGTGTATTCAGGAGGAATTTCTCATTCAGTATATGGATGGTCCAACTAGAGAGGGGGCAAAACTCCTCTTGCAAAATAAGGAAGGGCAGATAGCAGAAGTGTTAGTGAGGGATTCACTTTGGAGCCAGTGACCATAATTCCATTAGCTTTAAGGTTGCTGTGGAGAATGACAAGTCTTTGATTTGATATGATTTATTCATGTCATATGTATTAGTATACAGTAAAATGTATTGTTTCTTGCAGGCTATACAGACAGAACATACCGTTCATAGAGAAGGAAAGGAAAGAGTGCAGAATGTAGTGTTATAGTCATAACTAGGATGAAGAGAAAGATCAACTTAAAAGTCAAAAGTCTGACAGCTGTAAGAAAGGAACTGTTCTTGAGTCAGTTGGTACGTGACCTCAGAGTTTTGTATCTATGGAAGAAGATGGAAGAGAATGTCCGGAGTGAGTGGGGTACTTAATTATGCTGGGCGCTTTCCCGAGGCAGTGGGAAGCATAGACAGAGTCAGTGGATGGAAGGCTAGTTTGTGGGATGGATTGGACTACATTCATGACCTTTTGTCATTTCTTGAGCAGAGCAAGAGCCATACTAAGCTGTGATACAATCAGAAAGAATGCTTTCTATGGTGAGAGTTATAGCCAACATGCCAAATTTCCTTTGACTTCTGAGAAAGTAGAGATGTTGTTGAGCTTTCTTAACTATAGTGTCAGCATGGGGAGACCAGGACAGATGATCTGGATACTTAAAAATTTGAAGTTCTAAACCCTTTCTATTTCATCCCCCTTGATGTAGACAGGGGCATGTTCTCCTCTTCACTTCCTGAATTTGATGACAATCTCCTTCGTTTTGTTGACATTGAGGGAGAATTAATGTTGTTGCACCAGTTCATGCCTGTGAGTTAGGAAGTTCAGAATCCAAAGAGAGGAGCTGAGGCTCAGGCCATGGAGTATGAAGATAAGTTTTATTGGAATAATAGTGTTGAAGGCTGAGCTGTAGTTCTTATATAGGAGTCTGACATCTGCGTCTTTGTTATCTAGGTGTTCCAAGATTGAGTGCAGGGCCAGAGAGATGGCAACTGCTGTGGACTTATTGCAGCAGTAGGCAAACTATAGTGGATTCAGATAGTCCGGGAGGTTGGAATTGATTCATGCCATGGCTAACCTTTTGAAGCACTTCATAATGATGGATGTCTGAGCCACTGGACGATAGTCCTTAAAGCAAGCTGCTTGGCTTTTCTTAGGTCTGGCCCAAAAGTTAAAACTTTAAATTGGGACAAGGCCAATTTTGATGATATTAGATGGGAACTTCCAAAAGTTGATTGGGGAAGTCTGTTGACAGGCAAAAGGATGTCTGGTAAGTCGGAGACTTTCAAAAGAGCATTAACCAAGTTCAGGGTGAGCACATTTCCTTTTAGAGTGAAGGGCAAGGCTGATCAAAGTAGGTACCCTGGATGACTCGGTATATTGATGCCCTGGTTAAGAAGAAGATCATGTGACATGTATAAGCAGCTGGAATCAAGTAGATCGCTAACAGTATAGAGGGTGTCCGTGGAGAGTTTGAGAGAAATCAGGAGGGCAAAACGGAGATGCGAGATTGCTTTGGCAGAGAAGGCAAAGGAGAATCCAAAGAGCTTTTATAAATACATAAAGAACAAAAGAGTAACTAGGGAGAGATTAGAGAAGGTGGTGCTGGAAATCTTAAAGTGCATCAGGGTAGACAAATCTCCAGGATCTGATGAAGTATACTGTAGGATATTGTGGGAGGCTAGGGAGGAAATTGCAGGTCTTCTGGTAAGGATATTTGAATCATCGACATCCACAGGTGTGGTGCCTGAAGATTAGAGGATGCAAATATGTGTCTTTGTTTAAGAACGGCTGCAGGCTAATGTCTGGGAACTACAGACCGGTGAGCCTCTCATCTGCGGTGGGTAAGTTGTCAGAAGGTATTCTGAGAGACCGGATCTATGGACATTTAGAGAGGCAAGGACTGATTAGAGACAGTCAGCATGGTTTTGTGAGTGGAAAATCATGTCTCACAAATTTGGTTGAGTTTTTCGAAGGGGTAATCAAGAAGGTAGATGAAGGCAGTGCAGTTACTTTGTTTACATGGACTTTAGCAAGGACTTTGACAAGGTACTGCATGGTAGGTTGTTGCATAAGATTAAATCTCACTGGATTTAGTGAGATGAGGTATCCAATTGGATACAAAATTGGCTTAATGACAGAAGCCAGAAGTTGGTTGTAGAAGGTTGTTTATCAAACTTGTGGTCTGTGACCAGTTGTGTGCCTCAAGGATTGATGCAGGGTCCACTATTATTTGTCATTTATATTAATGATTTGGATGAGAATTTAGCATGAAACCAAAAGGGAAAATGCTGGAAAATGTCAGCAGGTCTGGCAGCATCTGTAAGGAGAGAGAAGAGCTGACATTTTGAGTCCAGATGATCCTTTCTGAAATCGAAAAAGCAAAGAAAGTGGGAGATATTTATACTGCAGGGTGAGGGAATGAAAGATGAGTCATAGCCACAGAAACCGGGGGAATGGGTTGCTAATTGCGGTCCATAGAGAGAATAAAGAGTATGAATGAATTTAAGATGCATGGTTAGTAAAATTGGTGGCATAGTGGACAATGAAGAAGGTTATCTGGGGCTGCAGTGGAATCTTGATCAATTGGGCTAGTGGGCTGAAGAATGGCAGATAGAATTTAATTGAGATAAATTTGAGGTGATGTGTTTTGGTAGGTTGCAGGGCAAGGTTTACTCAGTTAATGATTGGGAGTTGGGGAGAATTATAGCACAAAGAGATCTAGGGGTTCATAGCTCCTTGAAAGTAAAAGATGGACAGAAGGAGGCATTCAGCATGCTTGCTCAGAACATTGAATACGGGAGTTGGAACGTCTTGTTGAAGTTATACAAGCCATTGGCAAGGCTACACTTGGATACTGTGTTTAGTTCTAGTCACCCTATTATAAAAAAAATTATTAAACTAGAAAGAATGCAGAAAAGCTTCACTGCTATGCTATTGGGACTTAATGGGTTGAATTTTGCAAAGGGGCTGGATAGACCGGGACTTTTCTTCCTGGGGCAAAGGAGGCCAGGCGGTGATCTTGTAGTGGTCTATAAAATAACAAAGGGCATAGATAATGTAGATTGCATCTTTATTGAAGGTAGAGGAGTCTAAAACTAGAGGGCATAGGTTTAAGGCGAGAGGGGAGAGATTCAAAAGGGGCAATTTTTCCAAACAGACGGTGATGAGTGTTTGGAACAAGCTGCCAAAGGTAACAATGGAGGCAGGTATAATTTTGTCTTTTAAAAAGCATTTACATCGTTACATGGCTGAGATGGATATAGAGGGTTGTGGGCCAAATGCAGGCAGATGGGACTAACTTAATGGTAAAAACTGGGTGGATGGACAAGTTGGGCTAAGGGTCTGTTTCCATGCTGTAAATCTCTATAATTCTAACTTGCACTCTTCAGGACAAACACAAGAATTTCAAATGATCACAACAAGTTATAATACAGAAAAAACGGGTCTTGATTGGTTGGCAAGTCACCTCTGATGGACCAAGTTGTTGCCATGGAAAAAGCAAAGAGATCTATATGCTCTTCAAACCTCCAGCTAATTCATAAAGGGCAAAAGGCTTGAACATATTCCTCTCGTTTGCAATGAACAGGTTTTTGCACATGAATGTAAGTTGCTTCTGACAGGTATAAATGCCTTAAAAGTGATCAGGGAATCTAACAGTGGGTGTTTTATTTTGGGTATTGTGGACTGATCGAGGACAGTCTGTACTCTGCCTATTACAAACACCAAAAGAAATATGCTGATTGATTTACTTAGCCAGTCATTGGGATGTCCTGCTTACATACCTGGCATTGCACCAGCACTGACATTTATACATGACATTGCTCAGTCATGTGATAAGAAAAGCATTAATGGAAATTACGACTATGTTGCAGCTGTGAAATGACTTGCTTCAATCTGTTTACATTTTAAAGATGCTTCTACATTCCAGGGCATCTTGAGGTGGACTCAGCACTTGTCTTTGGCCCAGATGTGACACTATAGTAATACAAACTGTATTACTCTTCTGGAGTTTTAGGATGACTGATGTACGTTCAAGGTTAAAACCCAGCAATGAATGTACAAAGGCAAAGCTGGCAGTATAATATGGGACCAACGTTCAATGAGTTCAACAGATTGGAACATTATTGGATTTGCTAAATCTGACTTCGGTTACATACTTTAAATAATCCTTCTTGGGAGATTATGGCCAGAATTCTCCAGCCATCCATGTCCTGTCACCACTCCCAAAGAGAATGGAAAATTTGGGCTGAGCCAGAATTCCTTTCACTGCAGTGGGACTTGAGAATCCCAGCTGCGGCTGAAGTCTGAGAATCCGGCCCTATATCTGTAATGCTGTTTGCACTCATGCAACATCACTACTGAGATAAATTCTACAATTAACTACACCTTCAGGTTCATTATTCTCTGATATTGATATCTTCAATGTACCTTATGATATAGTATAATGCCTAGGAAGCTCGCTGTGACTTTGCAAGTCAAATTGGAAAGGGTAGCTACTGCCCCTACAAATCGATGTACTATTTTTCATTTACTTTGTTATTTATCATTAACTACACAGAACCGCTGCCATCTTCAATACAAAATAAATCTGCATCACTACAAGACAGTCTGACCAGGAAAATTAGATTGCATATGATGGAATGTCAGGATAAATAATGTTCCTTTGTAGAAGACTTGCCACTTGGTAGCACAGTAAGTCAATATCAATGCCAGATGATTATAAACCTTTTCAAGTGTAATAAATTAGCTGATTATTAATTCTGGAGATGTCTGAATAGTGTGGTAGTGTTGCTTTGAAATGTCAGTGCCAGTTTGAAGAATGTACGTAGTTCTACTTTGGTAACTGAGCTTGTGGGAAACAGCAGGGATAGTAATGTTGGTGAACTTTTGATTACAGACAATTGCTTCATTGTGAGTTTCTGTGTACATGATGCAGCACCTGAAATGCATATAATTTGCTTACTTTTTAAAGGTCATTTAATGTAGAAAATTTTCTCAGGTGTACGTGTTGAGAAGAAATGGATTTGGTGCATGTTGAGAGCAATTCATGAATGATCTTTAGCACAAGATTGTGAGGAGAAATGAAAAATCAGAGAACCAGTGGACCAGTTAATAACAACGGCTTGTGTGGAAAAGCCTAAAAAAAATTCACAGTTTTCTTTAAATAAAACTGCTGTTGTGACAACTGATAAAAATATCTATTAGCCAGACCATTAAAGTATCAATAACAGAAGCTATAAGCACTAGCTATCTCTTTATTGTGTGCAAATAAACATGGAGCCATTGACAAAAGAAGTTAGAGGAAAAGTAGCTTATTATGAAATGTAAGTTGTCAATCTTCTCTGCAACTGTGCCAACATACTGGCATCCTTTTCTGAGTGTCTGTATTCTTATAAGGCATGACTGAATTGGCGCAGAATATGAACGGCCATTGAGAATAGATGGGGAGAATGAGTTGACATGGAGTGGGTTGGGTGGAGTTGAGGGTATGAGGTGTGAGGGCTGGAGCATTTAAAATATAAGCAAACAACTGGGACAAGGTCCACTGAGCATTTGGCTGCCCAGGTGGCCACATCCTATCTGTTTCTGGAGCAGGAAGCCACACAATCCTGTATACCAGAGTGAAAATTGGATTTGGTGGAACATTTAAAAGTGGATCTGCTGAGTTCATGAAATTCCTGATTTTGTAATTCTGCATGTGATTCACTATCAACATTCTGAGGGTTACTCTTGACCAGAAATTTAATAGAACTAGTCATATAAATATTGTGGCTACAAGACCAGATAGAAGCTGTGAATTTTGCAGACAGTAACTAATCTCCTGACTCTCTAAAGCATTTCACCGTCTACAAGGCACAAGTCAGGAATGTGATGGAATACTCTACACTTGGCTGGATGAATTCCACCATGAAGCTTTATATTATTCAGAACAAAGCAGTTTGCTCGATTGGCACCCCTTCAACATTCACTCCCTCCACCACCAATGCATGTCGACAGTTGTTTGTGTAATTTGCAAGATGCACTGTAGAAACTCACAAGTGCTTCTTTGACACCATTTTCCAAACCCACAACCTCTACAATCTAGAAGGACAAGGGCAGTAGATACTTAGGAACAGCACTCAGATTCCCCCACCAAATCACACATCATTCTGACTTGAAAATATATTACTGTTCCTTGACTGTCACGGGGTCAAAATCCTGGAACTCTCTTCTTAATAGCATGTGGGTGTATCTACATTAGATTGTCTGCAGCGGTTCAAGATGTTGGCTCACCACCACCTTCTCGAGGGCAATTAGGCTTGGGCAACAAATACTGGTCTAGGCAGTGAAGCCGATATCCTGTGAACAAAAACAAAAATTCTGGGATTTCATCTACCCTTTTCCAAGATGACGAATGGGTTGGTGGATTCTAGCTGTCCTTGTCTTTCTGTGGGAAAGTCATTCTTTCTTCCAGTCCTACTTTGACCTCCCTTCTCGTCTCTTTCCCAGTCTGTTGATGGTTCAAGCAATGCCATTTCTACTCTCAGTCTCAACTGGAAAATCTAATCAACTTTCCTTCCAGTTTCCACCCTGCTCTTACCTTCATGGGGTTTGGGCATTGCTGGCAAGGCCAGCCTTTGTTGCCCATTCCTAATGACCTCTGAACTGAGTGGCTTGCTAGGCCATTTCAGAGGGAAGTTAAGTGTCAATCACATTATTTTGGGTCACATGTAGGCCAGATCAGGTAAAATGGCAGATTTATTTGCCTAAAGGATATTGGTCAACCAGACATATTCTTAGTAACAATTAATAGTTTCATAGTCACCATAACTGAGATTAGTTTTACAGTTGCTGTAGTGAGATTTGAACCCAGGTCCCCAGAAGATTTGCTGGGACACTGGTCTACCAGTCCAGTGACATGACCACTACACCACCATCTCCCCATTTACCAGGATGGACATTATTAGGAAACATTCAGTAGGGTCATTCTTCTAATCACTGGACATCATTTTGGACTCAGACAATAATGTAGAAAGAGGCTATTCGGCTTTTCGAGTGAGAGTTTTTATTCTGCAAAGTCTGAGAGAAGATTCAACTTCCCAGCGAAGATTTTCAGTAAAACCTGAGCTTCAATGTGCCAAAACATGTGAAATTAAATAAAATGTCACATTCCACAAAGGAACCAAAATAATCTGCTTAATCTCAAAACATGCTGAAAGCTTTTTAAACATGTTGTATTCAGGGTTCCAAATACTAGTGAGGACTGTAATTAATATCCTTCAGACCATTCATTTACAAACAGAATAATTGGATCTCGATCCCCTCAAAAGTCAGGGGACATAAATGAAATTGTTCTTGGGATCTGGGTCACATTCGTCTGACAACCCAACAGCTTCTGAAATCATTCTGACCAAATTTGGTTGCACAATGGTCACTTGATTGTTAATTCAGTATGACAGTTACTACACCACGGTGTCCATTAACAATCCAATATGACAGTTACTACACCACAGTGTCCATTCACAATCCAGTGTGACAGTTACTACACTATAATGTCCATTCACAATCCAATATAACAGTTACTACACTACCGTGTCCATTCACAATCCAGTATAACAGTTACTACACTACCGTGTCCATTCACAATCCAGTATAACAGTTACTACACTACCGTATCCATTCACAATCCAGTATAACAGTCACTACACCACAGTGTCCATTCACAATCCAGTATAACAGTTACTACACTACAGTGTCCATTCACAATCCAGTATAACAGTTACTACACTACAGTGTCCATTCACAATCCAGTATAACAGTTACTACACTACAGTGTCCATTCACAATCCAGTATATCAGTTACTACACTACAGTGTCCATTCACAATTCAGTATAACAGTTACTACACCACAGTGTCCATTCACAATCCAGTATAACAGTTACTACACTACAGTGTCCATTCACAATCCAGTATAACAGTTACTACACTACAGTGTCCATTCACAATCCAGTATAACAGTCACTACACTATAGTGTCCATTCACAATCCAGTATAACAGTTACTACACTATAGTGTCCATTCACAATCCAGTATAACAGTTACTACACTACCGTATCCATTCACAATCCAGTATAACAGTTACTACACTATAGTGTCCATTCACAGTCCAGTATAACAGTTACTACACTACCGTGTCCATTCACAATAGTTACTACACTATAGTGTCCATTCCCAATCCAGTATAACAGTCACTACACCACAGTGTCCATTCACAATCCAGTACAACAGTTACTACACTACCGTATCCATTCACAATCCAGTATGACAGTTACTACACTACCGTGTCCATTCACAATCCAGTACAACAGTTACTACACTACCGTATCCATTCACAATCCAGTACAACAGTCACTCCACTACCGTGTCCATTCACAATTCAGTATAACAGTTACTACACTACCGTGTCCATTCACAATCCAGTACAATAGTTACTACACTACCGTATCCATTCACAATCCAGTACAATAGTCAATACACTACCGTTCCCATTCACAATCCAGTATAACAGTCACTACACTACCGTGTCCATTCACAATCCAGTATAACAGTTACTACACTACTGTATCCATTCACAATCCAGTACAACAGTCACTACGCTACCGTATCCATTCACAATCCAGTATAACAGTTACTACACTACCGTGTCCATTCACAATCCAGTATAACAGTTATTACACTACCGTGTCCATTCACAATCCAGTATAACAGTTACTGCACTACCGTATCCATTCACAATCCAGTATAACAGTTACTACACTACCGTGTCCATTCACAATCCAGTATAACAGTTACTACACTACCGTGTCCATTCACAATCCAGTATAACAGTTACTACACTACCGTGTCCATTCACAATCCAGTACAACAGTCACTACACTACCGTGTCCATTCAGAATCCAGTATAACAGTTACTACACTATAGTTCCATTCACAATCCAGTATAACAGTCACTACACTACGGTGTCCATTCACAATCCAGTATGACAGTTACTACACTACTGTGTCCATTCACAATCCAGTAAAATAGTTACTACACCACCGTGTCCATTCACAATCCAGTATAACAGTTACTACACTATAGTGTCCATTCACAATCCAGTATAACTGTTACTACACTACCGTGTCCATTCACAATCCAGTATGACAGTTACTACACTGCCGTGTCCATTCACAATCCAGTATAACAGTTACTACACTACCGTGTCCATTCACAATCCAGTATGACAGTTACTACACTACTGTGTCCATTCACAGTCCAGTATAATAGTTACTACACTACTGTGTCCATTCACAATCCAGTATAACAGTTACTACACTACTGTGTCCATTCACAATCCAGTATAATAGTTACTACACTACTGTGTCCATTCACAATCCAGTATAATAGTTACTACACTACTGTGTCCATTCACAATCCAGTATAACAGTTACTACACTACTGTGTCCATTCACAATCCAGTATAACAGTTATTACACTACCGTGTCCATTCACAATCCAGTATAACAGTTACTGCACTACCGTATCCATTCACAATCCAGTATAACAGTTACTACACTATAGTTCCATTCACAATCCAGTATAACAGTTACTACACTACCGTATCCATTCACAATCCAGTATAACAGTTACTACGCTACCGTGTCCATTCACAATCCAGTATAACAGTTACTACACTACCGTGTCCATTCACAATCCAGTATAACAGTTATTACACTACCGTGTCCATTCACAATCCAATATGACAGTTACTACACTACAGTGTCCATTCACAATCCAGTATAACAGTTACTACACTATAGTTCCATTCACAATCCAGTATAACAGTCACTACACTACGGTGTCCATTCACAATCCAGTATGACAGTTACTACCACACCGTATCCATTCAGAATCCAGGATACAGTTACACACTGTTTTTTTTTTTTTTGGCCCGTGTCCATTCACAATCCAGATAACAGTTTACCACACTACCGTGTCCATCACAATCCAGTATAACAGTTACTACACTATAGTTCCATTCACAATCCAGTATAACAGTCACTACACTACGGTGTCCATTCACAATCCAGTATGACAGTTACTACACTACCGTATCCATTCAGAATCCAGTATAACAGTTACTACACTACCGTGTCCATTCACAATCCAGTATAACAGTTACTACACTACCGTATCCATTCACAATCCAGTATAACAGTTACTACACTACCGTGTCCATTCACAATCCAGTATAACAGTTACTACACTACCGTGTCCATTCACAATCCAGTACAACAGTTACTACACTATAGTGTCCATTCACAATCCAGTATGACAGTTACTACACTACCGTATCCATTCACAATCCAGTATAAGTTACTACACTATAGTGTCCATTCCCAATCCAGTATAACAGTCACTACACCACAGTGTCCATTCACAATCCAGTACAACAGTTACTACACTACCGTATCCATTCACAATCCAGTATGACAGTTACTACACTACCGTGTCCATTCACAATCCAGTACAACAGTTACTACACTACCGTATCCATTCACAATCCAGTACAACAGTCACTCCACTACCGTTCCCATTCACAACCCAGTATAACAGTCACTACACTACCGTGTCCATTCACAATCCAGTATAACAGTTACTACACTACCGTGTCCATTCACAATCCAGTACAATAGTTACTACACTACCGTATCCATTCACAATCCAGTACAACAGTCACTACACTACCGTTCCCATTCACAATCCAGTATAACAGTCACTACACTACCGTGTCCATTCACAATCCAGTATAACAGTTACTACACTACTGTATCCATTCACAATCCAGTACAACAGTCACTACGCTACCGTATCCATTCACAATCCAGTATAACAGTTACTACACTACCGTATCCATTCACAATCCAGTATAACAGTTACTACACTACTGTGTCCATTCACAATCCAGTATAATAGTTACTACACTACCGTGTCCATTCACAATCCAGTATAACAGTTACTACACTACCGTGTCCATTCACAATCCAGTATAATAGTTACTACACTACCGTATCCATTCTCAATCCAGTATAACAGTTACTACACTACTGTGTCCATTCACAATCCAGTATAATAGTTACTACACTACCGTGTCCATTCACAATCCAGTATAACAGTTACTACACTATAGTGTCCATTCACAATCCAGTATAACAGTTACTACACTACCGTGTCCATTCACAATCCAGTATGACAGTTACTACACTACTGTGTCCATTCACAATCCAGTATAATAGTTACTACACTACTGTGTCCATTCACAATCCAGTATAATAGTTACTACACTACTGTGTCCATTCACAATCCAGTATAACAGTTACTACACTACTGTGTCCATTCACAATCCAGTATAACAGTTACTACACTACTGTGTCCATTCACAATCCAGTATAATAGTTACTACACTACTGTGTCCATTCACAATCCAGTATAATAGTTACTACACTACTGTGTCCATTCACAATCCAGTATAACAGTTACTACACTACTGTGTCCATTCACAATCCAGTATGACAGTTACTACACTACCGTGTCCATTCACAATCCAGTATAACAGTTACTACACTACCGTGTCCATTCACAATCCAGTATAACAGTTACTACACTACCGTGTCCATTCACAATCCAGTATAACAGTTACTACACTGCCGTGTCCATTCACAATCCAGTATAACAGTTACTACACTACCGTGTCCATTCACAATCCAGTATGACAGTTACTGCACTACAGTGTCCATTCACAATCCAGTTGCTACACTCCTGTGTCCATTCGCAATCCAGTATGACAGTTGCTACACTCCTGTGTCCATTCGCAATCCAGTTCTAGTCAGAATGCTGGGCAGATGGTGGTACACTAGTATTTCCCAGAACAGGTTGCTGGTGTGTTCCCATTGACCTGTAGTGTTGGATTTGATTGTGTGCCCATTTAATGCGTTAGGTAGATGTCCTCATGATCTTTTTATATGCATTTCTAAAAAGCAACAGAGTACCCGGGTTGGACCCACAGTGCTGTGTGAGTATAAGTTGCAAACTCTTATTTTGATGGTTTCTAAAGATAAAATGCTCTAAAATTCCTTGTTTTGACAGAAATGTAGGATGTAGGTGAGTTGTTGCAGTTACGCACTGCGGGTGTATAAATCCCTACGTTACAGAAGGAGGCCATTTGGCCCATAAAGTCTGTACTGACCACAACCCCACCCAGGCCTATAACCTCACACATTTACCCTGCTAATCTCCCTGACGCTAGGGACAATTTAGCTTGGCCAATCAACTTAACCACATATGTTTGGACTGTGGAGGAAACCAGAGCAAAAAGGGAATAATATCTACACACAGTCACCCAAGGCTTAAATTGAACCTGGATCCCTGGTGTTGTGAAGCAGCAGTGCTAACCACTGTGCCACCGTACCAATTCAATGGACGATTGTGCAATTCTGGTTTTCTCCCAGCTGATGTCGCACTCATGCTTTATAAATGGCACATAGCACAATCCATCTAAATCTAGATACTGAGATGGGTGATTGGCTAAAAGCTGTTTTGGGAACCACAGTTTGAGCGTGCATTTCCAGTAGTGATGCTGCTGGTCCAATCAAGTGAGCACTATACTTAACATGTTGGTTTAAGCATTTCTATCAAATTCCCATGCACACTATTTTGACAAAAATAAACTGGCTAATGAGTTTCTAAGAAGATTATCATGAGTTTGTTGACCCCTGTGTTAAATATGATACACTGAGGAATTATTTCCCTGTGACATTTTGAGGTTATCCAAACAGTGACATAATGTCATTATACAATAGGCTGTTCAGCCCATTGAGTCCACTGTGTCTACTTCATAACCTGATTTGTAGCCAGGATCCTGGAGAGATGGTGGCACACTAATAGTGTCACTGGACTGGTAGCCCAGAGGCCCAGAGTAAGGTTGTGGGGCATATTTTCAAATCCCACCATGGCAGCTGGTTGATTGTAAAATTGTATATTGGAACATAAAAATAGTCACAATATTGGTGACCATGTCAACTGTAACTGATTATCATAAACATCCTACTAGCTCGCAAGGGGAGTTAGACGTGTAGTGTTATTGTCATTGGACGAGTAATCCAGAGACCTAATCCTCTGGGAACCTGGGGATTTGTATCCCACCATGTTAGAGAGTGAAATTTGAATGCAGTGAAAATCTGGAATTAAAGTAGCTGATGCCCTTTGGGGAAAGAACTCTGCTGTCCTCACCTGATCTGGCCTACATTTGATTCCAGACCTAGAGAAATGTGATTGGTCAAAGCTGCCAGTTCCAGTCTTATCAGCAAGTAGGGATATGGGCCAAATGTTAGCTTTATTAGGGGTACCCACATCGCATGAAAGGTTTTTTTTTAAAAAAAGGCATCCCTGTTATTTTGCTTAATCCTGTTAATCACACTGTTAAATGCTTAACAGAATCCCTATAGTGTAGAATAAGGCCACTCGGCCCATCAAGCTGAACAAACAATGATCCCACCCAAGCTCTACCCCAATAACCCCATATATTGGCCCTGCTAATCCCCCTGACCGTAAGAGACAATTTACTGTAGCCAATCTACCTGGCCCACACTTTAGAGTGTGGGAGGAAATGAAGAACCCAGAGAAAACTCATATAGACATGGGGAGAATGTGTAAATTCCACACAGACAGTGACTCAAGCCAGGAATTGAACAGGGGCTCCTGACTCTGTGAAGCAGCAGTGCTAATCACTATGCCACTGTGCCGTTCTCTGGAGAAAGTTAATAGGGATGTCACAAGGCTGTCTAATTCTGTATGTTTGCACTCCTAACCAGCTTTCTGGCAGTGCCAAGCCCACAGGGACTGTAGCTCACTATCACCTTCTCAAGGAGAGTTGGGGATGGAGAATAAATGTTGGCCTAGCCAGCAGTGCCCACATCCCGGCAAAGAAGAGATTTTTAAAAATGAGGTGTGATATCCCTCTATTTCCCCCACACCCTTTAGACTTTATTAGCATGGAGCGCACTTCTCCGTGAACCTTGCTTGTCTTAGCCCTGGGCAACTAGTTGACTATTAATGTCACATCCTCTCTGCCACCATCCCTCCTCAATACTTCCCCAACTAATTCTTTATTGAATATAATGATGCAATTTGAGATAAAATGCATTCCACCCATCTGAACATTCTGCCTCAGTGCCTTCAGTTTCCCCAGTGACTGTGTCCGTCAGTTTAATCTCTCTCTGCTGATATCTGGAATGGGGATGAAAAGCTTTCCGATCCAATGGATGAGAGATGCTTTCCAATTGCTGAGAGAGCGTAATGAACTGATTATACAGTCTATGGGGAAATAGCATCAATGCTGGCTCATTAACATCTCAGTGTCTCTTTATGCCTTGTGTGAAGAGACTGTTTTTAAAAGTGCAACATCAACACAACGCTCTCAGAATATTTTCTGAGGCAAAAAGACGTTAATATTCTCTAGCAATGTTGCTCTCGTATGCACTGCTTCGCGGCTAATATTCCTCTCCTTTCTCTGCTGAATGCTGAGTGACAGCCCCACATCGCTATGGAGAGCTCTCGAATATCTCAGTCAGTAGGCCATTGTTTGTGACTGGAGCCCAGTCAGTGAAGGAAACAAGGAATTGTTCACGGAGGAAACTCCACAACTGAGGCCAACCCTCTCGTTTGCAATGATCAACATACAGGGATCTAAGATCTGATGCTTTATTCCCCTTCCGCAGCATTGAAACATAGAAACTAAAAGCAGCAGTAGGCCATTCGGCCCTTCATGCCCGCTCTATCATTCATCTTGGTCGTGGCTGATCATCACGTTGCAGTTGAGTTTCTGAAATGCCCAACTTTAAGAACAAGTTTGAGTGAATCAGATTTCCCCATTAAAACCAACCTAAAAATTGTAGTTAGGTTCTGTCAGACCCTTGTCATCAAGAACATTAAACAATAGACTTGTGACTTAAAATGTGGTGCGTGGGAGAGTGGGAGATCCGGTGATGGGGGAGTGGGGGAGGTGGGGGGGTGTCAGCAACAGCGAGATTCAGGGAGCGGCCATGAATCTAGAGGGCCGATAGCCAGAGGAAGGGGCAGGGAGCAATAAAAGCTACTCAGAATGGCACTGATCAGGCACTATGTTAGACTGGCACAAAACAACTTTAAAACAAAACTTGCAATGTTAAATGAGAATACAAGTTTAAATTTATCTATTCGTGTCACAAGTAGGCTTATATTAACACTGCAATGAAATTACTGTCCTGACTTTAAAATGAAACACTTAAAACAGAGCGTGATAAAATGGTGACTTACTGTAGTTTAATAAAGTGTGTACAGGTTGTTTGACAGTATTAAGCTGTAGATGTATAAATATGCCTCACTATTACTGTTGGTAATTCTGTAGTTTATACAGCATCATGCATCAGCGACATGCAGCACACTTTCTATTGATGACATTCATGATGCTGCAACAACATACAGCAGTCTCAAGGGTAGTTTCTATGAACTCCTGCTCTAAATAACAATATGAGATTTCAGACATATAATCACAAGGCTTGTAGAATGGCCATAAACATCCTTCCTAAACTCCCATCCCCTTTATTACTCCAACACTGCCTTGTGATCATTCTTGGATAATCCATACAGAGCTGAATCTGTAATAGTTTCATAAATCAATTGTAAGCAATGAGAAAGTGTTATCATGGCTGTCTGTAAATCGCGCCTATACTCCTTCACGAATGTTTCAGCTTTCTGCCCAGTACAAATGTGATTACAGCATTGATTTTTAAACCTGGCAATAACATTCTTCTCATGGTTCTTGGGTCCTTCAGTGAATATAATGGTATTGCATTACTAATTTATTGTCTTCACTAACGAGCAGAGTTCTGCAGTAAAGGAAACCATTGGATTGTCTTTGAGTGTGCTCAGGGAAGGGAAGAGCACAGGCTTGGGGGGAGATATTATTATTATAAATATTGTACAGCGAGTGTGTGATCCAGTACCTATCACAGGTGAAGGAGGAGAATACAAAAACAAGCCTTCATATGGGAATTAATTTAGGAAATAAGGAGAGCAGGGAAATTCGAATAGCACCTGGACAGTGATTGATTTTAAAATCACAGTAATGTAGGCTACAAAGCAGGATGTGAAGGCTAAAATATAAATTAGATTAGAATCGCAGAGTATATTAAATGAAAAATAAGGTATTCCTATAAACATACTTATTTCAGCGAACTAGTAAAAACGAAAATGGTGGGGCTACAGAAAAAAACCCAGTGATCGGGGGGTAATGAGTACAATCAGTGAATTCTCAGTACCATTGGCTATTTCTTGGGAGTGAGTGGTTAAGAGTACTGTGAGTGAGCATTTGGATATTTGATTTGATTTATTATTGCCACATGTATTGGGATACAGTGAAAAGTATTGTTTCTTTGCTATACAGACAGAAACATACTGTTCATAGAGTATTCGAGGAGAAGGAAAGGAGAGGATGCAGGATCTAGTGTTACAGATGGGAAGAGTGGGGATTGGAGTTAAAGGAGAATGTATTCAAAGTGAGATCACGTTCAGGTAAAAAAGGAGTGTGTTGGTGGAGGGGGACAGGCTGAGTTACTCAGAAAAGGCATTGAAGGATAGAGATGTGTAGGAATATCCATTATGGAAAAGGGATGCTTGAGGGGCAGGAAACCACAATCTGTTTGAGTGATAGGCTGTAAGAGGATTTTTGAAGCTATTAATATGGTATCGATTTTTCTTTTCATATTTGTAATTTTAAATTCTCTGATTGATTATAAAAGTACCTGTTTTTTGGTGACTCTGTTCACACACCATCCATTCTGGAAATGTTTTCAGAAACAGGCATTCAGTCAGTCAGTACAATGGGCATTCAGTACGACCCGGTAATATCACAGATAAAACCTCATTTTTTTCTAAAGTGCAGGGGAAGTCTGATGAGAAAATCCATCGGTGGTTCAGTAGACACACAAAAAGTTGTTGCCTTGTTGGCAGTTTGGACAATTAAAAGTTATACATGCAACTAGTCATGGATCAGCAAGGTTTTCCATATCCACTTTTTACAGTCAATTTATTCCAGAATGTGGACTGATCAGTACAAATATGAAACAGCTAATTGGTTCCCTGCCTAATATCTTATGGGTGGACCTACACCACACGGACTACAGCAGTTCAAGGTGCTAGTTCACACCACTGTCTTCAAGGCCATAGATTCTAGCCTTTATGCTGATGCTCACTTCATTGAATATAGAACAAAAATACAATAAATGTAATTCCATATATCCGTTACTTGTGCAATTGTGCAGCACAGAAGGAGGCTCCTCGGCCCATTGAACCTGCACCAGCTCCTTCCAATTGCAATCCAGTTAGTCCTACTCCCTGCTTGTTCTCCAGATCCTAGCAACTTTTTCTCCTTTTAAGTGTTTATCCAGTTCTGTGTTGAAGGGTATTGTTGAATCTGTATTCACTACGCTATCAGGCAACAGAGTCCAAATCATATCATCTTGCTGCATAAAAAAATTTATCCTCAAACTCTCCCTCATGCCACCCCTGGTTCTTTTGCAAATCACTTTAAATTTATACCCTCTTGGTACCGATCCTTCACCTATTGGAGTTAGTCTTTCCAGACCCTTCCTGAATTTGACTGACTATCCCTATCAAATCAATTCTTAAGCTTCCCAAGCTTCTCCAGTCTACATGTAACTGTGATTCCTCCTGATTCTACATGAGGGTGTAAGTTGAGTGATGCAACTCTGCTAACTTTATTACTGCCTCAAAGAATTCTGGTAGACTTGAAGCATAACCTATTGTTTCTAAATCCGTGCATCTATCCCTGCAACCTCTTTTTTCTTTAGTGCAATATTGATAGCAGCTCATAAAATTCTTAATCATTTTCTCCTATTACTGATCTCTGATAGGGATAAGAGTGATGCGGAGATGGCAGTGTTGGACTGGGGTAAACACAGTAGGAAGTCTTACAGTACCAGGTTAAAGTCCAACAGGTTTATTTGGTAGCAAAATCCATAGCTTTCGGAGCACTTGCTGCTCCTTCACCAGGTGAGCGGGAGATCTTTTCACAAACAGGGCATATAAAGCCCAAACTCAATTTACAGAATAATGGTTGAAATGCGAGTCTTTACAGCTAATCAAGTCTTAAAGATACAGACAATACCAGTGGAGAGAGCATTAAGCACAAGTTAAAGAGATATGTATTGTCTCCAGACAATACTCAATGCCGACAACTGCCAATTTCCAGATGCAATTCTACAACTCATCGGCTTCATCCTGGACCACAATGTCTTCACCTTCAACAACCAGTTCTTCATCCAGACACACAGAACAGCCATGGAGACCAAATTCGCACCTCAATATGCCAACATCTTCGTGCTCAGGTTCAAACAAGACTTTTTCACCGCACAGGACTTCAACTGATGCTATACACTAGATACATCAATGACATTTTCTTCCTTTGGACTCATGGTAAACAATCACTGAAACAACTATATGATGGCATTAACAAGTTCCATCCCACCATCAGACTCACCTTGGACTACTCTCCGGAATAGGTTCTTGGACACACACATCTCCATTAAGGACGGTCACCTCAGCACCTCACTGTACCTCAACGCAATGGATAACCTCATGATGCTCCATTGCTACAGCTTCCACCCTAAACACATTAAAGAAACCATCCCCAATGGACAAGCCCTCCATATACACAGGATATGCTCAGATGAAGAGGATCGCAACAGACACCTCTAGACACTGAAAGATGCCCTCATTAAGAACAGGATAAGGCACTCGACTCGTCGATTGACAGTTCCGATGCACCACAGCGGAAAACCGCACCGACCTCCTCCGAAGATAAGGAGAAGCTATGACATCTCCTCTGGAGCCTTCAACATGTCATTGGTGAAGTTGAACATCTCACCAAAGGCATTGCCACATCCCCACTTCTTGCCTTCAAACAACCGCACAACCTCAAACAGCAAACTATCCAGACTTTAGGAGAATAGTGACCATGACACCACACAACCCTGTCACAGCAATCTCTGAAAGACATATCGGATCATCAACACGGATGCCATAATCTCACATGAGAACACCATAAATCAGGTACACGATACATACTCTTGCAACTCAGCCAACGTTGTCTACCTGATATTCTGCAGGAAAGGATATCCTGAGGCATGGTACATTGGGGAGACCATGCAGAAGCTGCGACAATATATGAATGAACACAGCTCAACAATCTCCAGGCAAGACTGTTCTCTTCCTGTTGGGGAACGCTTCAGCAGTCACGGGCATTCGGCCTCCGATCTTCAGGTAAGCATTCCCCAAAGCAGTCTTCACGACACACAACAGCATAGAGTCGTTTAGCAAAAACTGCCAAGTACCGCACATATGAAGATGGCCTTGTGTCACACGATCTGTAACCCCCATGACTTGCCTGCTCTTGCAAAATCTCACTAACTGTCCTGTATGGAGACAATACACATCTTTTCACTTGTCCTTAATGCTGTCTGCACTTAGATTGTTATGCACTTTAGTAGAAAGAATAAAGGGATTGAATATTATTTAAATGGAGAAAGGCTGCAGGACAGAGGGATTTGAGGGTCCCCGTTATAAAGCACAAAAGGCTACTGGCAGTGGATGTCACAGTAGGAACATTGTGGGTGAAATTTTGCACCCCGCTCAGAGCTGTTTGACAAGCTGGGAGGGGATAAACTCAGATTCATGGCAGTACAGCACTGTGCCCATCACCTATCACCTTATATGACAGGTGAATTGTTGAGTAAGTCGCCTATCCTTGTGCTAATTGAGAGATTTAAGTGCACTATTACTGGACACTTAAGAGCCTTCTGCAATCACTGATGAAGCCTGATGGTCTTCTTGAGGGTTGAAGAGTGTTCCTTTTGTTTGGGAACCCTGTGCCCAACAGAGGACCTTCTCTCGAATCTGAACACCGATCCTCTCTGGATCCTTTCTATATAGAGAAGTATCTGCTGAGTTCTATATTAGATTTATTAATTAAATATCTTATGTTTAGACTTCCCACAATACTGCCTTCAAATTTACCACCATTTTCAGCATTAATGTCATAAAACCATAAGATCATAAGATATATGAGCAGAATTAAGCTATTTGGCCCATTGAGTCTGCTCCGCCATTCAATCATGGCTGATATGATTCTCATTCTCATTCTTCCGCTTTCGCCCTGTGACCCTTGATCCCTTGATGATCAAGTACCTATCTACTTCTGTCTTAAAACCACTTATTGATCTGGCCTCCATTTGCGGCAATGAATTCCACAGATTCACCACCCTCTGAAAAAATTCCTCCTCATATCAGTGTCCCTTCGCTCTGAGGTTGTGCCCTTTAGTTCTAGTTTTTCCAACTAGTGGAAACATCTTCTCCATGTCCATTCTATCCAGCCTCTCAGTATTCTATAAGTTTCAATTAGATCCAGCTCTCATCCTTCTAAATTCCAGTGAGTGTAGACCCAGATGCCTTAATCGCTCCTCATTAGGTTTGCAGATTCTGTGTGGTTTTAATATCTCCTACCTCTTATTTCTTCCTTGGTGTGCTTTTTTCAAATTATCCACCTAATATCTTTAACGTTTCTTTCCATTGTCATTTCTGCCTCCCCACGGCACCCCCTAATTTTCTTTTAAATTTCTGAAAGGTCAACTTTCCAGTAATTTTTTTCCCGTGTTTATTGTTGAGTTTTTATCAGCTATTCCTCTTTGCTCAGAAGAATGTTTGTTCATTTGGAAAAAAGGCTATATCAGGAAGTTAGTTTTGTCTCATCTCTTCTCAGGTTCTGGTTGATCTATTGAGAATTTCCAGCTTTTTTTCACTTTTTTCCAGATTTCTAACATTCACGGTTTGTACTCATTTTTTGTGTTGTGTGTGTATTCCATCTTCTACATTCCTTTTTTGCACCTTCTTCCATCAGGAAAGAAACTCTTAAGACCATGTAACAATTGACTCAAGAACAGCTTCTTCACTGCTGCCATCAGACTTTTGAATGGGTCTCCCATATATTAAGTTGATTTTTCTCTACACCCTAGCTATGGTTATAATACTATATTCTACATTCTCTCATTTCCTTCTCTCATATTGATTCGATTTGATTTATTATTGTCGCATATATTGGGATACAGTGAAAAGTATTATTTCTCGCGTGCTACACGGATAAAGCATACCATTCATAGGAGAGAATGCAGAATGTAGTGTTACAGTCATAGCTAGACTCTAGAGAAAGATCAACTTAATGCAAAGTAGGTCCATTCAAAAGTTTGACAGCAGCAGGGAAGAAGCTGTTGGTTCATGACCTTTTCTGTCTTTTTCCCGATGGGAGATAGTGGAAGGGAGAATGTCCAGGATGTGTGGGATCCTTAATTATGCTTTGCCGAGACAGTGGGAAGTGTAGACGGAGTCAATGGATGGGAGGCTGGTTTGTGATTTGGATTGGGCTAAATTCACAATTTTTTGTAATTTCTTGTGGTCTTTGGCAGAGCAGGAGCCATACCAAGCTGCAACACAACCAGAAGGAGTGTTTTCTATAGTGCATCTGTAAAAGTTGGTGAGAGCCATAGCCAAATTTCCTATAGCATTGGTGGGCTTTCTTAATTATAACATTGCCTTGGGGGGGACCAGAACAGGTTATCGGTGATCTGGACACCTAAAAACTTGAGACTCTTGATCATTTCTACTTTGCCCCATTGATGTAGACAGTGGTATTTTCTTCATTATGCTTCCTGAAGTTAATGACAATCTCCTTCATTTTGCTGATATTGAGGGCGAGGTTATTGGTGCCACACAAGCTCACCAAATTCTCTGTCTCATTCCTGTACTCTGAAAGCTATGAATGGTAGCATGCAAGAAACAATAATTCTCACTGTATACCAATATGTGACAACAATAAGTCAAATCATATCAAAATCAAAAGTACTTATTTAGGGATCTGAATTGCAAACACAACGTGATCCATTTCTATGTGATAGAATTTTTTGCGTTTTATTCAGATAAAAGATTTGAAATTGTGTACTATAGTTAAAAGTTGTGTTTTAAACAGTGCTTCCACACAGGGTTTAAAAACTGACTCCAGCTCCGCAAAGGATTCATTCATTGATGAGTTAAGGGTTAGGCATTGATGGTTTGCATTAAAAACTGACAAGTCAGCTTGTGCAATGTCATGGCTCACTTATGGCATAAAGTCAAAAAGGTCAAGAACTTCAAGTTTTTAGATGTCCAGATTACCAGGTCACTCCGTATGGATGTTATAGTTAAGGAAGCCCACCAATGCTTCTATTTTCTCAAAAAAACTAAGGAAATTTGGCATGTCAGCTACGACTCTCACCAAAAGACATGATGATTAGATGTATTGATCTGAACAGGCGCCAGAGTGTAGAGACTAGGGGATTTTCACAGTAGCTTCATTGCAGTGTTAATGCAAGCATTATTTGTGACTAATAAATAAACTTCAACTTCAAAAACTTTTACAAATGCACCACAGAAAGCATTCTTTCAGTGTGTTGATGAAGCGTCCATCATGCAAACCAGCCTCTCATCCATTGATTCTGTCTACACTTCCCACTGCCTCAGCAAAGCAGCCAGCATAATTAAGGACCCCACGGACTCTCGACATTCTCTCTTCCATCTTCTTCCACCAGGAAAAAGATACAAAAGTCTGAGGTCACGAACCAACCAACTCAAGAACAGCTTTTTCTCTCTTGCCATTAGACTTTTGAATGGACCTACCTCACACTAAGTTGATCTTTCTCTAGACCCTAGCTATGATTGTAACACTACATTCTGCATTCTCTCATTTCCTTCTCAATGTTCTGTCTGTAGAGCGTGCAAGAAATAATACATTTCACTGTATGCTAATACATGTGACAATAATAAATCAAATCAAATCAAATCAAAGATCAAAAGAAGCAATTGCCTCACTCCCAAGCCAAGAGAAAAACAAAACTGGACTGTGTTTGTTAACAACTCGAAGAGGCAAGAGGAGAAAGAACTGATTTGATTGATAGGCTTACTAGTGAATCATGGTTAACTCAGGAATTAGAGAGTATATAAAAAATACAGAGAAGAAGGACAAAGGGACACAGAGTCAGCCAATTGAATACACATTCAAGGTCACTAAACTTAGCAACAGGAATCTGAACTATCTCAAGCCTGAAGACTAATCAGAATCAGAAGACTAATTATAAAAATTTAAGGGAACCGTCAAGCAGGGATAGTGCAATCTGTCTATATTATTTTGCTTTAATGGAGTGGGATTCCATAGTTAGTTGAATGAGTTACCACATTCATTCATCTGCTGCCTGTACACTAAAGCTTCTTAATGGTTTTTATCTGCCCTCGTTTGAATAAACTGTTTCAGTTTACTTTTGGAAAGATGAGAGAAGCATATATGAAGGCATGAGTGATCTCCAGTTCAGATTACAAGCGTGTGCTACTGTTACAACTCTAGGGTATGCTAATTGTATAATGAGATATTCGGCAGTACAGGCACAGCCTTGACAGTAAGACGTAGGATCACTTACAGGAGTCACCACTGTACCCTTGAGAGTATCTAAGGCGGGCTTGAAATTTCTAACATTTGAATGCTTGGATTTGACCCCCACCTCTGACCCTTTTTTTAGGATCTGATGCACTTTAGCTCATTAGAGATAATTTTCAACTCTATTTGCCTGCCATTACTTTTACAACTCTCACTTTCACATGGTCATGAGTGTTTGATCTTGTAGTTGGTAATAGGCAGGGATGGATTGGGGGGGAATATCAATTGCTGCAAGGATCTGTGGGGCCTGGGGGAGGAGTCTTGTAGGAAGAAAGTTTCTGTTGCGATAGAAACTCAAGTGGGAAGTGGCACGAACTCCTGCCAATGAAGCAGCAGTGTGTACTATCTACAAGATGCACTGCAGCAATTCATCAAAGTTCCTTAGACAGCAACTTCTAAATCAATGACCACTTCTATCTAGAAAGCCAAGAGCAGCAGGTACTTGGGACACCACCAACTGCAAGTTCCTCTCCAAGTCACTCGCTATCCTGACTTAGAACCATAGAAAATTACAGCTCAGAAACAGGCCTTTTGGCCCTTCTTGTCTGTGTTGAAGCATTTTTTGCCTAGTCCCACTTGGAAATATATCACCATTCCTTCGCAGGCGCTGGGTCAAAATCCTGGAATTCCCTCCCTAATGGCATTGTGGATCAACCCACAGGACATGGACTGCAGCGATTCAAGAAGGCAGTTCACCACCATCTTCTCAAGGGCAACTAGGAATGGGCAATAAATGCTGGCCAGCCAGCAACGCACATGTCCCACAACTTAATTAAAAAAAAGTGGAAAGTAACCTGATCCCTGACAGGCCTTACAGACCAGGCAATGAAACTTGACACTTCCCTTTTTATCCGTTATCTGCTGTTTATTACCAACTGTCGAATTCTCTTTGTAAACACAGTACGTTGATAAAGTTTGAATTGTTAATTTCAGGTTATTGAATGCTGGCGGCCAGTTACACACTGGGAAGGTCACGAACTTCTGGGAACTTTATGGAAAGTACGACATCATTGTGAACTGTTCGGGTATTGGAGCCAGGGCTCTTACTGGAGACACACAGTTATATCCAGTCAGGGGCCAAATCCATAAAGTCCATGCTCCTTGGCTGAAACACTTTGTCCGTTTAGGCAATGGGACCATGTACATCTACCCAGGAATCTCCAGCGTTACTTTGGGCGGAACAAGGCAGAGAGATGATTGGCGGACGTCAGTTGACCCATGGGACAGTGAGGCAATTTTCAAGGCATGCTGCGCTTACGAACCAAGTCTCAAGCTCTCTTGCAAGTTGTTTGAAAGAGTGGGTCTGAGGCCAACCAGGGCGGTTTTGAGGCTGGAAAAGGAGAAGCTGAAATGTGGTGGGCACCAGATGCATTTGGTGCACAATTACGGTCACGGCGGGGCTGGAGTTACCTTTCACTGGGGAACGGCGAAGGAAGCTGCCCAGTTAGTGAAGGAGAGTGCAGCAGAAATCAGAGGTCAGCCCATTTACACCAAGTCCCGACTGTAACCAGGCAATCACTGAATCTTAATTATGGCAACTTTGATGTTCAAATAAAGCAGAGATAATTCTGTAAGTGCCTGTAGTGACTTTTATGGGCAATCCAGCCAATAAATCATAAACACATGACCACAGAATATACAATTTAGAAATTAAATTCATTTGGATTATTCTGAGAAGGGCATTATGCATGTTGCTACAGTAATTCAGTGCTGTGATTAATTTGGGTAACAAAATAGAAATTTACAAACCAAATCCATAATTCAGTATCTTTAATTTAGTCACTGATGATTGCTTTTTACTTTGAGGTCAAAACTTATGCATTTCTAATTTGTACCTTCTCTGCCGAAATGCATTATTGTTTTACAACCTTTGTATGCAGTGAGGACATGGGAATTTAACATGTGTTCAAATGTTTTCAATAAAATATTCAATTATTGACCAGTGAAGTGGAAATGGGTGAATGAATTACCAAGAATCATCACCTCCAACTGCAAGATTCAGTCAGATACTTTTTTCACTATATTAGCCTGAGGTAATGACCCCTGGGCTTTATTGACCGCAATTCTCTGGTCTTGTACGTCCCACCACCAAGAATGGAAAATTTGGCAGTCAGCCAAATCTCCGTTCACTGCAGCGGGACAGGAGAATCCTGCCAGCAGGTGAGATTGGAGAATTCCAGCCATTGCATCAGCCTGAGCCACAGACATGGGGTGGGATTTTTCCACCAGGCTGTGCTGATTGAGGAGCATAGTGTGGCAGGAAATACAAGCAAGAGGTGAATGGTTCATGCTGCGGGTGATGTCCTTGCAGTAGGAAGGGGTGGTGATATCTGTTGGGGGAAGTGGCAAATTTCCCAGTATACTGTGTACACAATGTATGCACTATACTGGGAGATTGGGGTGACTGCGGACTGGTGCTCCTAGTGCTCAGCAGCCGGCTTCCCAGTGAGCTGAGACTCTACGTATCCCCGCCCCCCACCAACTGCTGAGATTCACATTCTAGCCTCTGTATTGCACAGAGTGCCACAAATTACCACCACTTACCTTGCTGACAAAAATGGTTGAGAAAACCACCTGGTTTCTTGCCTGTTTACACTTAGAATTTTTCTGAGAAAATTCTGCCCATGATATTGCAATGTTGAGGGGGGAGGGGAGGTTAGGTGTAGATACCTTAAATGATGAAAACATGAGCCATGCTGTGCATCCACAGGAAGTGAGCACCTGTGGTCATGATATCTCCCTCTGCAAGTGTACCTTCACTGTTTTAAAGCCTTGAAGGAATACATTAATGTGGTCCATCTCCTAGAATGTGATCTGATGCTTATAAAAATTGAGTTCTGTCTGTATTGGGATTCTTGCTGGGCAACCAGCTCCACATGCTGAATCAAGAGTCAGAAGGATATTATTACAGGTGTCCACAAAGGGTTGTGAATCTTTGGACCTCTCTACGCCGGAAGATTGTAGTCGCTTTGTTGCTGAGCGTATCTATGGTTGCAATGGAGAGATATTTGGCCTCTCAGAGAACCAAAGGATATGGGGAAAAGCTAGGATAATGGAGCTGAAGAAAATAATCAGCCATGAGGGGAGACAATGGCCTAATAGTATTATCGCTGGACTATTAATCCAGAAAATCAGCTCATGTTCTGAGGAACGTGGGCTCGAATCCCACCATGGCAATGGTGGAATTCTAATTCAATAAAAAAAATATGGAATTAAGAATCTACCGGTGACCACAAAATCATTGTCAAAAAAACAAATCTGGTTCACTAATGCCCTTTAAGGAAGGAATCTGCCACCCTTACCTGGTCTGGCCTACCTATGACTCCAAAGTCACAGCAATGTGATCGACTGTCAAATGTCCTTGGGCTACTAGGGATAAATGCTAGCCAGCCAGTGTTGCTCATGTCCCTCAAATGAATAATAAAGCAAAATGATTGTTCTGGATATGGGCTTGTGGAGCTTAATGTTTACTTTTGCTCCTATTTGTATGTTTTTATGTAAAGTGCAATATAGCCCAGAAACATAATAAAAAGCAGCCTCCTCATGGAAGTGGCAGAAGAAGACAGACAGACAGCAATATGTGGCAAAAGATCGCGCCTTGCTATTAGGGGAAAAAAACTTGTCTGTACAATGAATTATTCATAAAGCTGATGTGACAGACAACACACTTGGTTCAGTGCCAGAGGCTTCCAAGGCATAAAGATAATCTACAAGTGTACCCAGTATCCTGGCCAAACAAAGCAGTACTTTCATTGACACAGTCATATCTAAGTACAATTACAACAATGTTTGTCTATAACTGTTGTGCACCAAAACAATGTTGGGATACCATCCAAAATTGGTCATTTCAATTTTGATTAACCTTACAGTCTATGATTTTGATGTTATTACTGCGATTGTTCTCACTGCTTTCCCTTAGCGTGGATGTGGAATGTTGTTTTCCATATCCCAGTGTAAAACCATGTTGGCCAGGCAAGAGATCAGGGCTCTAGGTGTTTCATAACTAATAGAAAGCAAAGAATGGGGGTAAATGAGTGTTTTTCTGGTTGGTGATCAGTGACTAGTGGTGTACCTCATGGATCAGTGTTGCGACTGCAATTGTTTACAATTTACGTTGATGATTTGGAGTTGGGGACCAAGTGCGGTGTGTCAAAGTTCGCAGATGACACCAAGATGAGTGGTAGAACAAAGTATGCAGAGGACACTGAAGGTCTGCAACGGGATGTAGATAGTTCAAGTATGTGGTCAAGGATCTGGCAGATGGAGTACAATGTTGGTAAATTGAGATCATTCATTTTGCTGGGAATAACAGCAAAATGGACTATTATTTAAATGCTAAAAAATTGCAGCATGCTGCTGTGCAGGGGGACCTGGGTGTCCTTGTGCATGAACCACAAAAAGTTGGTTTACAGGTGCAGCAGGTAATTAAGAAGACAAATGGAATTTTGCCCTTCATTGCTCAAAGGGATGGAGTTTGAAAACAGTGAGGTTATGTTGCAGCTGTATAAGGTGCTGGTGAAGCCACACCTAGAATACTGTATACAGTTTTGGTCTCCTTACTTGAGAAAGGATATATTGGAACAGGGAAGTGGGATGGGGGGGCGGGATGCGGAAGCAGGAGTGCAGAGGAGATTCACTAGGTTGATTCCAGAGTTGAAAGGGTTGGCTTATGAGGAAAGACTAAGTAAACTGGGACTATACTTACTGAAATTAGAAGAATGAAGTTGTGGGGGGGGGGGGTGTTCTTACAGAAACATGAAGGATTAGAATAGAAACCTGTAAGAGAATAGAAGCAGGGAGGTTGCTTCTACTGGTGGGTGAGACAGAAGGGGAGCACACTGAGTTGAAGAGGCACCCAAAGGTTTGTGAATCTGTAGAATTTCCTGCCAAGTGAAGAAATTGAGGCTACCTCATTGAATGTTTTCAAGGTAAAGAGAGATAGATTTTTTAACAACAAAGAAATTAAGAGTTATGGTGAGTGGGCAGGTAAGTGAAGCTGAGTCCATGAAAAGATCAGCCATGATCTTATTAAATGATGGAGCAGGTTCGGGACGAGGTGGCGGGGGGGGGGGGGGGGGTGCAGATGGCCTACTCCTGCTCCTGGTTCTTATGTTTTTATAAAATCTGGTGTGATAGTGTCACATCTTGCTGCCTTGCCACACTTCAAGCTCTGTAGAACCTTCTTTAGTTCTGCAACCTCAATCTCAAAGATCTCGTATCTTCTCTGTGTTGCTGATGGTGTTGTCTTAGTTAACTCTGTATGTTTCTTTGGTGTTTTTGTCCACAGGTGCTTTATCTGTGACAAGCAGGTAGCTGGAGATGTGGTCGGGAGTAAGTGAAGGGCAGTTTTGAGTGAGTGGCTTTTGGGGTGGTTCAAGGTGATTGTTAGTTCCCAGCACTTCCTGCTGAGTGTGTGAAGTTTAACTCTGCTACAGTTTCTGCCCATTCTGCAATGAGGAACTTGATCAGATGGTCTCCTACCTCTGGGTCCCTGATGCTCTGAATGTTGGGCAACACGACAGCTCAGTGACTATCGCTGTGCTGTGCAGATACATGGATTAGGGCCTGTGTCTGTGGGAGTTTGCACATTCTCCCCGTGCTTGCGTGGGTTTTCTCCGGTTTCCTCCCACACCCCAAAGATGCGCTCTTAGGCTGATTGGCAAAACAAATTCTCCCTAAATTGTCTCGCTAATTTGGTTCCAATGCAGATTTCTATAAACATAGACAGGGAACATGGGTGGAAGTGGAAACATTAAGGTGGCGGCGCGGGCTCGTTGGGCCGAAGGGCCTGTTTCCCGTGCTGTTTTGTTTTTTGTTCTTTGTCTTTAAGAGGGCAGCACGCTCTTCACCTAAGCATGGGATGTCGATGGGATGGTAGTCTCGGGGAACTGCCATGCAGGCTGGGTGGTAGATGGCATTATGGAGATGATTGTGCGCTTTGTCAACAGTGACGCCAGCTGCAGTTGCTCTGTCTCATTCATGCTGTGTTTCATTAAGTGCTTTCCAAATGATTAATAAAGAAATTAAAAAGTGGAGAAAAAAATGAAAACTGCCTTGGTCTGGCTTCCTAAATGCCACTCAGCCTATTGCCTCAGTCCTGACAGTCTAGGAGTCACGGGCCATTCATTTACTAACATCCCTCCAGTCTGTATGCCCTGCTTTATGTGACTTTCTCAGGAAGCAGATGCTAAGAGGGACCTGAGGGGAAGATATCCACCACCAAAGTGCTCAGACCAGCAACCATCTTCCAGCAGTTTACAGATCTACAGCAAGCAGAGATCTTTTATTGGAGGTTAGCTTAGTGTTTGTTCCTTGCTATATAGAGTGGGCCACTGAGCAGGTTCATTGCATGTCAACATTATGTAATTACTTACTGGAAGGTGTTTCTTTTAGATTCACACTCTTCCTCAGGGAGATCCAATAGAAGAATTCACAGGCAGATTAGCAATCACACGCACCCCTTCCATGGACATAACCATCTTTATCCCGAGCTGAGAGGGTTTTATATGATGAGTGGGGCCAACCACCAAGTGCGAGTATAATAAGGCATGTCAGTAATCAGTGACTCAAAGCTAGCACTGTCTGGAGTGGAAGAGTTTTTACAGACTTACCTTTTCTAATTCAAAGCTTTATTTGCCACCATTGATCTGAAAGTGTGACTAGACAGCACGGTAGCACAGTAGTTAGCACTGCTGCCTCACAGCGGCAGGGACCTGGGTTAGAATCCTGGCTTGGGTCACTGTCTGTGTGGAGTTGGCACATTCTCTGCGTGGGTTTCTTTCGAGTGCTCCGGTTTCCTCCCACATTCTGAAAGAGGTGCTGGTTTGGTGCGTTGACCAGAAACAGATGCCGGACTGTGGCGAGTAGGGGAATTTCGCAGTAACTTCATTGCGGTGTTAATGTAGGCCTATTACATTAATAAATAAGCTTTAAATAAATAAGTGCCTAATAAATAAGTTTTAACTTTAAAAGTGTATATATAGTGCCCTGGGAAAACGTATGTATATTAGCAAAGTGTGCAAACAGTTGACAGACTGCTTGTTGCCGGTTTTGAGACGATGAAAGTCTGTCTGTCAACCACATCCACCGAGTTTGCTGTGGCCTGTGTTGAAGGGTGGGCTTCAGTTTGCAGAAATATTCATCCTTGAGCAGAGCAATATTGTTTCACGTTCTCCATCCTGACTACTTCTAGAGGGAACATCTTCATGCAATCGACATTTGTATTCCACTCAACATCTGTCTGGATTTTTGCCCTTGTTGGTGAAATGTCGCAGTTCGACTTTGCAGAGAAACGCACCAGGCTTGAGTGAGGCCTGTTCATGTCCATTGACACAATGGAGCAGTACAACTTTCAGCCAGCTGATGTCACCCTCATGCCTTTTAAATGGCACACAGCACAATGCATTCGGATGAATTGGGAATGAGTTTTCGCTTGTCCCCAATAGCAGTGCTACTGATTTCGACCCAGGGATCCGGACATTCAAATTACTTTCTTTGTTATTTTGACGCTCTGCTACTGTGCCTCCGTGAAAATTCTGCATTCTCCACTTTAATAAAAACAAATTGTTTGCACACAGGAATTTGCAGTGAAAGTGTTAATCACTGGGCTAAATATAAGCTGCCTGATTTCAAGAAGAAATTAGGGATAGCTCTTGGGGCTGCAGGGATCAAGGGATATGGGAGAATCAGGATATCGAATTCAATGATCAGCCAGGATCAAAATGAATGGCAGAGCAGGCTTGAATGCCCTACCCCTGCTTCTAGTTTCTATAATGTATTGAAGATTTTGGCCCTCTATTGTCCTAAACAGTTAGAATCACAGAATCCCTACAATGCAAAACATAGAACATAGAACAAAAAGAGGTTATTTGGCTCATCGAGCTAGATCCTATCCCGGGAACCACATGTATTTATTCTGCTAGCCTCCCCTGTCACTAAGGGACAATTTAGCTTGACCAATCAATCTAACCTGCACATCTTTGGAGTGTGGGAGGAAGCCGGAGCATCCGGAGAAAACCCACGCAGACAGAGGGAGAATGTATAAACTCCTCACAGACAGTCACCCAAGGGCAGAATTGAACTTGGATCCCTGGTGTTGTGAGACAGCCGTGCTAACTACTGTGTCACATAATGATATTTCATAATCTAACTTTGTACTCATCTTTGGGGTAGGCAGTGGGGCTGAGACCTCCCAAGGGTCATTTTTCCTCACAACCTATTAATGAAGTTAAATTGACAACATTCAGATTTAATGTTTTGAGGAATGATTTGATGCCTCTTATTTGATAAGAGGCTAACAGCTAAAGACCTCAGTCAGTATTTGTAAAATACTAATTTGAGAACTGTAGCCTACATAAGGAGCAGCAGCGAAAATAAAAGCAAACATTCTTCTGTACAGTAAGCTGAAAGATGAAAAATACCCTCAGGTCTCAGCTGCACTGCATGAGGCTATTCCTCATTATTGCATTATCTGGAAATGAAAGCATCATTGCGGAAATGTGATGGATGGGGTGCATATATGTAATGAAAAAGGAAAGGACTGAGCCATCAGCCAAAGGCAGAATATGTTATTAGTTTTCCCGTGCTGACTTGCACTGTGAAAAATAAAATGTAAATATAAAATCAGGCAGTTAGGGTCTCTGAGTGGGAATTCTGAAATCTAAATGATCACTGATGCTGAGAGTGCTCTTTGCTGGGTGAAATTTCAGAGCATATTTCATTGCTGAAACTCGCTGTGTAACAACAAAGCATTCACAATACCATCTTACCTACTTTCCTCATAAAGAGGACATTCCTCTATTATCCATTCTATTTAGAATCATAGAAACCCTACTATGATGGAAAGAAGCCGTTCAGCCCATTGAGTCTGCACCAACAACCATCCCATCTTGGCCCTATCACCACAACCCCACACATTTACCCCACTAATCCTCCGAACCTATAGATTTCCTGACACTAAGGAACAATTCAGCACAGCCAACCAGCTAAAACTGCACAGCGTTAGACTGTAGGAGGAAACTGGAGCACCTGGACAGGGGAAGAATGTGCAGACTCTCCACAGGTAGTGACCCAAGACAGGAATGCAATCCAGGTTCCTGGTGCTGTCTGATAGTAGTGCTAACCATGGTGCCACTGTGCTCATGACATGCAAACATATTAACCTTATTGCAGCCATCATCATGTGAGAGAGTGGGTGGATTTTTACCAGCTCCATGGTGATGGGATCATGTAATGGTGGAAGAGTGTTCCCCACTGCTGGCCAAATTTCCCAGGACACCAATGTTCAAGACCAGGCAGATTGGTACTGAGTGTCCAACTAAGCCTATTAAGCAGCCAATTGACCATTCTTTTCCGCAGCTTTTATACTTTCCACGGTTCACCACGGGTCCCTCAGAGATTTGGCACATTGACAGCCCAAAGAACATGATAGTTATAAGTTTAAGTTGATTTACTCATGTCACAAGTCGGCTTACATTAACACTGCAATGAAGTTACTGTGAAAATCCCCTAGTCGCCACATTCCGGCACCTGTTCAGGTACACTGAGGGAAATTTAGCATGGCCAATGTGCCTAACCAACATGTCTTTTGGACTGTGGGAGGAAATCCACGCAGGCATGGAGAAAACGTGCAGACTCCGCATAAGACAGTGACCCAAGCCGGGAATCAAACCCGAGTCCCTGGTGCTGTGAGGAAGCCGTACTAACTATTGTGCCACCGTGCTGCTGTTGAGTTGAGTGGCTGGTGAATCTTGGCTGTAACGAGAAGCCACCAATTTCTGCATTCGCAGGTCAGAAGGCCCAGGTGAGAGAACCAAAGGCTTGGGACTGTGGAGAAGGATTGCTGTACAGAGGGGTATGAGTGGAAGAGTATCCCTCAGGTTCCCCGCTGCAAATACCAGCATCTCAGAAAGAATGAGAACCGCTGCCCATGAAGGTTCAATTGGGAGATGCGCTGAATCCATCATTCAGGAGAAGAGTGGGAGAGACAAAGCGACATGGGAAGGAACAGCAGTGACCTGAGGAACACCATTGGACTGGCGCTGTGAAGGGACACAGGCGTGGAGGGTGTTTAGGAACAATAAGCTTCACAGCGAGTGAAAAGGGGGAGGAAGAACAAAGGGAAAGTATGGAGAGTGGAAGAGAATGAATGACAAGAAAGGTTTTCTTGGTATAAAAATGAAAGGGAGTGCTAAAAATGTAAAAAAGACACTGGGAAGAAAGATGGAATCAGGAATAGAATGTTTTACATTTTAACTTCCATGCATCATCCCACTGGGTATGAGGGGGTTAAAATCAGGATCAATCCTACTGGGTATGAGGGGGTTAAAATCAGGATCAATCCTACTGGGCATGAGGGGGTTAAAATCAGGATCAATCCTACTGGGCATGAGGGGGTTAAAATCAGGATCAATCCTACTGGGCATGAGGGGGTTAAAATCAGGATCAATCCTACTGGGTATGAGGGGGTTAAAATCAGGATCAATCCTACTGGGCATGAGGGGGTTAAAATCAGGATCAATCCTACTGGGTATGAGGGGGTTAAAATCAGGATCAATCCTACTGGGTATGAGGGGGTTAAAATCAGGATCAATCCTACTGGCATGGGGTTAAAATCAGGATCAATCCTACTGGGTATGAGGGGGTTAAAATCAGGATCAATCCTACTGGGTATGAGGGGGTTAAAATCAGGATCAATCCTACTGGTATGAGGGGGTTAAAATCAGGATCAATCCTACTGGGTATGAGGGGGTTAAAATCAGGATCAATCCTACTGGTATGAGGGGGTTAAAATCAGGATCAATCCTACTGGGTATGAGGGGGTTAAAATCAGGATCAATCCTACTGGGTATGAGGGGGTTAAAATCAGGATCAATCCTACTGGGCATGAGGGGGTTAAAATCAGGATCAATCCTACTGGTATGAGGGGGTTAAAATCAGGATCAATCCTACTGGGTATGAGGGGGTTAAAATCAGGATCAATCCTACTGGGTATGAGGGGGTAAAATCAGGATCAATCCTACTGGGTATGAGGGGGTTAAAATCAGGATCAATCCTACTGGGTGAGGGGTTTAAAATCAGGACAATCCTACTGGGCATGAGGGGGTTAAAATCAGGATCAATCTACTGGGTATGAGGGGGTTAAATCAGGATCAATCCTACTGGGCATGAGGGGGTTAAATCAGGATCAATCCTACTGGGATGAGGGGGTTAAAATCAGGATCAATCCTACTGGGTATGAGGGGGTTAAAATCAGGATCAATCCTACTGGGTATGAGGGGGTTAAAATCAGGATCAATCCTACTGGGTATGAGGGGGTTAAAATCAGGATCAATCCTACTGGGTATGAGGGGGTTAAAATCAGGATCAATCCTACTGGGCATGAGGGGGTTAAAATCAGGATCAATCCTACTGGGCATGAGGGGGTTAAAATCAGGATCAATCCTACTGGGTATGAGGGGGTTAAAATCAGGATCAATCCTACTGGGTATGAGGGGGTTAAAATCAGGATCAATCCTACTGGGTATGAGGGGGTTAAAATCAGGATCAATCCTACTGGGCATGAGGGGGTTAAAATCAGGATCAATCCTACTGGGTATGAGGGGGTTAAAATCAGGACCAATCTTACTGGGTGTGACAGGGTTAAAATCAGGGCCAATCCTACTGGATATGAAGGATTAAAATCAGGACCAATCTTATCAGGTATGAGGGGGTTATAATTAGAGCCAATACTACTGGGTTATGAGACGGTTAAAATCAGGACCAATCCTATTGGGTATGAAACGGTTAAAATCAAGTCCAATCTTATTGGTTTTGAGGGGGTTAAAATCAGAGACAATCCCACTGAGTATGAGGGGGTTAAAGTCTGGACCAATATAAATATTCTGCTTCCTCTGAGTATGGACTCAGTTTTTTCACCTATTTTCAGACTGGCTCCAGGTTTTCTGAGGGGCAGGATGGCAGGAGGTGATTGTCCACCCACACTCCACAAGCTGCCTGCTGACACCTTGATCTTGGCTCCTGTTGCTGTTCTGAAGGTTGCTCCTGGGAGCTTGGTTTTGGTGACTGAATGATGAATTAAAGGCAACATGAATTAAAGCCCGTGTCATAGCAGCAGGGAATTCTTGTAGGAAATATTGCTGGATAGGATGAGCTCAGGGTGAGGAGAGGAACCACAGTGGGATTTGAAAATAAGAAGAAGCAATCCCAGTGCCAGTACCTTGGTGAGAAAGGGACTGGAGAGACTGAGAATGTGGTCTAGTTACCTGTGGTGGGGGATGGGGGAGAGTGACGGGAGGAATAGTCGGCAAAACTAATGTTATCGTCAGACCCAGTCAGTGCTTAAACTCTCTGGGACTGGTTCCACAGGTTTGACAGTGACAGAAAGCACCAGCCAGGAAATCATAGACACCCCCCACTCCCACCCCATCAATTTCATCAATTGGACAGAAAATCAGACAGGCCTCAACCAGCTCTGTCCGCACACCCCTCCTCTGCACTGGGAGCACCCAAATACAAGATAAGTCATAGAAATGAGCACTAATAAATAGACAAGAAACACAGAATCATAGAAGATAGGAGCAGGAGGAGGCCGTTTGGCCCTGTGAGCCTGCCGCACCATTCATTACGATCATGGCTGATCGTCTAATTCAATAGCCTAATTCTGCTTTCTCCCCATAACCTTTGATTCTGTTTGATCCAAGTGCGATACCCAACCACCTTTTGAATACATGCAATCTTTTGGCAGTGAGTCCAGCAGTGCACAGCACTAAGATACTTCACCACTTCACTGAACTTCTCAAATTAATCAGGAAATATATGGCTGAGATAAAATCAATGATCAGTAAAGGTTGACTGAAACACTTGTAAAGGAGGCAGATCTGCAGACAAATGAGATTTCACTGCCTATTCCCTCTTTGGTATGGGCAACGAGTGAATAAAAATGGGCAACATTTGTAGGTATAAACAGCACTAATTATTTATTGCACAAATCTAAACTGTAAAGGATCAAAGAGATTTTCTTCATTGTTTGGTGATGCAGAACTTGAGCATTGGAAAAAAGAGGCTGTTTATTGTTGAAGTTTTTGGTCTTGCACTCATCAGAACAACTTGCAAGTATACCAAATGTAAAAGGAGCAACAATTTATACTGTATGAAATGTTTTCCCCTTTATATTTGGTCTTCTTGCCCATTGTCCTGAAGAGTACAAAATGAAAAGCTTTGATAAAGTTGCTCTTTTCGGCAGTGAGTGACGAGGCTGATATTTCTGAGATGCACGAACCGACAGTAAGGGCTCTCCAACACTGCATTAGCTTTGCTTTTTACAGGAAAGTGCTTTGTTCTGTGAATATTTTCAGCTGATGTTTCTTCCTCCTGGAAGAAATTAAACTGCAAATGCAGATGAGAAATCTTCCTTCCGGAACCGAGCTGCACTATTTCTGCCTCTTTTTTTTATCAATTCCAAAACATATCCAGATATGTTACTCCTGCAGTCCCTTATAAGACGCTGGTTTGATTCATGGAGGCTTTTTTCTCTACAGTAAATTCAGAGAGAATAAAGTCACCAAATCATCTCTTTAATTGATCCAAATAAATTAGCAAGATAACAGGGACAATATTCTGCAAGTCTAATTTTTTACAATAATAAATTAATACCCGGGCATTCTTGTATGTGTCTGATGGGCATTGCTGTATGTGTATGGACACTGCTGTACATGCCTGTTACTGATGTACATGACTGCTACATTTATTTATGTATGCACATGGCTGTACATGCCTACTGTACATGCCTGCTATTGCTGTAAATGCCTGCTACAATTATATGTGTATGACCACTGCTGTACATGCCTGCTACAATTATATGTGTATGGACACTGCTGTACATGCCTACTGTACATGCCTGCTACTGCTGTACATGCCTGCTACAATTATATGTGTATGAGTACTGCTGTACATGCCTGCCACAGTTATATGTGTATGGGCACTGCTGTACATGCTTGTTATTGCTGTACATGACTGCTACATTTATTTATGTATGCACATGGCTGTACATGCCTACTATACATGCCTGCTATTACTGTACATGCCTGCTACAATTATATGTGTATGAGCACTGCTGTACATGCCTTCTGTATATGCCTGCCACAGTTATATGTGTATGGGCACTGCTGTACATGCCTGCTGAACATGCCTGCTACTGTTACATGTGTTTGGGCACTGTTGTACATGCCTGTAATAATTATATGTGCATGGGCACTGTTATGTGCCTGGACACTGCTGGGTTTTTTTGAGAATCATTACACGTGCCTGGAGCTTGCTGTTCTAAAAGATGCAGTTGCAGAGTTATAGAGGAGGTGCTGCGTGTGATTTTCCAAGATGCCACAGGTTCTATAATGTTCCCAGAGGATTGGAAGTTAGCAAATGAATTATGCCACGCTCAGTGAACGCATGTCCGATTCATAACTTTAAATCTGACCTCTGTGTTCGTATATAAGTTCTGTTTTTGTTTAAAATGGCACTGATGTCCTGTTCCTGTTGCAGGTCAGGTGGTAATTGAGTTCTGTTCTATGGGACAACGTTACAGTGAAGCGTGGGGAGATCATCTGATACAGTTCACAGCATTCCTTCTCTATACCAGAGAAAGGATGTCTTTTCCCAGGCTTTGAACTGGAGTCAGGATTCCACTTGTTCTTGGAGATACTGGTTTCAGATTGTGGAATCATAAAATCCCTACAATGCAGAAGCAGGCCTTTTGGCCTATTTAGTCTGCGCTGACCACCATTCCACCCAGGCTTTATTATTGTAACCACACATTTTTATTCTGCTAATCCCATGACATTAAAGGACAATTTAATGTGGTTAATAAATCTAACCTGCAGATTTTTGGAGTGTGGGAGGAACCTGGAACCCTAGAGAAAACCCACGCAAACACAGGGAAAGGTGCAAACTCCATACAGACAGTGACCTGAGGCCAGAATTGAACCCTAGTCTCTGGCGCTGTGAGGCAGCAGTGCTAACCACTGTGCCAAGTTGACTGGACAGTACTCCTTTAATGAGGCCTTTGTGTTGTAGCAGTTGGTACTTGGGCATTGGCTGCATTGTTGGAAAACAGGTCTTCAGGGTGGGCAGGATGCAATCTTTGTTGGTGTATGTTTGGAGTGAATATGCCATGTGCTTGGCCTTTGTTTATGTTTGACGGCATTTCATTGTGGGGAGTGTTGCATTCCCCTACGTTTTGTGGTGTTGGTCTTCCTTCGCTTTGGGACTGTTGGAAGACTTCAGGGGGTTGGCTGGCACCCACTTGGCAGTTGTTAATTTTGTAAGACATTGGAAGAGTGGCTTTGTGAATTGGTCCAGATGTCAAAGATGTATTGCTTCACAACATGGCCATAACAACATAGATTGAAAATTGGTTAGTAGAAACGAAACAGGGTAGGAATAAGTGGATCTTTTTCAGAGTGGCAGACTGATGGGGTACCATAGGGATCATACTTGGACCCCAGCTATTCACAATATACATCAATAATTTGGTTAAGGGAATCAAAGGCAATGGTTCCAATTTTGCTGACAACATGAAACTTGGTGAGAATGTGAGTGTTGAGGAGGATGTTAAGAGGCTTCAAAGTGACTTAGGTTGAGTGGGTGTGCAAAATACATGGCAGATGAAGTATAATGTGAATAAATGTCAAGTTAACCATTTCAGATGGAGAAACAGAATGACAGAGTATCATTTAAATGGTGATGTACAAAAAGACCTGGGTGTCCTTGTACTACAGTCATGGAAAGTAAGCACACAGGTACATCAACCAGTTAGCATGTTGGCACTTTGTCCATCATTGCAAGATATTGTGAGTAAAGAACAAATATCTTACTGCAAATGTACAGGGTCTTGGTGAGAGCTTACCTGGGGTATTGTATGTAACTTTGGTCTCCTTATCTAAGAGAAGATGTAGTTAAGAACATAGAACATAGAACATAACAGCGCAGAACAGGCCCTTCGGCCTTCGATGTTGCGCCGACCAATTATGAAAAAAAAAGCAATGACCCCTCCAAACTAAACCATTCCCTTCTCTTCCATAAACTTATCAACTAACCTCTTAAACGCCACCAAACTTGGCGCATCTACAACAGCTGCAGGCAGGGAATTCCACTCCCTAATCACTCTTTGAGTAAAGAACCTACCTCTGATATCCGTCCTATAACTCATACCCCTTAATTTAAAGTTGTGTCCCCTCGTGCTAGCTTTCTCCATCCTAGGAACAAGGCTATCACTGTCCACCCTATCTAAACCTCTAATCATCTTATATGCTTCAATAAGGTCTCCTCTTAGTTGCCTCCTCTCTAACAAAAACAACCTCAAATCCCTCAGCCTCTCTTCATAAGACCTGCCCTCCATACCAGGCAACATCCTGGTAAACCTCCTCTGTACCCTCTCCAATGCCTCCACATCTTTCTATAATGTGGGGACCAGAACTGCACACAATACTCCAAGTGCGGCCGCACTAGAGTTTTGTACAGTTGCAACATGACGTTGCGGCTCCGAAATTCAATCCCGCTACCAATAAAAGCTAAGACTCTGTATGCCTTCTTAACAACCTTATCGACTTGACTGCCTACTTTCAGGGATCTATAGTTATCGTAGAATGCAATGAAGGTTCAACAAACTGATTGCTGGAATGGCAGGATTGTCATATGAGGATAAATTGGGTCAATTGGGCCTGTATTCACTTGGATTTAGAAGAATGAGAGGGGTTGTAATTGAAACATAGAATTCTGACAGGGCTGGACAGATTGGATGCAAGAATATCGTTTCCTCTGAATGGAGGGGATCTAGAAGAAGGGGTCGCAATCTCATGATATGGGACAGATGATTTAGGACTGGGATGAGGAGAAATGTCTTCACCTGTGGAATTTTTCCACTACAGAAGGCTGTGGAGGCCAAGCCACTGAATATATTTAAGGAAGAAATAGATTTTTAAGCTCTCCAGCTGTCAGCAAGTATGGAGAATGAACAGAAATCTGGAATTAGAGTATCAACCATGATCAAGCTGAATGGCAGAGGCTCAAAGGGTTCATTGATCTACTTCTGCTGCTATTTTCTATGTTTCTATGAACTATTAAGATGACTGTGCATGTGTGTGTGTGTGTGTGTGTGTGTGTGTATGATCTTCCCTTTTACTGGTCTATAGAGGTCTACAAAATAATGAGGGCACAGATCAGCTAGACAGTGAATATCTTTTCCCTAAGGTAGGGGAATTTAAAACTAGAGGGCATAGGTTTAAGGTGAGAGGTGAGAGATACAAAAGAGTCCAGAGGGGCAATTTTTTCACACACAGAGTGGTGAGTGTCTGGAAAAACCTGCCAGAGGCAGTAGTTGAGGCAGGTACAATTTTGTCTTTTAAAAAGTGTTTAGACAGTTAAATGGGTAAGATGGGTATAGAGGGATATTGGCCAAATGCGGGCAATTGGGATTAGCTTAGTGGTTAAAAAAAGAGCGGCACGGACTGAAGAGCCTGTTTCCATGCTGCAAACCTCTATATCCAGAAAGCTTGCCTCGGTGGAATTTCAGATTTGTCATTGTTCAAAACATACTCAAACACAGAGTCAATGGGCTCATAAATATGTCTCCTGGCCTGTAATTCAACGAAAAGAAAATGATGAGACCAATTAAGTGTGAATGATCACCCTCCATATCTTGTGTTGCGGTGACAGTGGACTTCCAAACCATTCTGGTTGAACGATACCAATATTGGTCACATGACTCAAACCTGCTTGAAATACTGGGTTTTATCTAAAGATTCAGTCTACAAATCACCACAAATAGGAACTGTAAAAGGATCCATGGTCTTTGATTTTTTTTTAAGAATTGGGAAAGCTTCAAATGTCTCCCAGCTTGATTCCAAAGCTCCAAATCCATCTGTAAAGAAATTTTACTTGCTGATAAAGAAACCACAAAGAACTAACTCCATAATTTATTGAGAAGCAATCTCTTTGAGGAAATCCTGCAATAATCCTGACATTTGACTCCAACTATTGGAATCTAAACTACAATTCAAGAATGGCAAAGGGATTCTTCTTCAGTGGACCTGCACTGACTGAGCACCTACAAGAAGTCAATCATGTGAAATATTAACTATTATATGTAACCATTTTCTTTAAATGTATCTTTCCTAATTGGAATTAACATGCATGAGATCCTATTTGTCAAATTAAAAACAGACGAAAAATATGTCAAACGAGCTTTAAGGGATTTTGTGACTAACAGTTTGATAACATGCTTGAGTCTGTCTTAATCAGGAGCTGCACTGCAGAAGAGAGTGAAAGAGTCTGTTGTGGCAACACTGCATCAATTTTAATAAGTTTGTAATATGTAATGTGGTGATAACAAATTGAAATTCTCCTCTGGCAGAACGCTTTCAGTCCCCAGCTTGCTGTGCCCTACCTTTACAAGTCTGTACGATTCATGCATTACAAGACAAGGAGCATTTCCCGAAGCACAACATCAGGGAATGAGCCCAATCATCTCTAGATCACCAAGTCTTAAAACGAGCAAGTTGTGCTCTTTAGTATGTTCCCTTGTGTGCTGAATAAAAAAAATGATCATTTAATGTGCTAATTCTGAGTGGCCTCAGTGTGCATTTTGCTCCTCACATCAGATAATAGATAGCAGATCAAATGCCCCTTGATAACTGCATTACCTTCCTCTGCTGCTCAACTGGTTTGTTCACCATGTTTCCTAACTTTTCCTACCAAGAAGCTTTGGACTAAATCCATTCTCCAGCTGGACTTGAACCATCTCCCTGTGCCACTGCACATAAGGAACTCCAGAGATTTACTGTTTGCCTCGAAACACGCTTGTCATTTGCCTCTTGGGTAACTAACTGTTGGCATCATCCTTTTAGTTTTGGGGTTGAGTTGGGCCCCAGAAGGTATGCCCGGACTGGAACACTCTTTGTAGAAGATGTGGTGATCTGATATTTGAACTGGACAAGCCCAAGGTATCACTGAACAAACAATAAAGGAAAGTATGGCACAGGAATAAGCCCCTTGGTCCTCCAAATCTGTGCTGATCATGATGCCCTGACTAAACTAAACAAACCTTTCTGCCCTTACTCAGTCCATATCCCTCCATTCCCTCCCTGCTCATGTACCCAAACAGATGCTTCTTAAATGTTGCTAAAGTGCCTGCTTCCACCAGCTCCTCTGGCAGTGGATCCAAAGAACTCTCTTAAATTTTTCCCATCTCACCTTGAACCTGTGCCCCCTTATATATTGAAACTCCCACCCTGGGAAAAAGCCTCTGACCTATGTTACTACTTCTAATTGACCAGCCAGCCGTTAAGGTGGAGAGGCAGAGCAATTACTGAGGCAGTAGGTAACTCTACTGTAAAGGATGGTGGAGGAAGGATTTGGACTCTTATCAACATTCTGTGCTGGTAAGCTGGACAGTTGACTAAATTATTGCAATGCCCCTGTGCCCACCAGGGATTCTGAGATTCAGTCCTCTCAATCTCCATTCAAACTCTTTAGACCAAGGTCAGTCTTGCATCATGCACCCTTTGTAGGACAAACAGAAAGATTACCAGTGCTCACTTCTTGGTTTGAAGACCAATAAACCTGATAACAGGTTTCAAACAGGGGAGACCAGCTAACCAAAAGTAAAGGTAAATAAACTTCCAAATTGAAAAATGTCTTTGTCAATGTGATCTCAATTTTGCATATGTTCACAAACAAAAGCTCACAGACAACTCAACCAATGATATTGACTTAGCAAACAAATTTATAATGTACATATATTAATGGATAACAATGTGTTTTCACTGGGATAAGTCATGCTTAATTGCATTTGACTTTACTAGCTCATCCATTTCTTGAATAGACAATTAAGGGAGCCTGAATAAAAAATCAGACAGAATTGAATGAATAAAGAGCAAATATCAGAAAATAACCATCCTGAATATTCTTATATCCTGGTAAATAAACACATCAAGTTGATTACTATTGTGGTTTACATAGGTTAGCTTCTATCTCCTGGAGGAAACACCTTTTAGTCCTCCTGAGTAAGCAGGACAATAAAAGCAAGTGCCTCATTGATTCAGTTTTATAAGATGTTGAATTTCTCAAGGTCTTGAAATCCCAGTCCGTGTGGTTAATTAGATTCACTGTTAAAATGAAAGCATGAAATCTCATTGTAATATTTAAATAGCCAGTTGCTAATATTTAAATATGTGAGATGAGAGTAACTACTCTTGATCTGAAAATAGCATTTGACCGAGTATGGTATCAAGAAGCCCTAACAAAGCTGACGTCATTAGGAATCTGAGGGAAACCTCTCCCCTGTCTGGAGTCGTACCTAGCGCTAAGGACAATGGTTGTGGTTGTTTGAGTACAATCATCCCAGTCCTGGGAATTAGCTGCAGGAGTTCCATGGGGTCAAACCATCTTCAGCTGTTCCATCAGCGATCTTCCCTCCATCATAGCATCAGAAGTGGGGATGTTTGCTGATGACTGCACAATGTTCAATTTGTGATTCCTCCATGTCCATATGTAACAAGATCTGACAACATTCAGGCTTGGGCTGACAAGTGGTAAATAACATTCATGTCATACAGTGACCGTCTCCAATAAGAGACAATCTAACCATTTCCCCTTGAAATTCAATGGCATTACCATCACTAAATTGTCCACTATCTTCATCTGATGAAAGGGCAATGCTCTGAAAGCTCATGCTGCCAAACAAACCTGTTGGACTTTAACTTGGTGTTGTGAGACTTCTTACTTTGCCCACTATCGATATCCTAGGAGTTAGCATTGCTCAGTAACTGAACTGGATTAGCCATATGAATTCTGTGTCTGCATGAGCAGTCAGAGGCTGGAAATGCTGCTGAGAATAATTCATCTCCTGACTCCTCAATGCTTGCCCATCATCTCTACAAGGCACAAGTCAGTGGTGTGATGGAATACGCTCCCTTTGCCTGGATGAATGCAGTTGCACAACACTCATGAAGTTTGACACCATCCAGGACAAAGGAGCCTGTTTGATTGGCACCCCAGTCACCAGGTTAAACATTCAATCTCACCACCATTGATGCAGAGATGCAGCAGTGTGTTTAATCCATAAGATGCACTCCAGCAACTCATCAATATTCTTTTAGCAGCATTTTCCAAATGCTCAGCCTCGGCTGTTCAGAAAGATAGGACCAGCAGTCTTGTGGGAATTCCATCTACACAACATTCTGACCTGAAACCAGAGCCAGGGAGAGAAACCATAGATTCCTCCTGTTTCACAGCCTCTTATCCCATGTCCTACCTCCCTTTAACTCTCACTCTCACTCGGACATGATATTTCAAGATTCATCAATCAAACACAGAAAATGATTTAAAGTTAGTTCATTAGTATTACAAGTAGTCTTACATTAACACTGCAATGAAGTTACTATGCATATCCCCTAATTGTCACACTCTGGCAATTGTTCGGGTCAATGCAGTTAACCAGCATGTCTTTCAGATTGTGGGAAGAAACCAGAGTACCTGGAGGAAACCCACACAGACATGGGGAGAATGTGCAAACTCCATGCTGATAGTGACCCAAGTCAGGAATCAAACCTGGGTCCCCAGTGCTGTGAGGCAGCAATACTAACCACTGTGTCATTGTGCCTCTCAGATAACTTCTACTGTTGGCATCTGGTTACAAATCTTGTCTGATACATACTTAGCATGAGTCATTAACATTAAGAGCAGCAATGATTTAATGCAGTGACCCACCAAGATCATCAAATACAGCCGAGAACACAAATCTTCAATTAACTGCATCATGCAAAATTGCTATGGAAAATATCCCATTAGTTATTTATAACAGCGTGCAGAGGCAGTAATACTGATTCCAGTAACTGCCTCGGCCTTCATAAACATGTTCTGCACATTACAACATATGAACACAATAACAGTGGGGGAAAGAGTCAATTCCCACCACCCAGATTGCAAAAAAACCTTTTGTTTTATATATTTTGACCTCCTCCACGTTGTGGCTCACATTGTTTCATTGTTGGAAAAGTAGGTGGTAAAGAGGAAGGGATGGTGAAAGGACAGTTCCATTCATTTGCTGCTGCTGCTGTTAATGTAAGCCTGTTTGTGACTAATAAATAAATTTTATCTCAATTTCAGTTAAAGCAGAAGATGAATGCTGGGGTTAATATAACTAGCCTGGACTGTGCTGGGTAGAAAGTATATAAGACAGGCCACAGTAAATGCTTCACATCAGTAATTACTGGACCCTTCACACAATGGTACCACATTAGCCACATCACAATGCTCGCATTGTTGAGCAATTGCCAACGCAACACAATTTTGTGGATGAAAGATTGTTGTTGCTCATTATCACTCAGGTCAAAAGAGTCTTTTCCTACTGTATAATTAATGAGACTTGGTTCCCACTCCACAGTTCCGGATGACAATTATTACTAGTTGCTGCTAGGGGAGGGCTGGGGAGGGGATTAGTACGGACAATAATTGCAGTTTTTTACATATATATATGTGTGGTGCTGAAGGGAAGCCACTCAGTGGCAGGGAGAAATGTCAGCAGTTTTTAATTCCCTGTGCGAAATTCGCAGCAATTACTCACGTGGGCCTCGGTTTTAATGAATAGACTGTTGTTTGGTGGGCTTGTTGGTTCAGCAATAGAATTACAGGCTTGTGAGATAGCAGCTCTTCCTTAAACAAATCCAGATTATCCACAGTCAAACTGCTTGGTATATAATCAAATTTTGTTGTCCATGTGCAATTCTGATGGAAGCAAATTACTAATGTTGTCATCTAGTTGTTTCTTCACACAGTAAAACTATAATCACGGCTGTTAGTGCCAAAACGGTATTGTCCTGCCCTGACCTCTGGCACACATGAAGAATCCTGTGTCTATTGTGAGCCTATCTGTGCTAAAGGCTCTAATAGTCCTTAATTGGTTCTCTCAGAGTAGCACTTCCCTCGTTGGGACTTCAAAAAGTGCAGCAATGTGAAAAAAAATTGGTTTGCTCAACAAAGATTAGGTGTTTAAAGTTTCATTATTAATCACAAGTAAGCTTACATTAACAATGCAGTGAAGCTGCTGTGAAAATACCCTTGTCGCCACACTCTAGCACCCGTTTGGGTACACTGAGGGAGAATTTATCACGGTCAATCCACCTAACATGCACATCTTTGTAGGATAAAACCAGAGTGCCTGGAGGAAACCCACACGGACATGGGGAGAACGTGCAAACTTCACACAGACAACGACCCAAGCCAGGAATTGAACCCAGGTTCCTGGCACTGTGAGGCAGCAATGCTAACCACAGTGCCACCACAAATCATATTAAACAGTATGGTATAGGTATTACAGGTAAACTAATGAGGAATAAATGTGCATTTAGTCAGCAATCTTTTGTTATTTGTGAATTTCCACTGTTTCAAAAGGGATCAGTGACTTTACACACCAGATTGAATACTGACAAGTAATATCAATTGAAAGTGATGTGATACCGGGGAACTGGAGAGGAGCGGTGATACAGAATCAGGGAGGTACACAATGCTTTGCATCAGATATTCTGAATTTACAGAATCTGAAATTGTTTTCAGCATTAAAGTTAAAGTTTATTTATTAGTGTCACAAGTAGGCTTACATTGCAATGAAGTTCCTGTGAAAATCCCCTGGTTGCCACGTTCTGCCGCCTATTTGGGTACACCACGGGAGAATTTAGCTTGGTCGATGCAGCTAACCAGCACCTCTTTCAGACTGTGGGAGGAAACTGGAACACCTTAAGGAAACCCATGCAAACACGGGGAGAACGTGCAGACTCCACATCGACAGTGATCCAAGCTGGGAATTAAACCCGGGTCCCTGGTGTTGTGAAGAAGCAGTGCTAACCATTGTGCCACCATGCCACCCAGGAGTGAAAAGGGAAAAAGTGATGAGGAGGTGCTGCTGCTAAATTTTTTTTAAAATTCATAGTACGTGCGTGTTGCTGGCTGGCCAGCATTTATTGCCCATCCCTGGTTGGCTGAGGGTAGTTGATGGGCTTTTCCAACCACAGTTTTGTGGTTATCAGTAGATTCCAGTTTTTTTTTATCGAATTCAAATTCCACCATCTGCTGTGGCAGGATTTGAATGCAGGTCCCCAGAACATTAGCCAAATTTCTGGATTAATAAATCTAGTGATAATATCACTGGGCCATCACCTCCCCGCAGCAGGATGTTCGACTCCCGCGCCAACCTCAGCCTTTTGCCCATATTTTCCTTCAAGACCCCAAGTAGGACTTTCGGATCCTGGCTGTCCCAGATCAGAAATTCCCATCTGAGGTCAACAAACCTTTTTGCTTGCCTGTAACATCCTCTGTCCTCTCTCAATGATTTCTGCAGTGGACAGGGCCAGAATATTTTGCCCCCTGTATATATACATGCTAGGATTCAACAAACCATATCCTTTTGAATGATTGCTCTACCTCCAATTTTTACTCTCTGACATCCTCTAATCTCCCTGTGTGTGTGATTTCCTCCCATATCTATGCTCATCTTTCCCAGAACTTTATATCAGAATCCCACCAATTAGATTTCCAATCCTGCCATAATATGGAATAACTCGTAACATCAGATGTGACCGTGACAAAGGTAAACTTTCCCTTCCCTCCCTTCTTGACCTGTACACAATCTTTCTGTTCCTCATCTACATTGGCTGCCCTTCAGCCACACCACCCAGAAGGAAACAGGATGTTAGTGTTCATGTAGACACTGATATTACCCAACTCTGCCCCTCATCGACAACCCTCCCAATCCTCCCATTGTTGCCAAATTATCAGTCTGCTTATTCAACATCAGGTTACTGGGCAGGACTTAACGCAGTTAATAGTAGAGCCCTGGAGAGTGAGATTTAGTTTTGCAGATTCATAGTTCCTTAAAAGTGGGTGCCGCAAATAGATAGGGTAGTGAAGAAGACGTTTAGCTTCATCAGTCAGAGCACTGAGCACAGGAATTGGGATGTTATGTTACAACTGTACAAGCTCTTGCTAAGGCCACATTTGGAGTACTGTGTACAATTCTGCTGCAAGAAGGATGTTATTAAACTGGAAAGGGTGCAAAAAAGATTTATGTTACCGGGATTAGAATGCTTGAATTATAAGGAGAGGCTTAGTTAGGCTGGGATTTTTTCCCATGGAGCATAGAAGGATCAAGGTTTAGAGATTTATAAAATGATGAGGGGCATAGATCCCATGAATGGCCAAGATATTTTCCCAAGATAGAGGAGTCCAAAACTAGAGGGCATAAGTTTAAGGTAAGGGGGATGGAATGATTTAAAAGAGAACTGAGGGCAGATTTTTCACATGGTGGGTGGGGAGTATATGGAATGAGCTGCCAGAAAAGGTGGTAGAGGCAGATACAATTACACCATTTAAAACACATTTGAGCAGGTAGATGGATGGGAAATGTTTAGAAACATAGAAAGATAGGAGCAGGAGGAGGCCATTAAGCCCTTCAAGCCTGCTCTGCCATTCATATGATCATGGCTGATCATCCAACTCAAAAGCCTAATCCTGCTTTTTCCCGATAACTTTTGATCCCATTCACCCACAAATGTTATATCCAGCTGCCTCTTGAATACATTCAATGTTTTGGAATCAAATATTTCCTGTGGTAATGAATTCCACAGGCTCACCACTGTTTGGGTGAAGAAATGTCTCCTCATCTCTGTCCTAAAAGGTCTACCCTGTATCCTCAGAATGCAACCCATGGTTTTGGGCTCCCCCACCATCAGGAACATCCTCCTTGCGTCTATCCTGTTAGAATTTTACAAGTCTCTATCTTCCCCCCTTATTCGTCTGAACTTCAGTGCAAACAATCCTAACCTAGTTACTCTCTGCTCGTACATCCTGGTAAATCATCCTGATAAACCTTCACTGCACTTCCTTGAGAGCAAAACATCCTTCCTCAGAAAAGGAGGTCAAAAGTGCACACAATACTGTAGGTGTGGCCTCACCAAGGCCCTGTATAATTGCAGCAACACATTGCTGCTCCTGTACTCGAAACTTCTCGCAATGAAGGCCAACATACCATTTGACTTCTTTACCACCTGCTGCACCTGCATGCTAACCTTCAGCAACTGGTTCACAAAGACACCCAGATCCTGCTGCACACTCCCATCTCCCAATTTACAACCATTCATGTAGTAATCTGCCTTCTTGTTTTTGCTTCCCCTTTATAAATCCATGCCGACTCTGTCTGATTCTGCCACTACTTTCTAAATGCTCTGCTGTAGAGTCTTTGATAATGGAGGGATAATGACCAAACATGGCAAATGGGACTAGTTCAGTTTAGGAAACTTGGTATATCTCTATGATCCTATGGCTGTACAGGATGCATCCAATGGAAATTTCTTCCAATTAAATATTGGGAAGACTGTAGTCATTGTTTATGGTCCCTCCGACAAGCTTATTCAATTTATACTACGTCAGCCTTTAATTTGTCCACTCACCTATTCTGCCTCATTCTGAAGGTTCTCTACATCCTCGTCACAGTTCACCCTCCTCTCAACTTGGTATCATCTGCAAACTTTGAGATATTACATTTTGTTCTTTCATCCAAATCATTAATATATATTGTGAATAGCTGGGCTCCCAGCACTGATCCCTGTCGCACTCCACTAATTACTGCCTGCTAATTTGAAAAGCACCCATTTATTCCTACTCTTTTGCTTCCTCTCTGCCAACCAGTTTTCTATCCATCTCAATACATTGCCCCCGATCCCATGAACTTTAATCTTGCACAATAATTTCTTGTGCGGGACATTTTCAAATGTTTCCTGAAAGTCCAAATATACCACATTGACTGGTTCCTCCCCATCAAGTCTCCTAGTTACATCTTCAAAGAATTCTGACAGATTTGTCAAGCATGTTTTCCCCTTTATAAATCCATGCTGAATCTGTCTGATCCTGCCACTGCTTTCTAAATGATCTGCTGTAGAGTCTTTGATGATGGAAGGATATGGACCAAACATGGCAAATGGGATTAGTTCAGCTTAGGAAACCTAGTATATTTCTACGATCCTATGGCTGCACAGGATATATCCAGTGAAAATTTCTTCCAATTAAATATTGGGAAGACTGCAGCCATCGTTTACGGTCCCTCGTACAAGCCTTGCTCTATAGTTACCGATTCCCCCGTTCAGCTCTGCTGGCAACCAGGCTGTTTCTTGGGGTCATATTTCAGATCAAGGACTGATCACTTACTGGTGCCTCCACAAAGACTGTTTATTTCCGCCTCCCTAACATCACCCCAACTTCATCCCTGCTTCAGTTCATCAGCTGTTAAGACCCTCATTCCTGCTTTTGTTTTCTCCAGACTTGATTATTCTTACAGACTCAAAGCCAAATCCCACATCTTACTTTCTGTAAAATTGAGGTCCCCCCAAAACTCTGCCACCATATCTTTACTCACACCAGGACCCAAATTTTCCAGACCGAGGAGATCTTCCAGTCCTGTCAAAGTGAATGGAAGTTTGAATAGCCCACTGCATCCGCCTGAGTCGGATCAGAAGATCCTGTCCCAGGCTGTCCGTCTTCTCTGACCTATACCTGTTCTCGTTAAACAAATCCTCAATTTTAAAATCTTGTTCTTGTCTGAAAGTCCCTGCACGACTTCACCATTCTCCTTCTCTAGAATCTCCTCCACAATCCTCCGAGGTCTCTGTTCTCCTGTAACCCTGGCTTCTTGCATATCTACCATTGATGGCTGTGTTGTCAACTGCCAAGGCCCTGAGCCCTGGAATTCTCTCTCTAAACCTCCCTATCTCTCCACCTCACAAGACGCTGTTTAACAGTGGCACATTGGTTAGCACTGCTGTCTCACAGCACCAGCAACCTGGCTTCGATTCCTGGCTTGGGTCACTATCTTTGCAGGATATGTTCTCCTGATGTCTAGTTAGGATTCCTCCAGGTGCTCCAGTTTCCTCCCACAGTCCGAAAGATGTGCTGGTTAAGTGCATTGGCCATGCTAAATTATCCTTCAGTGCACCCGAACAGATGGCAGAGTGTGGCGGCTAGGGGATTTTCACAGTAACTTCATTGCAATGTTAAGCTGGCTTGTGACACTAATAAATAAATTGAACTTAAAACCTAGTGCATTGCCATTTTTGCTTCTGTGGCCAGCGCCTTACCTTTCCAAAATTAAAGAAAATACTGCAAAGGGTGGAACTCTGCTAGACAAACTGGAAAGCCTCAATGTGTGAAGCAGCACCTGCTGAGAGACAGAGTTTTAGACCAATAACCTTTCACTGGACCAGTGGAATTCAAAATAAATCTTTAAATGGAAAATAGAAACCCCTCCAATTGCAGCAAATCAAGGTCTATGTGTGGGTTAAGGTGGCATGTTTAATGTGCCCCAAACTCACATGTCAATCTGGTCATGATGTACCTCAGGCTAAAAGGGGCCAGTTCCAAACACGTCCAATCAATTTTACATTGTTTTATCTCCCCTAACCTCCCATTGTTGTCAGCTCACTCCCAATCCTCCCACCTGCAAGATCTAGGTGTACATCCAACATCCATACTCTGAGAACACAAGTGGACAACCGCTGCACAGGATTCCTATAAAATTGCTGACAACCGCAAATCTCTTCATTTCTGTAAACTAAAACCTTTTTTAAAATGAGTCTGTCCATCCACTTACAGCACAATCCATCGTGATGGGCTCCCCTCTCTCTACCACACCACTGTATACCCTCACAATATCTTTTATCCCTGCTCTGTGGCTCTAAGTGCTGGCAGAACACAGGAGGATTATGGCTGGGCTGCCACTATTCACCTGGTATGAGGCCCCTTGCTCTATATTCTGGGATGTATATGATTCAGGCAACTGTGAAAAAGCAAAGGGCTCAACATCCTGGCAGGGAACCAAAAGGAATATCAGGACAAGCACAAAATGTTTCAACAATGCACACTTTCAGCTGGGTCAAGCTTAAGACAAGAGAAAGAAAAGGGAACGTATCTTCACTTAGCACAGGAAAGGTGGAAGAAAATGTGAAGGTCAACATTAAAGGAAAGACTGCTAAATTCATGAAAGGCAAAGGAATAGAAGATCATTCCAATAGAATTAGATGAAGCAGGGAAAATGGACCAAAAACACAGGTCAGAGACTAGAAATCCTGAGACAATTAACTCACTTCCTGATTCCTCAAGGCCTGTCCATCCTGCAAGGCACAAGTCAGGAGTGTGAAAGAATACTCTCCATTTGCTAAGATGAGTGCAGCTCCAACAATACTCAAGAAGCTCAACACCATCCAGGACAAAGCAGCCCATTTGATAGTCACCCACCCCCAAAGATTCATTCACTTCATCACTGATGCACACGGCAGCAATGTATACCATCTCGAGTAAGAGAACCTTGGTGTACAAAAAAAGTTGACTTGCTGGTTAAAAGGAAAAAGGAGGCTTATGTCAGGATGAGGATTGAAGGCTTGGTTAGTGTAATGGATAGCTATAGATTAGCCAGGAGGGAGCTAAAGAGGGAATTGAGGAGAGCAAAGAGAGGACACGAGAAGACTTTGGCTGATAGGATTAGGGAGAATCCTAAAGCTTTCTTTAGATATGTTAAGAATAGAAGATTGGTTAGGGCAAGATTAGGGCCAGTCATAGACAGCAGTGGGAAGTTGTGCGTGGAGCCTGAGGAGATGGGAGAGGTACTGAATAAATATTTCTCTTCAGTATTCACGCAGGGTGATGTAAATGTAGTTATGGAGAACACTGAGGTACAGGGTAGCAAACTGGAAAGTATCGAAGTAGATAGGGAGGATGTGCTAGATATTCTCGAGGGTTTGAAGTTGGATAAGCCCCCTGGGCCGGACGGGATTTACCCTAGGATTCTCTGGGAGGCAAGAGAGGAGATTGCAGAGCCTCTGGCTCTGATCTTCAGGTCCTCGTTGGTTACGGGTGTGGTTCTGGAGGATAGCGAATGTGGTCCCATTGTTTAAGAAGGGGAAGAGAGACCGTCCAGGGAATTATAGGCCAGTGAGTCTTACTTCTGTTGTGGGCAAGGTATTGGAGAGAATTATTAGGGATAGGATTTATAGTTATTTAGAGAGAAATGAATTGATTGGGGATAGTCAGCATGGTTTTGTGAAGGGTAGGTCGTGCCTTACTAACCTCATTGAGTTTTTGAAAAAGTGACTAAAGAGGTGGATGGGGGTAAGGCGGTTGATGTGGTATATATGGACTTTAGTAAGGCGTTTGATAAGTTGGCCCATGGAAGACTTCTGCAGAAAATGCAGATGTATGGGATAGAGGGTGATTTAGCTAATTGGGTTAGGAATTGGCTAGCAGATAGAAGACAGAGGTGGTGGTTGATGGGAGATATTCATCGTGGAGTTTGGTGACAAGTGGTGTACCTCAGGGGTCTGTTTTGGGGCCCCTGCTGTTTGTAATTTTTATAAATGATCTGGATGAAGGTATTGAAGGATGGATTAGTAAATTTGCAGATGACACTAAAGTCGGTGGAGTGGTAGATAGTGAAGAGGGTTGTTATAGTTTGCAGAGGGACTTGGACAAGTTGCAGAGCTGGGCCGAGAGGTGGCAAATGGAGTTTAATGTGAAAAAGTGTGAGGTAATGCACTTTGGCAGGAACAATAAATGTGTAGAGTATAGGGCTAATGGTAGGGCTCTTAATAGTGTTGAGGAACAGAGGGATCTTGGTGTATATGTGCATAGATCCCTGAAAGTTGGCAATCAAGTCGATAAGGTTGTTAAGAAGGCATACGGAGTCTTAGCTTTTATTGGTAGGGGGATTGAATTTCGGAGCCGCAACGTCATGTTGCAAACTGTACAAAACTCTAGTGCGGCCGCACTTGGAGTATTGTGTGCAGTTCTGGTCCCCACATTATAAGAAAGATGTGGAGGCATTGGAGAGGGTACAGAGAAGGTTTACTAGGATGTTGCCTGGTGTAGAGGGCAGGTCTTATGAAGAGAGGCTGAGGGATTTGGGGTTGTTTTCGTTAGAAAGGAGGATGCTAAGAGGGGATCTGATCAAAACATATAAGATGATTAGAGGTTTAGATAGGGTGGACAGTGATAGCCTTTTTCCTAGGATGGAGAAAGCTAGCACGAGGGGACACAGCTTTAAATTAAGGGGTGATAGTTATAGGACGGATATCAGAGGCAGGTTCTTTACCCAAAGGGTGGTTCGGGAGTGGAATGCCCTGCCTGCATCGGTTGTAGATGCGCCAAGTTTGGTGGCGTTTAAGAGGTTAGTTGATAAGTATATGGAAGAGAAGGGAATGGTTTAGTTTGGAGGGGCATTGTTTTTTATATTGGTTGGCGCAACATCGAAGGCCGAAGGGCCTGTTCTGTGCTGTAATGTTCTATGTTCTATGTTCTATCTCTACAAGATACACTGCGGGAATTCACCAAGGGTCCTTAGGCAGCTTGCAAACCCAAGACCTCTGCCATCTACAAAGACAAGGACAGCAGATGCATAGGTACACCACTACCTGCAAGTTCACCACCAAGTCCTGCACCATCCTGACTCGGAAATATAGCGTCATTCCTTCACTGTTGCTGGTTCAAAATCCTGGAATTCCCTCCCTAACAACACTGTGAGTGTACCTCTACCTTAGGACTGCAGAGATTCAAGAAGGCAGTTCACCATCAAAGGGCAATTAGGGATTGGTAATGAATACTGGCCTAGCCAGTGACACCCACCTGCTGTAAATGAACAACAAAAACTAAAAATAATTGAGATGAAGGCCTGCCGCTGTAATGTAAACTCAATGCAATTCTGTGGTAACTGCTATAATTAAAATTTATCAAAGTTAATAAATTGCACATCTCGAAGGACTGGTTCCTGCTTCTCTGCTAGATTGAGAAGTTTGTGTACTGAGCTATATGAGTCTTCAGAACACTTACCACAACCTCCTATTCCTCACTGTTATCATTTACAAATTGATCACATTTGTTTCAGCACAGACAGTGTAATTAAAATAAGCATTGCACCTAATAGGAATAAAACACAAAGGCAGGTTGTTGGTAGTGGTGGAAAGAGTGGAGGTTGGGTAAGAAATATCATGGGCAGTGTAGAGTTAGTAGAAACATATTTGATTAATCCTTCACAGCCAGGTTTCAAAGGCAGCCAAGCAGCCCCGAGAAGCTGGGCAGAGTAAAACCTTTCTAAGAAGTAATATTTTAATCTATAGAACACAGCCAATGAGAAGTATATAGAAGAACAAATCTGCAGGCAAATTACACAGGGATGTAAACATTATAGAGCAGTTATAATGGGGGATTTTAATTACCCAAATGAAGACTGGGATGGTGGGAGCATAAAGGATGGAGAGGGGTAACATTTCCAGGATTCTCTTCAGGAAAACTTCCCATAGCAGAGTGTATCTAATCCAACAAGAAAGGATGCATGGAGCCCCATGCTGGCACAGTGGTTAGCATTGCTGCCTGAACAGCACCGGGGATCTGGGTTCGATTCCTGGCTTTGGTCACTGTCTATGAAGTCTGCACATTCTCCCGTGTCTGCGTGGGTTTCCTCTGGGTGCTCTGGTTTCCTCCCACAGTCCGAAAAACTTACTGGTTAGGGATATTGGCCATGCTAAATTCTCCTCAGTGGATCCAAACAGGAGCTGGAGCTTGTCAACTAGGAGATTTTCACAGAAACTTCATTGCAGTGTAAATGTAAGCCTACTTGTGACACTGATAAATAAATTTTAAAAAGCACTGTTGGACCTGGTTCTTGGAAATTAGGTCAGCCAGGAGCTCGATTGTCAGTGTGGGAACATTTAGGAGGCAGTGACCATTGTATTGTAAGGTTTAGTATGACATTAAAAAAGGATAATAAACAATCCAGAGTAAAAATAATTAGATGAGGGAGTGCTCCCTTCATTGGGGCAGGAACGGAGCTGGGCTGGTCAGACTGGAATTAAAGATTGGTGGGAAAATCTATAACTGAATAATGGGGCATCTTCAAAAAGGATGGTTGGACACAGTCCAGGTATATTGCCTTAAAAGGGAAAAGTAGGACAAACAAATCTGAGCTCCCTGGATAACAAAAGGGATAGAAATTAAAGGAAAACTATACTAATGATAAATGCCAGGTAGAAAACATTGTTGAGACCCAAGAGGAATACAGAAAGTTAGTTGATTAGGATGTTGAATAGACGGTTGGTACTTAAAGTTGAAAAATGCACTGGGACCAGATGAGATCCATCCAAGGATCATCCATTGAAGGAAATGATAATGGAAATTGCAAGCACACTGGTCATAATCTCCCTGTCTTCTCTAGATTCAGGGAGGTGCCAGAGGACTGGAGAATTGCAAATGTTATGTCCTTGTTCAAAACAGTTGTAAAGGTAGGCCCAACAATTTCATGCCAGTCAGTTTAATATCAGTGATGGACAAATTTCCAGTGTTATGATCCCAGCTGATATTATAACTGGGTAGAATGGTCCCAGAACAGAACCCTTTTACATTTTTTATCAAACGTGGAAGAATAGAATCACAGGACACTAATTAGTTTTAACAAAATAAATACAACATTTATTAAACATGATGGATTATAATACAACACTCCCTTACTTCTCCAACTTAACCAATACACAGATATTATAAAATTAACACGGATGGCAAAGTCCATTTGTAGCTTCAATGGCCCCATTTGCACACAAGATTAGTGTTTCTCCTTAGAATCCAGATGACTGTCATATGAGAGTTTCCAGACACCACTCCAAAAATGCACTTTAAAATTTTCTCCCACAGCAATACATTCATTTAGCGATCCACATTCCACAATCCAGTTCATGTTTTCCAAAAGGCTGTTTGACCATTTGGCCTCTGCTTATCCTATGCCAGGATTTTGGATTAACCCTATCAGGTTTTCACTGTTACACTTTCTCATATCCAGTCAATACTTTATAATTTAGTTATAGATGATTGTAAGACATTGCAAATTTTAAGATTACTTTCAGAAAGACTTTCTCTATCTAGCATCTTCATCAATCAATTTCTTCTCAGCTTTGTCTGGTGTCCCTGAACAAATTCCTGTTCTATTTACTTCCCTTCCAGACCTTCTGGGAACTTTCCATTTCTCTAACTTTAAAAACTAATTGCAGTTTCGATCTTTGGCAATGGCTGTCTGAAATATCGCTCCATTGTAGGGTTTTTCTTATAGCAAAGATAAAAGAGCTGGTTCTTCTTTATTTTCCCCGAGCAGAGCTGAGATTTGTTTACTTGTTTACTGCTTCATTGTCTGTGACCAACTGTTTACAACTGCTGTTAACTTTCAGCTAAAAAAACCAAAGAACAAATGAAAGTGACTTGCCACCTAACAGGGCCTCTCTAGTTGCCAGGCAATTATAATTACATTTCACACCAAAAGCTCTCTCTATCACATTAGATTCTCAGCTGAAATTGAAGCTAATCCTCAAACAAACATCCTCTGTGCAGTATTAAATCTAACTATAGATCCATTCTAGGCACAGAAACATTAAACCCACCTAAAACTCTACATTATTTCTACTGCATATCCATCCAAATATAAATCCCTTAAAACGATCTTTGATTTCCTAACACCGGAAACAATTATTTGGAGTAGAATTAGTAGTCACATGGAAAAATGTGAGTCGATTAGGAAGAGCCAGCATGGATTTCTATTCGGGAAATAGTGTTTACCTAATTTGCTAGAGTTTTTTGAGGAGGTAACAGAAAGGATTGATGAGGGTACTGCTGTTGATGTGGTTTATATACACTTTCACAAGGCACTCGATACAGTGCTACATGTGAGAAATGTAAAAGCTCATGGAATAAAAAGGGCAGTACCAACATGAATGTAAAACAGTGACCAATGGTCAATTGATATTTTTAGGCTGTAGGAAGGTATGTCATGGTGCTCTGCAGGGATTGGTATTAGAACACCTGCTTTTCCTGATATATTTTAATGATCTCAATCTCGGTGTGCAGGGGACAAATTTTGTGGATGACACAGAACTTGGGAAGTATTGTAAACTGGGAGAAGTCCAGCGTAGAACTTCAAAAGGACATAGTCAGGTTGATGGAGTGTGCAGGTAGATAGCAGATAAGAACGTAAGAACATAAGAAATAGGAGCAAGAGTAGGCTAAAGACCTTCAAGCCTACCCCGCCATTCAACAAGATCATGACTGATTTGAAGTGGATCAGTTCCACTTTCCCGCTTTCTCCCCATAACCCTTAATTCCCTTGTCTATCAGAAAGCTACCTACCCGTGATTTAAATATATTCAGCAAGGTAGCCTCCACCACTTCAATGGGCAAGAATTCCATAGACTCACCACCCTTTGAGTGAAAAAGTTCCTCCTCAACTCCAATCTAAACTGCGCCCCCCCCCCCTTATTTTGAGGCTGTGCCCTCTAGTCTGCTATCCTTTCTAAGCTGGAAAAATCTCTTTACCTCTACCCAATCTAGCCTCTTCATTATCTTATATGTCTCTATAAGATCCCCTCCTCAGCCTTCTAAACTCTAACGAGTACAGACCCAATCTATTCAATCTCTCTTCATAAGCTAACCCCCTCATCTCTGGGACCAGCCTAGTGAACCTTTTCTGTACTCCCTCCAAGGTCAATATATCCTTTCACAAATACGGTGACCAAAACTGCACACAGTACTCCAGCTGCGTCCTCACCAGTGCCCTGTACAATTGCAACAAGACTTCCCGACTTTTATATTCTGTCCCCCTCGCTAGAAAGGCCAACATTCCATTTGCCTTCTTGATCACTTGCTCCACCTGCAGATTGGGTTTTTGTGATTCATGCACAAGGACGCCCAGGTTCCTCTGCACAACAGCATGCTGCAGCTTTTCACCCTTTAAATAATAATCCCTTGTACTATTATTTCTACCAAAGTGGATAACCTCACATTTGCTAACGTTATACTCCATCTGCCACATCCTCGCCCACTCACTCAGCCTATCCAGATCCCTCTGCAGACTTTCCAATAGAAGGCACTTTCTGTGCCTTCCACGCAATTTGCTTTTCCACTCTGGTGCTGAGAGGGATGAGAG